>VZRU01015458.1:80930-92031 GCA_013398155.1 Pedionomus torquatus | reverse complement strand
TTGTTGGGATTTTTTTTTTTTTTTGAAGTCAAACCTGAAAGTTCTGTTACCCTCTGCGGGTATGTGCATGTTTATGTATACACATATGTACACATACACACACCTGACTGAGGACTTCAAGCCAAGCACATACAGTAAAAGGCAAGACTTTGCCCCTCGCCTCAGCAGAGTTGATGTTTCAGGGGATTTGTAAGTGCTCAGTCTGATAATGAGACAAGGCTTCTGTTGGTACCCATGGGAGCACACTTAAACCAATATTCCTTGCTTTTGGAAGCCTTACTTCCTACTTCATTTCAGATTTAGGATTTTTCTTTTAACATGGCTTCGTGGTCAGGGATAGACCTATCTCTGTGATACAAGATACCAATATTTTAACATCAGACTGCCCTAGTCCAGGTGTCACAATTATTTCTTGGAGTGTGTGTTAGAAAGCACAGCCAGGAAAATGATTTTACTGCAAATACTCTCCAGAGCTGTAAACCTGACTGCATATAAATCTGTATTTCTGATGGCTTCTCTGATGCGCCCCCCATGTATGCCTCTAAAGCGCCGTCACCAAGAAAATTTAAGACCTTGTCAAAGATGCTTAGCTGTAGCATTTTGTGTAATGGGTTATTTAGTGCCCTGAAATGCTGAGCAGGGGCTTCTGAGGAGGAGCTGGGTAGTCTGACACGCTGCACCTGAAGGTTTCAGTGGCTGCTTTTTGGGAGCCTTCATCCCAAGCTGGCAAACCTGACTGAAGGGATCTGTTAGCACGAGGCAGACCAGAAGTCTTCCACTGCAAGTGCCCCTTGGGAATAGCTTGACAAGGATGCCAAAGTATCTTATCAAACCGAGGAACATCTTGTCCATGCTCCAGCCTGCAGTGAGGCAGCAGTCCCAAATTCTTCTGAAGCTCTAAGCAGAAAATCTGCAGAGTTGTATTTCTCTTGAGTATGAAAATATTGTAAATCCTTAAGAAATTAAGGCTACTCAGCTTAAACATCACAAGTTCCCCCTTCTTTCTTTCTCCTCCAGAATAATCCTTCTCAAAATGCCTTAGAAAATGAGTGGTTCTAGGGCGGGCAGGTGGGCTGGCAGAGCACTGGGGTAACCAGGTGCTGCTGTGAGCTGCCCCTTCCCTTCAGGGGGGTGTCTAGTGCCACAAGTCCCCAGTTCAAATTCTCCTGGTAACCAGCCCCGAGTCATTACACCACTAACTTTGCTGGGATTCTGCTTTGAGAGTTCCAGAGGAGAGTTCCAGAGGAGACTTATTTAAAAATTCAGGGCTTTATTCCTTTGCCTGTGGGTGGAATTTTAAATAAATAAATAAATAAGAAATTAAATGCTCAGCAGTTATCAACATTTAGAAGTGTCTCACGTGCTTTGTGATGACTTTACCCAATGTCCTTTTATAAGTTACAGTGCCCTCTTCTACAAGTCTCCTTTCCTGGTAGCTGTGTTTATGTCCTTGCTAATGAGCCAACACCTCTAACACTTTCAGACTGAAATAGGTGTTTCTGCTGCAGATGTTTACGTAATGTCAGTGGGGAAAGGCTCAGTTTTGATACTTCATCCCTTGTGGCCTGAGTGTTCATCCATACAGTCACCTTCACAGAGCCCGAATAAGTGCCTGGTTAAACTCTGTCGTTAAACAAGGAGCAGGGACGAGGGGACATGCAGGGTCTATTAAAACTCAAAATGAAGCCCTTGATCAGGCAGCAAATCTAATCAGAGCTCGGAAGTCACAGTTTTCTTTCTTAGGAAACAGGAGTATATGACCAAAACTTATCCGGGAAACAGCCATCTTCACGTTCTTTCCTCTTTTTTTTTTTTTTCTTAGTATTTTTCGTTTTTCCCCTGTAAGTTCATCCCTGTGTCAAAACTTACTAGAAAGGCAAACTCTGGTGGAGCACGATGTCTGTTACCAGACAAGCAGGTACAGCTGGGAACCAGCCGCTTAATAAGCACTCAAGCTTAGAGGAGGAAACTTCGAGTTAATAGCGCTTAGAAACAGTTTTTCTCCTTGTAAATACTGCAGCACAGTGCACGTTGTCACCACCAATTTTCTTCTTACATCTGTGGTCTCAAAATTGGTTTCTGCATTAGGATCTCCGTGGTCTTCCATTTATTCTGTAACGTTGACAAAGCTGGTTAACCGGAGGACATAGGAGAGCAATTAGAAAAAATTGTGACCTGCAACAGATGCAGAGCTCTGCCTGGACTGACTGTGGCATGCACTAAGGAGGGAGAAAACACTCATCTGCTCAGTAAAAGTGGGATGCTGTGTAAGAAAAGATGTGGCAGGAGTGACTCGTGAGTTCCCGTAACTGTTTGTGCACAAATGTTCTCCTGCACTGTTAGGTTGTCTTGATACACCATTAAACAGGGGCTTGGTAGCCTCGGGGAGGAAAAAAGAAAAGAAATCCCGGTGTTACTTTTAGTGCTGTGCGAGTTGTGTAATACTGAATAAACAACTAAGGTGAGATACCTTAACCTTGGGGCCATGTTTCTAATGTCAAGTAACTCTGGTGAAGGGCTGAGCTTTGGGTGCCTCCTGATGTGTGTGTCGGTGTTGCTGAGTTCTCACTCTTCTTAATTGCTGATTATTTAAATGCTCATTTATGGACTTAAAGAGCAAAGGCGCTGTATCTGCATTTGGGAACACTGCGGGGGTATGTGATGGGCTGGACTCTGATACGCCCGAGAACATAACCAGGGTTATCCAAGTGCTGCTGAAACTGTCTCTTCTGTCTGTCACATCGCTATCAGGGTCCCTGATGGGTAAAGCCACCCTTCTTATGGAGCAGAAAGTCCCCAGCATGGACTATTTGTGCTTAAATCCCTAACCCAGCTCTTGATTCTCACAGGTATATGTCCCAGCTGGAGCTTTCCTTGCCTGTAGCTGCTCAGGCCCTGAGTCCAGCCCTGCTAAAACTAACGGGGACTTTCATTAACTGTAGAAACTAGATCTGGCCCTGAAAGATGGACAAAGGCTTCCAACACTCCTGCTCCTGCTGAGGCTTTTATGCCTCCAGCTATCAAATGTGTACTGGGCTGAGCAGTGTTGTTAAAGATGCATGAACTCTCAGGATCTCAGTTTCCCGATGGGGTGGGCGCATGTGCTGCCCGGGGCTCCAAGCGGCAGCTCCGACATTAAAAAATCTCCTTGTGATCTTTAACTTCAAAGGCGGTGGAGACCTGATGAACTCGGAGCACCTCTGAAGCCAGAGCAGCCAGGTACCACTCCCTGGCACGCTGATGGAAGGACTTGCTCGGAGTCATGGAGGAGGGGGGGGATGCTGGGGCCGGTCATGGGCTGCTCTTTGGTGTACTGGTCCGAAAAACCAACAGTGTGTGGTTGCTCTCAGGACCTGAGTGAAAGCACCAGAGCTGTGGGAAGGGACGGAGAGAAACTCCCTGTGAATTAGACCCCTCTGGAAAGCAGAAGGTGAATCTTTTCGGGCAGGAGAACTGGGGGGACTGAGTAGGGCTGCTTCATCTCAATGGTTACGTGATGCAAGTGCCTGCCCAAACCAGGGGCTTGGGGTCACGATTTGGGAAAACCCTTTGCAGTTTCTCTCTCTCAAAGGGTTCTGAGGTTAAGGTTCTGAGATTGGACTCAAAAACACATTAAGCAATCGTAGGTCCAAACGGCAATGCCAGGCATGCCCTGAAACATGCCAGCCCATCAAACACCTGAATGCCACAGGAGATTTTATGGCTAAATGTTCTGTGCACTTCGTGTAAATCCGATTATCGTACAATATTTGCTTAAACCGGGGAGAAAGCTCACAGGCGATGACAAAGCACTGATGAGTTTCAAGTGCAGTGCGCAGGGGATGTTTGAATTAATTCGCAATCAAGGGGTGTCCAATAGAAAATGGAAAGCCCTTTAATGGGACCAGTATGTGAAGGCTGAATAGCAACTGTCCCGTTTCTCCTCTGGTAGTGCTCTGACCTTCCCACAAACCACCACAATCCTCTGCAAAATTGATGTTCGCTTTCAAAATCAGCGCTGCTGTCTGTACTTATCACCAGACTTAATAAGGCTGTTACGTCCCTGTGATCCGGGGGCCTGGACTATCTCCATGTTTTGACTGCTTCTAAGAGATGAAAGAAGCCGGAGGTTAGAGAAACCTGTAGTGCTGTGGGTGTTTCTTAGGCAGGTGGAGACCCCCTTTTGCTGATGCACCAGACTTGCCAGCACAGCTCTGCTCTGGCTTTGTGTGCAAGTCTCTGGTTTTCTCCAGGTGTAGCCCCCAGGCTGGAGAAAGGGAGTGTGGCGATTATTTTCCGAATTTCTCTCAGCTTTGTGAAATATAGGTGAAAGATCGTCCCAGTTCCGCGAGTGAATTATGGGATGGATGGTTTCTTCAGGGCCAGAAAAAGAGAAATTCAAGGGCACTGTCAGGAGTGATGGCTTATTTCAGCCAAGGGAAGGGAGGGGACATGACTGCAAATAAAAAACCATTGTTTTATCTACAAGCTAAACCATTCTTCAGTAAAATGCTGAGGCTGAAATGTTTTTAGGAGCATCTTCCTTTACCTAGCGTGATCTTTAATTTCTGAAATTCTTCAGCGCCGACCCTAGGGCTGTACAAAAATGCCTGTATTCAGGTAGCCAGAGCTCCCTGCTGCTGATTCAAAGTCCTTCTGGAGGGTGTTTTTTGAGGTTCCCCTCCACGTAAGTTGTCACTTTTAAACTCCCTAAAATGCCATCTATTGCCAAGATGTCACTCCCAGCAGCTTGTGCAGCATGAGATGTGTGCCATCCTTGTGTGTCTCGCCTGTGAGGTGTGTCCAAGCCTTAAAACGTCTTCCCCCAACAGCTTTTCACAAATAGAGAACCTGGGTTAAACAGGCTTATTTCTGACCTTCAAAATTTCCAGCCAGATGCAGAGTTTGCACCTTGAGACAATCTTTCTAATTAATCTTCCCAACCTGCTGTGAAGAAGGTAAGTAACAGGCATTAACTGCCCACTGAGGATTGGAGGAAAGAAATGAGATGCAGAGTTAGGATAAGGGAAAAGGTTTTTGACCCCCAAAGCACAGGCAGAAAGAATTGCTGTGCTGGCCAGGTGGTCCAGCCCCAGAAACTGCTGGAGGTGGCACCTACCCCACACGTTGCCCTGCTCTGCTGCAGCAGGAAGGAGGCCACAGCAGGGGACTCTAAGCATTAGAAAAGAAGTAAGGATTATTTGTGAGATAAAAGCCGCTGTTACTGAAGGTCTGCTGCTGCTCCAGCAGGCTCTGCTCCTCTGCAGAGGAATTCTGGCTTTGACGCTGCAAGGTCTGTGTGGAGCTGGGAGGAGGAAACCACCACCAAAGCATCCTCCCCTTCTCTCTAGCTCCCCTCAAAAGCAAACCCCCATAAGATTCATGCTAAGCATTCAAGTGACCCTATGGACATGCTCACCTGCCACAAGAGCACTGGAAGTGCCTCTGACAGCTGTCTGTCCAGGCACCAATGACAAGGTGGGGCAAGAGATGACCATTCCTTAAGGTGGAGGATGAGGAGGATTACAGACTCCTAGAATGATATGGGGTTGGAAGGGACTTCTGGAGATCATCTAGTCTAACCTCCTGCCAAAGCAGGTCTACCCAGAGCAGGCTGCACAGGAATGTGGGTGTTGAATGCCTCCAGAGAAAGATTCAACCACCTCTCTGGTCAACCTGTTCCAGGGCTCTGCCACCCTCAAAGTGAAGGAGTTCCTCCTCGTGTTTAGATGGAACTTCCTATGTTCAAGTTTGCGCCCATTTCCTCCTGTCCCATCCCTGGCCACCGCTGGAAAAAGACTGGCCCCATCCTCCTGACACCCACCCTTGAAGTATTTATAGGTGTTGATCAAATCCCCCCTCAGCTTTCTCTCCTCCAGCCTAAAAAGACCCAAGTCCCTTAGCCTTTCCTCGTCAGAGAGATGTTCTAGTCCCCTCATCATCTTTGTAGCCCATTTGATTGTGCTATCAATAATGGGAATGCAGTTTCATGCTCGGCACAGGGAGGGCAGCCAGTTCCCAACTACAGGGGTTTTAACTCCTCACCTCACAAGCTGGGGATCTGCTGGTCTGTCGTATTTCTTTCCTCTCACGGCATCAAATCTTCCATAGTTCAGCCCAGTCCTGGCTCTTTATGTGTGTGGAGAGGTTTGCTTTCCAAACCTGCTCCTGGTTGTTGTGGCTGCAAATGGCCCTTCTTCTCGGGAAGCCCTGGGTGCTGAGGCTGCAGCGTTGCTTTGGGTGAGTGCTGCTGCCAGAGCTGGTACCAAACCTTTTCCTGGAAGCGAGTTGGCCTTTGTGCCTACAGAAAAGAGGAGAAATTAGTGGCAGCCTTTGATGAGGGCGAGTTGTACAAATATCGATCAATTGATCTTTTTTCCTCTCCTGGTGTATTTACAAGGAACAAACTCCCATTGGCACCATCCTGAGTCTTAATTTTTCTGTAGCACGGAGGATACACTTGGAAAACTTGTTGGGGTGCTGGGAATTCATTGTGCCAGTTTCCTGGCTCCTGCCCGCTTTGCCGTAGGCTTTCCTAGCATGGATAGAGTAATGGTCCTCGAGGTCAGGGGGCCCTCCTGCCAAGCTGATTTTTCCCGAGTTGATGCTCAAGTGTGAAAGATGAATTACTTTTGACTTCTCTTGCTGCAGCACTTGTTTGTTCTGCTGTGCCACATTGCAGCCAGGTCTGCGCACCCGTTCCTTTTGCCTCCTGGTTTATTTTGCATCTCATCTTTGATTTCTTCTCATGACCACCTACAGCATGAATATCCCAGATCTAAACTTCTAGCTCTTTTAGTCCCACGTTTTTGCTGCTACTCTCAGCCTTCCCTCAGTGTCCTCCCGTGTATTCTCTTCTCTTACTGATTTCAGCTCTTTCCAAGCCCTTGAATCTGTTGCTTGTTTGCTGGTTGGGTTTTTTTTGTTCTTCGTTTGTTTTGTTTTGTTTCTTTTCACAGAGAACAACCAATGTCAAGGTTTTTGCTCACGTATCTTTCTCTAAGATGCGTTTCACCACAGGCAGCCCCCAGGTTTGTGCATCGTTTCCTTTTCTTGTCCCTCGTTGCTTCCTTCTAGACAACCCACACCGCGCAGCTGAACCGCTCCTCCCCTGCCACCCCCCACTGCTCCCCTTGTGCCACACCACTGACTTCCTCTCACTATTTCTGTTTGAGACCTCTTGCTCTCGCCGTTGAGGCTGCGAGATTGCCCCCTTCCCTCTGTTTCCCATCTCCATCTCGCCCTCCCTCCTTTCCTACACCCTCCCGTTGCTTTCTGTGACCGCCTCCCCCGCACCCTGCCTTGCCCTGGTGGCTTTCCCTCCTGCACTGGGCAAGCCTCAGTGCTGGAAGCATCTCATGTTCAGCCACTGTGACCAACTTCTGCCTTCACTTCTTGTCTCATGGCTTGTTTTTTGTCCCTAGCCCTTTCTGTGCTGCCAGATGTTGCCCATGAGCATTGCCGTGCCGGGGAGCAGGTTGCTTTGCAGAGGCTCATTCTCCTCTGCAGCAGATTTAAGGATGGCCATGGTCTCCTTGCCATCAGCCGTGCTTCTTAGTGACAGCCACTGTTAGCCAGAAGAAAATACATTAAGCGACCTTTAAAGAGCCTGAAACGAGAACTTGGCTGAGAAATTAAAAGTGTAGAGATGGAAGTGTAAATTGAAGAGGAGAGGGAGGGGGAAACGGGGTGGCACCTTCATCTCGTGCACGGGGCTGCTGGCACGGCTCCTCCTACGGCGCTCGGCTCCCGCTGCACCTACCTACGCTCAGCAGCTCCTGTTTTGACAAGCTGTCACCCCGCAAGCGTACGATGAAGCAGCAATCCCGAGCACACGTGCTCTCTGTGCCTGCGGAACAAGGAGGTGGTTTTTGCTCTCCCCTCGCTTCCACATTTTTCAGCTCTCGGCGCGGCACAAGACCGGCAGAGCCTTCTGCCTGTCCAAGCTGTGGGGTCTGCTCATTCTCTTTCCATCCCTCCAATTTTCCATCTATTGTGCTCATCCCAGAAGGCATGGTTGATTGCGACCTTCTAGTCTGACCACAGGGTGTGTTGCCCAAGGGGTGGTGGATGCCACATCCCTGGAAACATTCAAGTCCAGGCTGGATGGGGCTCTGAGCAACCTGACTGAGTTGAAGATGCCCCTGCTCATTGCAGGGAGGTTGGAGTAGGTGGCATTTAAAGGAAGGTCCCTTCCAACCCAAACAATGCTGTGACTCTATAATGTATGTATTATAAAAGGACAAGAGAAAAATCCTGGTATTTGAGCCGTATGAAATCTTTCCAGCGAACAGTGAACTTGCTAAAGAAAGGAATTTGAGGGACCCAAACTAGCTGTGAAATTGGACTGAACGCTGGATGGGCTAGGAACTGGGTCTTTGAAAATGCTGGATGTTTTAGTAGTGCTTTTTAAGAAACCTCCCTTTTGAAATAGCTGGGTTTAAAAAAAATAACAAACAACTGAAATCTTTATAATATTTTTAATTTTGTACAGAAAGAAAACACGATGCAGTGAATTGTGACTGCACTAAGAAACAAACAAATTGTATTTCTATTCTAGCTCCAGATCTTTGTCTTGGCAACCGAGCCAAGAGCTTTGCTTTGCCAGCATCGAGGAGGAGGAGGAGGATGCAGATGCAGATGCCCCCGGGCTCTCTCCTGCATGTTCACCTCTCCCTCTGCCCTTGGGATCTCCAGCTTCTCCATTCCTGGGCTCTGGACACTGCAGGAGCCTGCTGACGTGGTGGCTGGCCTTATCTTCCCAATCGCGATGCTCATACCCAAATTTGAACAGAAAGGGACTCTTTTTTTTTTTTTTTTTCAATCCTCTAGCTGTTAAGATGCGTTTCAGCTCCTTACGCTGACTCACTGGTCTGGCACGGGGCCAGCCTACGGATGTGGCTCCCCCCATCATTACCATACGTGCCTCGGAGAGCAGCTGTGCTTACAACGTACTTTAAATAAACAGACAACTGAATTATGGACTTGAGAGACCAGGCCAAAGTCGCTGGGCTCTCCAGTGCCCTGGGCTAAGGCTCCAGCTGCCAGACTCGCTCCCTGGAAACCCTCCTCCTCCACCCTGCACAGCCCAGGGCTCCCAAGGTCTCCGCCTGGTGAGGATCTAAGTCTAGTCCCAGATCTATAACTAACCTTTAGCGTGGTTAAAAGACCTTCCCGTTCCTCCCACCCTGCACCCACACCTCTGTGGACTCAGCGAGGAGGAAGACATGGACGTACTTTCTTCTCATCAGCTTTGTTTTCCAGATTTTTTTGTGTGTAGAAATACAGCAATAAGACAAGTTCATACGGTTAAGGTGCCAGTCACTTGGTGACTCTTAAAATACAGTTCAGCCAAGTTGTAGGAGTAATATTTGAAATCTGGGTAGAGCTCCCAGAGACTCCTCAGGGTAAATTCCACCCTGAAACAGACTCTCCCACCCTGAATGCTCCCTTCCACTCAGGTGAAATTGCAAAGATCCAGGTTTATTACCCATAAACACTTATTCCTACGTTGTCCTGTTCAAAGGAGTGGGTCACATCTCATAGAATCATTCAGGTTGGAAAAGACCCTTGGCATCATCGAGTCCCACCACCAACCCCACTCTACAAAGTTCTTCCCTATGCCGTATCCCCCAACACCATGTCTAAACGACTCTGAAACACATTCAGGGCTGGGGACTCAACCACCTCCCTGGAAAGCCTATTCCAGTGTCTGACCACTCTTTCTGGGAAGAATTATTTCCTAACGTCCAGTCTAAACCTACCCTGTTGCAGCTTGAAGCCATTCCCTCTCGTTCTATGGATAGTTACAACCAGCACCAACCTCAATGTCCTTTCAAGTTGTTGTAGAGAGCGATGAGGTCTCCTCTCAGCTTCCTTTTCCTTAAACTAAACAGTCCCAGCTCCTTCAAACCCAAAGGCATTTGTTGAGCTAGAACTTTTTAGCAAACCTCCACAGCTCGATGGGCAGAGCTGTCTCCTCTTCATCTGCTTGGTCTGGGCCCAGGCGAAAAAGGGCTGGTGATGATTAATGCTCCAAACCTTCTGAAACCCGTTTCACTCAGGAAAAGGCAACCTGTCCCAGACACAATAGGTGACAGCAGCATGAGGAACTCTCTCTGCTCCACTCCCAGTCCACGCAGGGATGAGTGTGGGCTCCCAAGAGCGACTCCGTGGCCCAGAAGGCTTCTTGGCTTCTCTCCCAGCTCCAGTGACTGGCTTTGACTCCGGGCAAAGACTTATATCTGCCACTCTTTCTCCATCTATAAAATGGGCATGAAGCATACTTCAGGGATGGAATTTGTCCTGGGCATCGGTCACTGTGCTTTCAAACCCTGACATTGACCTGTCTGTTACATTGCATTGGAATCATAGAATCATGGAATGGTTTGAGTTGGAAGGGACCTTAAAGATCATCCAGTTCCAACCCCCCTGCCATGGGCAGGGACACCTCCAGCCTGGCCTTAAACACCTACAGGGATGGGGCATCCACAACTTTGGAGATGGCTTTTAGTTTCTCCTAAAAAAATGCCCTGGGACCCCATGCTTAGGGTTGGTTTGCTCTGGGGCTGGGATGGGCTATTTACATCAAGAGAGGAAAAAATAAAAGGCAAAATTATTTCTAAGCCAGATATCGTCCCCAAACCTTCCAACCGCAGGATGCAGCAGCATCCCGCATCCTTCGCTTAGCCAGCTCTCCAGGAAAATCTTCTCTACAGCCTCAGGAATCATAGAACTGTCTAGGTGGGGAGGGGTCATCTGGTCCAACCATCAACCTAACTTGGATAAAAACCCACCACTGAACCATGTCACTAAGCACTATATCCACCCATCTCCTAAATCCCTCCAGGCATGGTGCCTCAACCCCTTCCAATGCTTGATAACCCTTTCCGTGTAAAAATTCTTCCTAATATCCACCCTAAACCCCCCTCCTGGTGCAACTTTGGGTTGTTTCCTCTTGTCCCATCGCCTGTTCCTTGGGAGAAAAGACCACCCCCCCCGGCTACACGCTTCTTTTAGGTAGTTGTAGAGAATGAGGTCTCCCAGTCAACCTCGGAGAAGTGGCTGCAACCTCCCACCGAAACTTGAAGACCTTATTTTTTATTTTTTTTTTTAATTTTAA
>VZRU01015458.1:62873-79979 GCA_013398155.1 Pedionomus torquatus | reverse complement strand
GGGGGAGGTCATCATGGTGTTGGAGATGTGAATGTCTTGGGCTGTGCTGGTGAAGGGCTTTTCTTTGATTGCATGTAGTAATCCTCTCCCTTTCGGCACAATCCGGCTGGGGGAGAAAGATACTGGAGGTCGTGTAAATATAAGCAAGAGTAATTCCTGAAATGGCATCAGGAGGGCTGGTTTCTGTGTGAGATGAAGGTCCTTCTCGGAGACAGTCTCCTTCAGGTCCTGACAGACCAGGTGAACTTCAGCTCGAACTTCAGCTCCTTCTCCAGCTCCAGGATCTGAGGTGTCAGGGGTGGTAGAGGTGTCGTCAGTTGATTCTGACAAGCCGACAAGTTCATGTTTATCTTGCTTATCATGAAAAGATCTTTTCTGCACCGTTGGTAACTGCTTGAGGAGGAAGATGCTGCTTCAAGCTACAGTGGAATAGCAGAGAAAGTGGCTTCTCAAATTGTCAAGGGAAGCAGAGAGCTCACAAACCTGGTGGGGAAAAAACCCAACAAACAAACCCGCATGGTTTGAACCCTCCTCTGCTCCCTAAGAAATGCTCAGGGAACCTTGGGAGAAGCTCGCCGTCACCTTGACCCAACCTTCCTTGACCCAGGTGTCCCAAGCCCTGCCGTTACTGTTAACTGCTTTTTCACACATGGCAGATTATGGCAGAAGGGGTTTGTCTGGCTGGAACTGTATTTGGTCTGGGGGGGGATTGTGTTTGATGGGAAAGACGTGAAGTATTATATCCTGAATATGAAGAATTATGTTTTTCCCTTGTTTAATCTCTGCCCTGTGGGTTGGGGCAAAAACTGTGGATGATATTGAAAATGCTCTTATTATGTTATTTTTATGGGTTTTGCTTCGTGTTCTGAGAACCCTCATGAGGCTTAAAAAAATAATAATTCCTTATTTTCCTTCTGACTGGAAAACATAAATGACTTTTTCATACGAAAAATAAGGTTTAAAGCGTTGGACTTCAGATATCTGTGGTGGATGTGATGAAAAGCTGAGATACCGAGTCTTCTTTTTTGCTGTGAAAACCACGTGCCCAGGCTGCCCGTTTCTAACAATGTCTTGTTGTTGAGTCCGTTGTTGCTGGAAGAACGACTCTGTGTGAGCGTGCTGGTACCAATTGTACCGGCTCCTTGGTGCTTCTGCAGCCACTTTGTTGGAACCGTATTCTCCCTTGGTTTAATAATTTATAAAATGCTTGTTGCCTCTAGGCACATTTCATCCAGTAAGAAGAAAAACATCAACCAGTGTTTACTGGTTATGGAGCCTGAGGTTGACAAATAATGAAGCTTTTGTAGATGAGGGGATGTCTCTTTTTTTTCTCTTACACAAACTCGCAAAAATCTGGGGTTTGTGCTAAAAGTCTGCTGGGGATGTCACTCCTTTCTTATCCCCATCCTTAGAGAGGACGCTTGCTCGCTGGTGACAAAGTGGATTTTGACTGTGACCTTCCTTAAGCTGTTCTTGGGTCTGCTTTTCCTTTTTGCTTTTACCCGCGTCCGACTGGAGCTTGGCATCTCTTGGGTATTTAATGTTTGCAAAGTGAGATGCCAACATCAGGCCCTGCATCTTCACAGGCTTAGCTGCTTTGGCGTGAAAGAGGTCAGTCTCTTTGTGGACAATAATTTGCCCTCTCGAATCCTCTGCCAGATACTTGTGAACCACTATCATTAACTCCACTTTGAATCACTCATGGAGCTGGAGGGGGAAAATCGGCCCGGCAGTTCATCTTGTCTCCTTTGAAACTGCTAAATGATGATTCAGTGACCTCAGTGGGCAAATTAGATCATCAGCTAATTGGCCCAAGAAGAAAAACTTGCTCCATATCAAACAAACTGACTGATGCTGTCCTTCTTCCTGAAACCCTCTGCTGCCCCAGGTGATACCTCCAGTTTCAGATACCTGTGGGGTTTTGTTGTGGGGCTGGGAAGGGGGCATGGCAAACTCTTTCTGGTAGCCAGACCTGTGCGTGGCATCCACTACACCTTCAGCAGGTGTTGAAGGTATCGCCCCTTTAAAAAGAAGCGTAAAATCCTTAACATTTCAAGCTTGCCTTCCCCCGTGGACAGCCCTCTCCTCTTCCTCTGCGGAGGGTGAAACTGTTCACCGGGGTGTAAGGTTTTTGGAGGATTTGGTTCTGCTGGGGATCCCAGCAGAGCTGAGCAGAGGAAGGCCCCCCCCGGCTCATCACCATGCCATCCCCAGCCATGCTTTGGCAAAGCCCTTTTCAGGAGCGATGTGCCTCTCCCCAGCCGTGCCTGGCAGCTTCCCGGGAACTCGGCTCAGGATTAGCCCTGCTGTGGGCAACCAAAGGTGCTGTAAGCCTGGCTGGGGCCGGCGGGGTGGTGCGCTCCGCTGGCGTTCGTGGTCAGCCTGACCTCGCTGCTCCTTTTTGGCTTGCTGAAACTAATTCAGGGCTGGCGGCATCTCCTGCGAGGAGGGCTGTAATTGCAGGCGAGTGCCGGCGTGGAAGCATCCAGGCTCTGCACGTTCAGCCCTCTGTGCTCTGAGAGCCGCGGGAGTGAGCGGGGATGTGTGAAAGGGGTCAGCTGTTGGCTTTT
Organism: Pedionomus torquatus; assembly: GCA_013398155.1. Classification (NCBI taxonomy): domain Eukaryota; kingdom Metazoa; phylum Chordata; class Aves; order Charadriiformes; family Pedionomidae; genus Pedionomus; species Pedionomus torquatus. Next base: position 77,409 of record VZRU01015458.1, on the reverse strand, counting down.
TGCAAGGCTGTTAGTTGAGTTACACCACCTCCAAGGATGGCCTTGCCAGCTGGCTCATCCTTTAGGGAAGTTTAAAGAGGCTTATCACAATCTTACTAGAAATCTGTCATCTTCTATTAATCTGCTTGTCCCTCCTCATCTCCTTGCCACGTGCTCCCTTGCTCATTCATCTCGGCAGCACCGTTCTGCCTCCACTGCTGCCCATCGACACCAGCTCTGCTGCTTGCCAGACTGCTCCTGCTTGGGGCATGTTCATCTCTAGACTGCCAGGCTTTCTGTCCAACCTAGTTTTTCTTTAGATAGATAGATACTATATTTTTAAATTTATTTTTTTTTGCTGTTGTTGAAGGTGACACCGTTGGCTGGGCAGCAGAGCCCAGGAGCTTTGCTGGCAGCGGGGATGGAGGTGCAGGGGAACTGTGGTACCCGGGACCACTCAGGCTCCAGTGCTGAGTAAGCCAAAGCCAACTTCTTCACCAGGTCCTGCTCGGTGTGGAGCGTAAGGAACTGGTAATCCTGGATGTGAATCACCGGCTGCACCTTCTCCTCTAAAATCAGGATTGTTCCCACTTTGGGGGGGAGGTAGTACTGCTCCTGACTCGAGCAAACAGCACAGACAAAAAGGGCAGTAGATAAAATGGTCAAACTTTGGTAGGGAAGGGAGGTGAGAGCAGGGAATGCTGCCCACGGAGTCTCATGGTGAAGCATGAAAGCGTTCACCAGTGAGAGCTGGTGATGCTGGGCCGAGTCTGAAGTCGGTGGCACCCCCGGGCACCTCTGGTAGCTGGGGAAGTGGTAATTCCAGAGTAACACGGTTCTTCCCGATGGATCTTTTCCTTGCAAGGTCTCGCAGAAGTGAGTCACTGCTGGGGTTAACAGCCACACAGGCACCAAGGAAGAAAAATGAATAGCTTGGGGAAGGCTAAGCCTTAATACCCGTACAAAGCAAATAAACGGTGTATAGTTTGACGTGGATTTAGGTGAGCTGAGGGATCTCTGGGTAGGAAATACAAAGCCTTTGACAAAGGTGGCTTGGCTGTTCCTGCTCCCAAGGGCCAGCATCCATGTGCTGCCGGGAGCCGCCTGTCTGCCTCTCCCCTCCGCTGCCACAGGGATGTGCTTTCCCCTGCACGGCACAGGATTTGCTATCCTGGAACACTGCTAGCTGGCGGAGAAAGGGATCGGTGTGGGTTTTTTTCCAGAACAGTCAGCTGATTTCATCCCATGGCTGAAAAGCAGGAGACAGGTGGGTTGGCATTCCTGCTTCGCAGCCTTCCATAATTCCAGCAGGAGAAGGATCAACGGAGAAACGCAGTTGCTGGGTCCTTTTCAGTGTTTGCATTTGAAAGAGGCGGTGATTAATGAGGCTAAATGGAAGCCTGATAAATGGTAAATTCAAATGAACCTCAAACAGAAATGGCTTTATAAGGCGGGTTTTGGTTGGGTGCAAAGTGCGGGCTGTGGGTTTCGTGGGGTGCTGTTTGGTTTATGGCTGGCAGGGTGGGTGGCACAGGCTGTCCTCTCGCCCAGCTGTCCCTGTGTGCTGCAGGGGTGGCTGCTGGGCACCACCAGGGGCGGCTGGTTCTTTCCTGGTTCAGGTTTAGTGTCACGTTTCCAAATTCGGGCTGAGAGACCTGCATCCTGGAGCCCACCGTGTCCCCATAGCCAGGCCCTAATTAAGGATGCTCTAAAAGCAGCAGGCCAGCTACCGTGGCCTTGCAGATCAGAACCACTGGCCTAATCTATTTATAAAGTGAATTAAACTAGAAAAAGGTACTGCCACCCTAGAGAAAGAAGCCACCTGGGGAGTTAACCCAGAATAGTTGTTCTGCTTTGAATTCGCACCCTATCCCACTTCAAAATAACTTTCCACATATGCAGGCACCGTAAGCGCAGAATACAGGGCATGACTTAAGCAAGAGCACCCAACAGAGCTAGGAAAACATCAAAACATCCTATTTTCCCCAAGATCTTCTCTGCATCTCCTCCCAGCGATCTGCACCCGCTCCTGAACTTAGGCATCCTTTTTCTGCGATAAATCTGCCCAGTTTCTTGCCCGATTCGCTGCAGAGATCAGCACTTCTTTCCCACCCCCGCCTCCGTGGGTTGCTCTGCCACCCTGACCCCCAGCTCCCCGCGGCCCCCTCTGCTCTCCCCTCTCCTCTGCCCGCTCTTGTGCCACCTCGCACACGGTAAAACCGGCATCCCGAGCACTCGTCTCCCCCCAGGTCCACAGTGAGATTGCCTGAAGATTTTTTTCTTAGGCTGGATGGGACCTTATCACCTTTCTGGGTGCGAGCACTAGGTAAGAGGCAGCATCAGGTGCCTTTTCCTGAGCTGGGGGCTGATAACCTGAGCTGGGCATAGGTGGCAGCCGTAAATTATTTGCAGCGGCTGAGCCGGGCGCTGCTGTGGGGTTGCTCTTGCCTTGCCCTGGCTGGCAGGAGGAGGGGGGATATTTGCCTGGTGTTTTGAGCTGTGCTGGGGCACTCTGCTGTTACGCTGCTCCTTTGGATTCGCCAAGCTCAAGTTAAATGTATATAATTTTAATATCTCATGATTCTTTGGGGGCTGACTCATGGGTTTTTTGGCCTGAATGAATCATAGCTCTTGAACTCCACTGCTAAATTCATTATGCAACAATTACAGGGCTGGAAATGCTACCCTAAGTGCACACAAACAAACTGGCAGCAATTTTCCCCTCCTTTTCTCTCACCCCAGGTTGCCAAGAGACTTCCATCGTGAGTCTGCTTCCCTCTGCTCTGTAGGTGAGGGTCTGCCCACCACCCTACGTCTTGAGGCTTTGCCCTTGAGCTGGAAGGGACAGGAGGTGCAGGTTGGGTATTTCTAGAAGAGCAGAGGGGACAGCCTAAGATAGGAAGGCTGGAGATGTGCAGCTTTGCTCATCGGTGCCAGCTGCCTTGAATTTGTCCCAACTGCTCCATGTGACTTTATGGTATGGTCATGGCACCTCCATGGGGCAACGCCAAGTATGAAGCGCTGCTCTGTGGTGGCTCCAAGTGGCAACGTGGAGGTTTGCAGCGTTTTACAGGCATAAATTCTGCTTAATCGCTTGCCCAGCAGCTCAGAGGTCAAATACACATCGGAGGAGAACACCCAAGAAAGATACAAGCCCCATGATGGCTGTGAAGTGTCCACTAATACCCGCTGTTGTTTTCTCTACCTGGTGGTGCTAATCTGAGATTTGGGGATTTGCATGGGGCCTGGCTTTTTGTTTCTGAGGTCTTGAGGGAGTTTCTCTGGCATGTGAAATTAAGAGGGGCTTTGTACTGGGTGGGCTTTGCTTGCTGATGTGCTTAACCCACCGAAGCAGCTGGTGGGAGCTGTGCTATAGATCTATTGGTGAGATGCAGAAGGACCATCTCCACCATCTGCTGGATCAGGTCTCATTTCTGGCTTTAACATGTCCCTGTGATCTGAGTTTGACTTTCACTACAGAATACTGATTTTTCTGCCATCTAAATAAATCTGCTTCTCAGAATAAGTATTCAGCTGAGGTCCATACAGAACGGCAGGACGGGTACCTGCGCCTGGGAAGCCCTCTGGATAGTTTCCCTTAAGAGCAGCCATTCTTCCCAGCTGAGTTCTGGCCCTTAAATCTCAAAATCTTTGGGAAGAGCCTTTCCCCTGGGCAGGTCTGGCTGTTTGTACATCCAGGCATGGCTGCACATGGGGACAGCGGAGAAGGATGGCTAAACCTTGTGCTCATGGGTGGACAAAGTTCTCCTTGGCCTGTGGCAGCAGAGCCCTGGTGCTTGAAATCTCAGAAATCATAGGAGGAAAGTAAGAACTAGACTTATGAGGAGGAGAGCAGAACCAGGAATTCTGGCACCATGTTCACAGTCAAGTTAACCTGAAGTATCCAAAATCGTATTTTCGTATTTTTCATATATGGTAAATATTTGATGAAACTGGATGTCAGAGCAACTGTATTGTCAGAGCAGCAAGTCAAGCCAACGTACCACCTCTGGCTGTGGCCAAGAGTAGATGCAGAAAACACAGAAAGTAGGGCACGTATGGTGACGTGCGGGTTGATAACTGCTCCTAAAAATAAGGTACTTTAGAAACATAAAATCTGCCTCGCCAGCAAGGCGGTGGCAAGCTGCTCCGAGTGCCTGATTTAAGACTGAAACTGGTACTGTTGGCACCGCAGGAAGCTGTGCGAGCGTTTTGTTAGCATTTTGCTAGCAAAACGTTTTGCTTCCATCTGATGGTTTGCATCTAAGATAAGGCAGGCTGCTCTGGAGCTGCCCTTGGGCAGAGGTGGCAGCGAGAGGCGGTGGTTGGGGCTCTTGGCGGAGATGCTTCTCCTCAGCCGAGCCCTGCCGGGCAGCAACCTGCTTCCCAAGCAGGGTTTCTGCTCATTTGCCTTTTAAGGATCCTTTGTCCTCTTAAAATATGGTCATTCAGCTTTCCAGAAGATGCATTTATAATACTCCTGCAGGCTTCAAGGGGAAACGGTCTTGGTGGCCCCCGTGGTAGCTGAGACTGGTGGTGCTGCTGTTGTGAGTGGGCTGGTACCGGTACCCTACGGAAACTATATGATGCTGCTTGTTGGAGTATTGCAGGGAAGCCTGACCCACTGTGCTGGAGGTTTGCTGGTGTCAGATCAGCAGCCTCAGGATCCCCTTCTTGCGTGCTGGTGGTCAACCTCGTCCTGCAAAGGCTAGGTGGGCAGGAGGATAAATTTTTTGGAGTGGAGGGGTGAACCTGTATGTGGTTTTGCAGTGGAGCAGGTCACTCATCGTGATGTTTACCGAGGTATACGGGCTGTGCCTTAGACAACAAATCCAGATGTCTGAGCCGTATGGAGCAAAACATCTTGCACTGTAGCGTGGATAATCTATTTTTCCTCAAGTCTCACCTCTTTACTCTCTCAGCAGGGCCTATGGGCACCCTGGTGGTTCCCCCCCAGCAGAGGCATGTGGGCAACACCATCCTGAGTAGATGTACGGGCTGCTCGATGGATGCAGGATGGGTCAGAGGGCACCTTTTTGTGTTGCTTGTTTAAGATCTTTTGAGGATTATTGGAATGATTATAGAAGTGCTGAGTAGTGTCCTTAAGTGTTAGAGCTGAAAGCATTTTGTTAGCAATAATTAAATACAACTGCTATTTAAAACGGATAAATCAGATTGTTGGGAAGAGCATTCTCTCTTAAATCTCCCACAAAATCAATATTCCTCATGTCAGACTTGTAGCAGGAACTTTCAAATCCCGGCAGTCGTATTCAAGCCCACCATGAAGCACCACACCAGCATGAGGGCAACGCTTTTTACTGGTCTCCCAAAACCTCTCTTTGTGCCACAACGAGCTGTTTGGCATGTTTGTCTCTGATACCGGGGTGGTTCTGCCCAGCTGGTGGCATCTGTCCCATGGCTGGGGACAAATGCCTGGGGCTAGCAGGGCTACATGGTATTTGCTCCCGTGGTCTGGTGGTCTGAGGAGCTCTCCTACATTCTGCATAAGCTGATGCATCCATTGGGCCTGACCTCGGATCACCCTGTGGTCCCAGGTGTTCAGCTTGGAAGTAGTTATTATCTCGCAACATCAATGTCGCTGTAGCAAACTCCAGTATGGATGTGCAGAGACAAGTCTCCTGCACACCAGCATCATCTTGCAGCATGAACCCAACATGGGTTGTCCCTCTCTCCCATCTGATTGTGGTTGTGGTGGCTTCGCTGGCTGCTGGCATTGTCACCACGGCACCATAGAGCTGCCAGAATCATGCCTTTGCCTTGGAAGGAGGAGAACAAGGCAGGACTCTCTTCTGGTGGCAAAGAAACCAGAACAAAAAGTTAAAAATAGAGGAAAGCGGTCCCATTAGATGGTAACTCCATGGGAGAGGATGCTCTGCCCCCCAGCTTGCTGCAACAAGGCACAGCCACAGCTGTAGGGGGACACGGGGGATGCCCTCTGCCACCTCTGTGCGATGCCCCTTTGGGGAGCGGGTATCCCTTCGGAAAGACACATCCCCAGCCATAGCTGAGAGCCCGCAGAAGCCCTGCCACTGAAACATCCCACGCTGGCACGGCTCGGGGTGCCTCGGAGCTGTAAATGGAAAATCAAGGCCCTTATCTAGCTTGTTGCTGTGCCAGAATAGGGCTGTTCCCAAGAGTTGTGTATTTATGTTTTTTTTCCCCCTCTGGACCAAAATGTGTGTAAGTGGCGTTAAACAATGGAAGGATTTCTGTTTAAAAAGACTGGCGTGCGGGCGAGCAGGGCTTTAATTTATATCTTAAGGGAAGGGTGTGGGCTCTTGCAATGGTGTTTTTGAGATTCTGTTGGAAATCAGCTTTGGTGGTTTTTTTTTTTTCCCTGTTTCATTTTAAAGCCTGTTTCGGGGAAGAACTGTTGCCTTTTTTTTTTTTTTTTTTTTTAAATTACGGATCTCCCAACTATGTAGTTTTAAATGTCAGGAAGGGGGATGCAGTTTCGGAAGACTCCACACATCTGTCTGTAGCAGGGCTGATAAAATCCGGAAGCTTTAACCAGAAAAAAACAAAGAGAAGGAGGTAATATCACTGTCACAGATGGGTTGGGCTGCTTTCTCTGCAGGTGTCTGCATCGCAACCCCCACTCACGTATAACGTGCTGTGGAAAAAAAAGAAACGGAGAGCCAAATCGGAGACTTATGCCCTCAATTAATTTCTGTTCCACATAATCAGAGCTGCTGCATGCCTTTCCTTCAATATTTAACCGCCTGCCTCAGAAGACGGGGTTGCTCTCGTGTGAGGGAAGTTGGGATTCCGTTCGTGTTTGCACAGAAATCCCGTTCTGATCTCTCTTTCTTTGCCTAAGGGCAGGAATCCTGCTGCTCCTCTGATGCTAGAGATAAATTTTGTTAGCAGATACTTTTCTTGGGGAGAGCAAAGGGGAGAGGGGAGTGGTGGCTAATGAATTCTTGAAGGAGTAAAATTTCCTTGTCTTCGAGCATCATCTTCTCTAGAGCCCTATGTGCTGCCCGGAGCCCGCGGCTGCGCCGTCTCGGGTACAGTCGGTGGGGAGCAGAGGGAGAGCTTTGTTCGGGGTTTGATGTTATACAGTCCTCATCTAAGGGAAAAAAAACCCAAATCAGTACAATTAGTGTGTTCTCTCTGTGGATTTACAAGCTGTTTAAGAGTTTTTCTCTATTGCACCAGGATAAAAGGGGGCGGATTGTTTTGGTGTGTAGTTTGAAATCGAGCTCCTAATTTAGTTCCAGGTGTTTTGGTTTTTTTATTATTTTTAATCTCGATTCAAAATCACAGTTAGTTTTTTTTTTCAAGTTCAAACTAAGCAAAATGTGTGATGAGCTGCTGGCCAAGAGCCTGGGCTGTCTGTTTTTCCTGCTTCACCCATGGACCTGAAAGCAGGAGGCAAACGTGAGGTTTCACCCTTGGAAAGCAAAAGTAGGGGGGGCCTGGACAGTTTCTGTAACCCCAAGGCACCCTTAAAGGTGCTCCCCATGCCCATTCCAGAGCTACCCCTCAAACTGGGGATGGGAAAGGAGCTGTCTGTGCCCGTGGACCTGGAGCAGAACCTGCTGCCTCACCTTGGGAGCCTGTGTGGGAATAAAATCGGAGAGGGAAGGAAAATCCCCACGCTTGCAGTGAACCTAAAAACTATCCACATGAAAGTTCTGGCTTTGAAAGTCTGCCTGGGCAAGGATGGTTTACTGGGGAAACGTGGCCACCTTGAGAGTGCTGAGTGGAGCAGACATAGAAAAGAGCATTTGCTCTACGGAGCTTCTAGATGGAGGTTTTCTGAAACGCCTCCAGCTCCTCCTGGGCTTCAGGAGCAGCTCTGCACCAGAACCACGTGGAGGGAAGGAAGCACTGCCCTGGTTAAGCTTTATGCTCTGGGGTGCTCCTAAATCCCACAGGAGGTAGGCTTGGGCTCGTGTCCTGCTAAAGCAAAGTCCTCTGTGGCGATGGCCATGTCCAAAGGACCCAAAGACGCAGCTGTTGGTAGGAGCTGAATGGCACACTGGGAACCACCACCAGATATCTGCTCATCACTGAGGTGCCGCTGGAAGGAGCAGCCTTGTTTCCAGAGATGTGTTTCCAAGCACGCTGCTGTGGGGGAGGACTGCTTGGCACAGAAGGTCTTTTTCTAAGGAAGCCCACGTTGAGATATTGATAGGAAAAAGAATGTATGTCGTGCTGTGTTGAGTGTTTACAGGAAATATGTAGTGAAAACACTGAGGGGCTTTCCTCAAACGATTACCAATATTGTCAGGAGTGGAACAGTTGGAAGGAGAAATGGATGAGGCGCTGAAATTTTTCTATTACCAGCACTGGCTCCAAAGAGATTTTTTTGACTTCTTATTTCGCTTTTTTCCTTCTCACTCGTATTTCATTCCCACTGCTGGGAAGATTGAAGAGGGGGAGATTATCTGGAACTAGAGATAAAGCGGCCAAACCAAAATGTTTTTAATTCTCTGGGGAAGAATTTAACTTTAAGTTCTGAGCTTTCCATTAAGCTAAAAAAATAACTTGCATTGATGCACCCTCACCACCAACCTTACCTCTGCATCGAGCAACAACGAGACTTCCTTTGCTGCAGATGGTAGAACAGTATCTTCACTTTAAGAAGGTAATTGGGGCACAGATTAAGTTACTTACTTTGCATACAAGAAGCCTGTGGCAAAGGCAAGAATCTCTCCCGAAACTCCCAATTTCTGATGAGATCTCTCACCCAGAAGAGTTCTATAGCTGCTCTTCCTTACCAGCACTTCAGGGCAGACTGCAGGACTTGTGTTTCCTAAGGAGTCTTGGCTNTTTTTTTTTTTTTTTTTTTTAAAATTATTATTCTTTTTTCAATGCTGTTTCCTGCCCCTTTCTCCTTCATTCCTTCAGGAGGAACCACTCATTTGGTAGCGCTGAGCATCTGCTGCTTAAAATGCTGCAGAAGCCCAGAGTGAGGAAGGGAGCTGTTTGCTTCTGAGATACCAGTGAAATTAAATCATGCAGCAGCAATTTTCATCATTTTCTCTCCTCCATGCGGTTAACCCGCGGGTGCTGTGGGGCTCCCAGCTCGGCGCAGGGAGACTCACTTGATGTGTGCAAGAAGAATTCGCTACCAGAAGCTGGTGGAGCAGCACCGAGGGATGAGTCGGGTGTCACCAGTGCCTCGTGGCTGGAGCAGAGGACGAGAAATATTAATCCCGGAGTGGTGGTGTGGCTCTCGCAGCCAGTTTGCTGCCTGAAGTCAGGCAAGTGGCCTTGTTCTGTATCCATCTGTTCATTGGGGCTTGATCTCTTGATCTCTGGAGAAGAGTTTGTTGCGTATTATTTGGAAAATACTGGCTTAGGTGTCTGTCGAGCTGTTGTTTAACGGGCTGCCTTGGGCTGTGGTCAGGGTTCGTGTGTTACCAGCAGCAGGTTTCTGCCTTTAGCTTTTGCCATCAGCCCTGACATCCTGGAGGAGACAGTGGCACAAGCAATCCAGACCGGGGAGATGCTACAGCCCATCCGGCAGGGTGTATTAGCAGAGAAATAAAAAATTCCATTTCAGTAAAGAAAAGAAACCTTTCAGGAGGCTGGAAACGCTGAGTTTTGAGTTGCTCACCACTGCAGTCTTTCCCTGTGGGCATTCTCTCCTGCTTCCCTGGGCTTTGTCTGTGATTGTCCTGTAGATTTGCAGGTAGGAACAAGTGTTTTGGCGCCGGAGTTCCGTGGAGGGGCAGACGTGTCTCTTGTGATTTGAAGTCCCCATCCCAGTTTGCTGTGTGGTTTTGCTGTTGGTATCTAACCCTCTGTCTGTCTTCATTTGGAAGACCCAGTGGCTGAGTCCCCTGCTGCAGGTGTGTAAGGCTAGGACAGTTTGGGTAGTAGGACTTGATGCAGCATCCAGGTTGACAGTGCTCTAATAAAATGCTTTTCAAAAAGGCAGGAGGTGAGAGAAGCAGTTATAATAAGGAAAAAAAAAAACTGGTTTTAGGCTCTGGTCGTTTTGGCATAAAAGACCCTCTTGTCATGATGCACCCTGCATTAATTGAAAAAAACCCCACAACCCTACAAACCCCAAGAGCTCTGGATGCAGCATGGGTCTCACCATTCCCACCAGCAGGCCAGAAGAGGGCTTTGGTATCCCAGTGGTGTTGCAGGGTGCCACAGGGAGCAGCCCTGGTGGCAGCAGCGGGGTGGGGAGTACCTGGCAGAGCTGGCACTCGGTGGTGGTGGTGGTTTGTGCTCGGTGGTGACATGGTCTAGGAAATGACTTGGAGGGTGGGAGGGGGACGCTGCTACCCTTCTCACCCCGGTCTGGGCTGTGGGAAGGAGAAAATGGACTTTGGCTCTTTGTGTATGGTCAACCCCATGGCACATCCACGCTTTTGGTCAGCCCCCCTGTGCCCCCCGCCTTGTACTCCTTTGTTGGACTCCTGGACCTTTCGTTCTCTGCTGTTCCTGTCTGTCCCTCAATCTGTCACCTCCTGCTCTTGGTGGCTTTCTGGCTGTCTCTGGGTGGCGTTATGGCTGCTGCCCTGCCGGTGAGATCTTCCCCTTGTTAGGCAGCAAGTGATGAAGACCTGCTCCACTGTTTCCCCCAAACCCTGGGGAGATGTTGACCAACAGCGAGAAGGTAATACAGGACGGGCCTCTTTGGCCATTTTGTATCGCCCAGCAGAGATGATCTGCAGGTGATGCCCACAAGAGAAGCCCGTGAATTCTTCGTTAGTGTTCGTTGCTGGAGGAGAGGCTGAGGAAAAGGGCTGCCGTGGGCTGGGCATCCAGCGTTCCGTGAGGCAGGAATAGCATAGGTTGGCCTTGGACCTCGTAGGAAGCAGAAGGGGTAAATTAGGCAATTCCTCACCTTGCCATGGTGCAGGAGTCACCGTTAATGAAACAAATAAATAAATAAATCAGGCAGCCGCCTCCTCTGCAGGCTGCTTATGTGCTCAGATCCCTGCTATAGGCTTTCGTGCTTGGTTTCCAATTCCAGCTGAGAGATCAGCTTAGGGTGGGGGGGAGAGGGCTATTTCTGTCCCTCTTCATGCCAGTGGCTCGACTTCACGCTGCAAACGCAGATGCTTCACCTCATCAGCTGGGCCTGATCCTGCAGGTGCCTCCCCACAAGGAATCCAGTGACTGGGAACCATCCCCGTGGCTTCAGAAGTGGCTGCTCACATCCCTGGGTCTCCAATATTTTCACCTTTGCTTGGAAGATGCACCAGTTAGCCCAGCAACTAAAGAGTCCTATTTCGTTTTAAGGTGTTCCATTCAAGGGCTGTTCTTCCATGGTTTGTGTTTATTTTTATTTTTTTTTTATAAGTGGAATAAAACTGAAGTCAGTCGATGACACTTAAGTGAAGGGCTCTTGCAGGTGTTTGTGTTCTCACGCTGTGCTTTAAGTAGTGCCTTGGGGAGATGTGATGGAGGATTTGCAGGTCTTAGCTCCAGCTTTGTCATCTGGCAGGGAGACAAGGAGCTTCTCCAGCATCACTCAGCACCCTGGATGTTCTAATGGATCCTGCTCCAGCCTTAGCAATATTATGGCAAAGTGTCTCCAAGTGGAAGGCTTAGGAAGGTCGAGGAGGGCAGCTCTGAGCATGTGTTGGAAGAGGGAAGTAAATGGACTTCATTTTCTCCTTTGAGGGATGCGAGTGCCAACCTCTAAATGTGAAATGGAAGAAGAGTGCGTGTGTGCAGGAGACACAGGACCCCTCTGGGCAGGTTTGGTGGTACGGGGTATGCGGCTTATTGCACCCACTGGCTCAGGAAACCCTCACTTCACAGAATCACCATCTCTTCTTTGAAAGTCGGAGAGAGAAGAGAAGGCCAAGAGGAGACCTTATTCGTGCTCACAAGTATCTGAAGGGTGTGAAGGAGGAGGCAGCTGGACTCTTCTCAGTGGTCCACAGTGACAGGACGAGGGGGAATGAGCACAAGCTGGAACACGGGAAGTTCCATTCGAATATGAGGGAAAACTTTTGGGTGAGGGTGTCAGAGCCCTGGCAGAGGCTGCCCAGGGAGGGTGTGGAGTCCCCTTCTCTGGAGACCTTCAAGCCCCACCTGGATGCAGTCCTGAGGGATGTGCTCTGGGCAACCCTGCTTTAGCAGGGGAGTTGGGCTGGATGGTCTCTAGAGGTCCCTTCCATCTCTGACAATGCCATGATTCCCTGATTCTTGTTTTGCCAGTGAGTAAACAGTGCCCTGAAAGTCCTTCTGAGCTTGGCGAGATGAATCTTGTGCTGAGACAAAATGTACAGAAAATGCAAACTTATTTTAAAAAAATCCCTGTTGTGCTTGCCAGTGCCTGGGTGCCCTTTGTGGGGACTGGTCCCTGGCACAGCCATGGGTCTTTGCACTGAGAGGAGGGTGGTGGCAGTACGATGGCGAGCCTCTTGCCTTCCTTCACGCCCCTAAAATAGTCACCCCTTGTCCCTGTGGGGCCAGGGGCCGTGTGTGTCTGGCAGGATGTCCTCCTGGACAGATTTGCTGAGCTCATGGAAATGCAGCTTGGTTGAATGGGACTATTTTTTTTTTTTTTTTTTTCCTTTCTTTAAATAAAACAGAAACCAAAATGCGATGCCTTGCAAACCACAGCCACCCACACAGCCAGCCCCTCTGTCACTTTGCAGGTAAACAAGCGCTGGGGCATGGAACTGGGTTATGGTTGGGCTGACAGGCGTGTGCCATGGGAAGTCAACGTGCCGCTTTTTTGGTACCTGGAAGAAAGAAGGTCATTGGAAAACGGGCAGCTGGTGTGATGGAACCCAGGTCTTTCTGGGGTCCATGAAGGGTGCTAGGGGACTTGGATCTGAGCCTGGGAGACGTTGAGCTGTGTCCCCTTCAGGAGGACCTCTCAAGGTGGTCTCTCTGCTCCTTCAGAGGTTTGTTTGCTGGTTGGTTGGAGGAGGCGCTGGTGTCTGGTACTTGCAGAAGATGTCGCTTGGTGTTCCTGGCTCTCCCCTCTCCGTTTCATCCCCCTCTGTCGGCCACTTGAGCCTTTTTGTTCTGTTGTGAGCTGCTGGAGGACGAGGTGCATGCAGGACAGCAGAAACACGGGCAAGCAGAGCAAGCCACACTTCTTCTCTCCTTATAAATCAAATCCTGTTGCTCTTTCCGAGGTGCAGTCCTAATAGAAAGGACTAGGAGCACTGGGACTCCAACACCAAGCACTCCACCACCAAGAAAGATTCCAGCTTTTTTTTTTGGGGGGGGAAATACTGAAAATAAGGTTTCTTTGCTTTAATAAACCTGCAGAATGATGTCCTCATTTCTACTTCAGGTGTGTTTTGGAAAATATTTGTTCATCTTTCAGCAAACAATGGCAGAAGTGGCCTGGAAAAGCGGCAGGGTGGGAGTGCCGCGTGTGGTATGCCGAGAGGCATTTCCTGCCCTTATCTCCCCTCTGTCGAGGTTATTGTGAATGGGGCTTCAGATCTGCAGCCTGTGTTACCGGAGCGGAGATCGCCAAGAAAGATACCTCCCCGGGAACGCCTGCCAGGGGAGTGGAGTTCACCAGAGGTGGCCAAGGGCCTTCCAGCCCTTGGAGTATTCATCTGCCCCACGATAAAGCTCTTTGGAAAGCGGGCTGTGTTTGCCCCCGCTCTTGCCAGCGGGGTTTCTGGGGGCCACGGTGGGTCCCGGCTGGTGGGGGGCTACGGGCAGGGGTCAGGGAGAGCTGCACGAGGTTCTTGTGCCATGGAGGAGCTGTGGCATCCCGGAGCCGCGAGTTGGTATTTTCCATCTGGGGCAAGTGTTTGAATTTCTAGGTAGTATCTCTCTCAATGAAAAACTTGGTAAGGATTTGGGTTTGTTCTAATGTGGAACTGAAGTATTTTTCTTTAATCTAAAATTCTTATGGGACGGAAGAGGTTTTGTGTTGTTTTTTTTTTTTTTAATTCAAGTCTCTCCTGAAACCCTCAAAATAAGGTGTGCAGGTGCTGCTGAAGCTGCCCTTGGCCTTCTGTTGGCCGTTTACTGGATCAAGCGACTGCCCAGGACCCGCCTGTGTGCTCTGCCTCGGTTTGTTTGTTTTCAGTTCTCAAATCAATTATCTCGTGGAGGAAATGGCGTGCCTCGCTGTCAGTCTGCCCAGATATTTATAGGTACGGTCAAACCCCCGTGGAAAGTCTAGCGATGTTTGGAAGGAGTAGATGTTCTGCATGGTGCAGACATCTCCCTGCAGCTCATCAGAGGAATCCTCCCCAATTTGGGTTGCTTTGCCCTCTAGCGAGGCATTGAGCAGTGGCTCTTTCTGGCTGGATGGGGTATGGTTTGGTGTCTTCACCACATCTGTCATCTGGGTCTAGCTACCTCTCTTCTGCTGCTCTTTTTCTCAAAGGTGCTTTGCATCAATTGCTTATCTCAGGTTAGATATTAGGAAATACTTCTTTACTGAAAGGGTTGTCAGGTATTGGAATGGGCTGCCCAGGGAGGTGGTTGAGGCACCATCCCTGGAGGTATTCAGGAGAGAAGTTGACTTGGTGCTCAAGGATATGGCTTAGTGTTGGGTGGTTTGGTGTGGTGTTTATGGTTGTTGGGGTTTTTTTTTTGACTTTTTTTTTTTTTTTTTTTTTGTTTTTTT
>VZRU01015458.1:26678-53428 GCA_013398155.1 Pedionomus torquatus | reverse complement strand
TGGACCCGTCCCACCAGGTCCATGTCCTTTCTCTGTTGAGGACTCCAGAGCTGGACACAGGACTCCAGGTGGGGTCTCACGAGCGCAGAGTAGAGGGGTTCCCGTCAGCAGAGCAGTGGGCACAGGCTTGGGTCTCGCTGGGTCCTGCCCCGGTGTGGAGCTTTCCTTGGGGAGGGGGGGGCGGTATAAGTATTGCACAGCTTGTTTGTACACGTACCCCCACTTTCCCTTCGTGCCCACCCTCACACCTCCTGTAAGAGCATGGTAACCATGAGCATGGCAAACCCCTTCGGGACCTGTCCCCAGGCAGCTCCCACTGCGCTCCCTTTGCACCTTTCTGGAATAAACCCAACCTTGTCATTTGCAAAGGCACTTAAAAAAAAAAAGGCCCTAATTAGCGTCTATAAATTGCTTTCTCTAACCTTTCCAAGCTGATGTGATCTGTTCCCTTGTTACTAAAAACCTTTTACGAGGTGCCTTAATTTCCCACCCACATTATTAGTCTCCTGAAGCTTTTTACGTGGGGCTCCGGTGTCCAGGTCTGCGAGCGAGGGCATTTATCAGTCTGAGAGGATTTTTCTCTCGGGTGTTGTGTGCCCTTTGAAGGGCTCTGAAAAAGAAATATATTTTGAAAAAATCTCTTTTATCTCCAGCAGTCTGAGTGCGTAGCTGGGGAGTGACTTGAGTCAAGATTGAAAAGTTTCTGGTCAATAACAGAGGCGTTTCTTGGGTTTTGATCTCCCCGGGTGCGAAAGTGAAACCCGTCCTCTTGGTGAGGCTTCGTGTTGCAGCTCTTGGCAATGACCAGTTTGGTTAATTTAATGGTGGTTGATACGTCTTCCAAAAGCAGGTTCGTGCATTTGGCCGCGTTGAACTTGGCATTTTCGTGCCATCTGGATGCGGTGCCAGCGCGGGGTGATTGCGTATGGCAGCTCACGGGGTGGCATCTGGGAGCACGAGCAATACTGAATGTGCAGCCGTTTCTGCTGTCATAACAAGTAAATAAGTTTTTTTATTTATTTTTTTTTTTACTTACTTCTTGAAATTTCAATCAAGTGGGAAAATTATTTCCATAAGAGCTCAAAATGCCAGCTTTTTCTTTTTGGCTGCTAATGCTGTAAGCTCAGTTCAGGTTTTCCTCGGAGTGAGCCCTTCCTCCCCCAAATTCGGAGTCAACGTTTTGTTTCAGACCCTTTCTTTGAACAGAAAAATTTGATCAGAAATACTCTTTTTTTTTTTTTTTTTTAATTACTTTTTGCTTTTTAATCCTTCTTTAAAAGCACAGATAGNATTTCCTTAACTTCAGCGTGTGTTTTATAACCTGTGCCCCCAGCGGTTGTAGAAGAGCTTTGGTACCAGCGGGTCAGGCCCCTTCAGAATCCTTTTGGGCAGGATCGAGGTGTCTGTTCTGGGGGGCACTGGCTGTTGTCTGCACTGAGCGTCGCTCCTTGCTGTTTCCAGACACACGAGTTGAGGAAACGGGCTCTTTCCCCTACCTGCAGACCAGAAATTCGGCATCTTTTGAGTTTCTCGACGCGCAGCAAAGCGCATGGCACCAGCCCATCGCCTGCGAGCGGTTGCTTCCCTTGGCTAAAACAAGGGCTGAAACACGGCACGCAAACGCCCTCTGACTCTCCACGCTAAAAAACAGCGACGCAGGGATCCTGACTGGTATTTTCTGGTCAAAATTGGAACACGCCCCCCCCAACCCCAGACCTGACTGCCCACCCCTGCCTCTTCAGGGCACATCTTTCTGCTCCCACCTTGATTCAGCAGAAATTTTTCTCGGCTTGCGTGATGGAAATGGGTTGATTTCACGTCGTTTCGGTTTCTGGCTCCTACGTGTATGCCAGCTTCCACCGTTTCCACTGTTTCCACTGTTTCCACTGAAAGTATTTCTTGGGCGTCTTGAAATAGCATTGCAAGACAAAAAGTGAAGGTTGAATTCAAACTACTCATCCCTTGAGTAAGGCCGGTCTGTTTGGATTCGAGGGGTTTCAAATCTAACGGGTTGGCCAATGACTGGTGCCAATCCCAGTTTTTGTTTCTTACTAGAAGTGGCTTAAATCATGTTGTAGCTAAATGTTTAGAAACCAACTATGTGTTTTGGAGGGGAAACTGGTGTCTCTTTGGTCGTACCCCTAAATGCAAACCGGGCATTTCTTTGGTTTATTAGTATTGTTGATGGTTGCTGCTTAATTCAAGGGGTATACATTCATGTAAGGAGCACTCCCTTTCAAAAGGAGGTCTGGGCGATGGGAAGTAAAGGCTGAAGCTCTCAGGGCTCTGCTTGCGAGGTGCAGCAGGTGGGATCTGTTAGGTCACCATCTGCTCTGCAAACCCTGCCCGGCCAAGTCACGGCAGGGAGGGCTCAGAATGCAGCGGCTGCCTTTGCTGGGAACACTGGGGCTTTTGTCAGCCGAAGGCAGATTATCCGCAGGACCTTAATTCAACCAGGTGCCTGGGGATGTTCGTACGGACTACTGAGCTCTAAAAGGCTGGTGTTTAACCTTTCCCTTCCCTGTCCTGGCTGCTCAGCTTCCAGGGATGTGGAGGTAGGCTTGGATGGTTGCTTATTTTCTGGTATCTACAGGCTGCCAAATGTCAAAGCCGTGACTTCCCAGTCTGAGCCTGATGATACTTGCTGATATATCGGTGGCTTTTTCTAGCCATAATTTCCCAGCTTGGTTATCCTTGTGATTTTCCCCAGGAGGGGAACACTGCCAGCCATCCCTATGGGTGGGACCAAGGCATGGGAGCACAGTGATGGCCATGGATGTGAGTTGGCTCCAGCTCTGGTTGCCTGCTCAGCGTGATAATGGCATGGAAGGGTTGATGCTACAGCCCAGCGAGCTCCTTGGGGCCGTGACATAGGATGGTTTCTTGCAGGCAACGTGTTTCTCACCTGCCTGGCTGCCATCCAGGTGTGTGCTGCTTCCTACGCTCCCATTAACTGCGTGTTTTGTCCCACTCCAATAACGGGGAACCGGAGAGCATAAACAGCAGCTCAGTGGGGGACCTCTGGTATCTTCTGCGTAATAAGCAGCAGCAACCCAAAGTGAAATGTCATTTGTCTTCCCACCTTGGCCATGACCTCCAACAGCCAAGGCTCGGCCTCGCTGCAGTGCTGTGTTGTGATTTCTAATCCAGTTCTGCCCAAAGCACATAAGATTTTATCTTGGTCATGCTTGAGCGCTGGCTGGTACCTGGAGCTTTGCAGCATCGTTGTGTTTTCAAGTGTATTCTGAAAAAATGAACAAACAAAAACCAAACCCAAAACAAACAAAAAAAAAAATCTCAACCCCCAAACACTCTCTTCTTTGCAAATGAATATTGGTGGGGAAATAAGTGTTTTTGGAGGTGCAGCCTTCTTTCAGGGCTAAACCTCGTGCAGCTGCTTTGCCCTGATGCGGTTGGAAGCGCAGTGGTTGGATGTAGTTTCAAGACAGGAGGAACTTGGCTGCAGGCTCTACTTTCTGCCCCTTCTCCTCCTCCTGGTCAAGGAGAACTTGAAAAGCGGATTAAATCTACTTTTTTTTTTTTCCCCAGATTTAAATTCTTGCCTTTCTGGATTCGGGTCATCTCAGCTGGTGTAGATTTCTTCCTCCTAGAATCATGGAAAATAAAGGTTGAGAGGGCCTTGGGAGGTCATGTAATCCACCTCCTGCCCCAAGGCAGGATCAACTGTATCTAAAATGCTTGCTAATGAGGTTGGAGTTAGGTATCTTGCTGTATTTATAGGTGTCTCCGCAACACGAGAGCACACACCTGTGCAAGGGGCCCTGCTGCTCATTCCCTTCTCTGTATTTTTCCCACTTGCTTTGCATTTATCCCCTTTTTATTTTGCTTCACATGCAACCCTTACGCTTATTGCCTGCAAGTTTTCCTGCTTCCGCGAAGAATGCTCTAATTCTTTCCTTAATAGCAGTTGCTATGGCAGCTGGCTCAGGCGGTGCCTTATAACCTCGTGCAGAGCTGCTTTTCCATACACTTTTCACCGCTTGTTTTTTCCTCTGGAGCCTGGCCAGATGGCAGATGTGTGCAGACACCCACTGCAAACGTCTTGACAAAAAATAATTAAAAAAAAAACAACAAAAAAAACCCAAAAAACCCAACCTAAATAAATAATAAGATTCTGGCACTACACTTAAAAACATGCTCCTAAGCCTTGCCTACCCTCTAACCCGTCACCTAAATGATGCTAAATAGGCCAGGAAGCGAGCTGTTTAATTCTGTCTGCTGATGCCTTTGTAATCAAGAGCCAAGATGCAATCAAGCAGCCTGCACTCCTTGTAAACCAGGGAACAAGAGCCCACGTGCAGCTCCTAGCGAGCGGATTGCACTGAGGTCCCTGCAGTTTGCAACTGCTGACGGCCGAATTTGGCCTCCGGATTCCCCAGTCGGCTGTAAAATGTTACCCCTGGAGGAAACTGGCTGTTGTCTCTCGGTTGTGTTTCTCATGCTCCACATACGTTTTATAACCGTGTGCAGTACTTGTAGGTTTGGCCAAGGATTTCGAGGTAGATTTCAATTCCCATTTTTCCTGGTGTTCCTGGTTTCAGTTTCCCTTTTTTCATCTACTCTGCCTGGTTTTGCTTTCAGGTGTTAACAGCACTAAGCTCTGAATTGGTACAGGAAATTCCTAAATTCTCAATCATCATAGAATAGATAGAGTTGGAAGGGACCTTAAAGATCATTGAGTTCCAACCCCCCTGCCCTGGGCAGGGACACCTCCCACAACACCAGGTTGCTCCAAACCCCATCCAACCTGGCCTTGAACCCCTCCAGGGATGGGGCAACCGCAGCTTCTCTGGGCAACCTCTTCCAGTGCCTCACCACCCTCACAGCAAAGAATTTCTTCCTGATATCTCAGTCTCCCCTCTTCCAATTTAAAGCCATTCCTCTTTGTCATGTTACCCCACTCCACAAAGAGTCCCTCTCCAGCTCTCCTGGAGCTCCCTTCAGGTCCTGGAAGGCTGCTCTAACATCTCCCCTGGGAGGGAGACTAGACTTCTATTTGTGTGCCATTATCTGGGCTGATGAGAGATCCTACTAATAAGAAAAAAAAACTCTACAACCAACCACCAAATGAAGAAAAACCACTTTTTTTTTTTTTTTTTTTAACCTCCTAAGGACTGCTGCTATAATGTCACCTCTCAAAAGGAAGACTAGAGCAGGAATTAACCTGTACGTCATTCTTTCACCATTCACTGGCTGCACCAGCCCTGTTTTAACCCAGCTGGCAGCTGATGGTTTCTGCAGTAGAGCAGCATTATCTGCACACAGGTTGTGTTTTGTCCCGTGTTACACCTACCTCTGTCTGGAAACTTCCACATTTTGAGTGGGTGGGGGAGATTCTGGCACCTTCAAAGTAATTCCGCTCTGGTCTGATTCAGAGCAGCAAAGGTTGGAGATCAGTAGCTGATACTTGCGCAGTTCCGGCTGAAATGTTAGGGCTTGAGCGTAGTGAGAGATGATGCTGTGGTGTGCTCAAACGACATCTTTCCAGTTTCCCAACCTGAGGGATCCCATATGTAGAAAAACCTGTACTTCAACAAAAGCAAAATTTTATCAGCAGAATGTTCTCGAATTAAAACGTGAGGTCCTTGCATGGGAATGGAGCAGCTCTGCTGTGCTGAGATTTCATCGCTGCAGGACATCTAGGGTCTGCCCAACGGCTTGGGATAAGGAAGCCCAAATCAGCTGTCAGCTGCTTGGAGCTGGAAAGGGATATGGCCCTGCAGTGAAGGATGAGAGAGATGCAGAGAGGAGCACTTTCTGCATCTGTCTGCAGGAAGGTGTTGGGTTCAATTCTCATGCGTTGCCAGTGGAGACAGGTGAGACCCAAGCTGGGGTGCGGTGATTAACCCTCTGGAGAGTCCATCAGCTCTACAGAGACTGGGTCTGAACTTAAAAACCCAGAGCTGGATGACTTGTGGTGCTCCTGTGGAGAAGGGGTTTCAGCCTACTTAGGAGCTCAGACTCTTTCTGTGACTCTCAAACTTCTCAGACCTGGTTTATTTTTTCCACTTCAGATCCTGTCACTTTGTCTTTAATTAGCAAGGCCAGTGCAGGGCTCCACGGGAACTTAAATGGGACTCTTAATTAAAATTTTGGTTTGGTCGCCTGAAATAGCAGAAAGAGCCCGAGCTCCAGTGAAGGAGGACAGTCCCTGTGGATCTGCAGTGACATCCTCTTGGCTGTCAGGCAGTTGATCACAGGGTTTTCTTTCCTCCTAAAGCTGATGCGGTCAAAACAACAATGCAAGTCCTGAATGTGATACGAAGTTTCAGTCTAGGCTATAACCGGTCAACTTCCAACCTGCTGCTGGATGCTGTGCCAAAACCAGAGTATATCTGGGTTGGTGGGTGACGGCGGGTCAAGGAGAGGTGCTGGAAGTCCATTTTGCTTTTATTAGAAAGGCCAGTGGGTTTAAAATTTCATCTTAAAGGGCATCTAAGCAGGATTCCCTGTGTGTTTTTATAGGAAACTTATTCTACCATAACTTTAATCATGAAATAGCGATGAACAAGCTCCTGTTCTGCCCTCTGACCCCAATTATTCTCATCTGTGGCAATTTTCCGTCACTCCTCAGAGTGAGGAAAGCTGTCACTCAGTACTGGTCAGCACTGAAGCTGTTGCATGGATTCAAGATTTGGGTCATCGTTGCGTTGTATCAGTCAGTGCTCTGCCTTAGAACCTAGTAACATCCATCTCAGTATCAGCCCCGTGGGAGGTGTCAGAGAAGGTCTAACCTGTGCATAAACCTGGAGGTTTGCTGAGACTCATGCAAAACCATGGCTACGTTTATGTTTTCTCCCTAAAATCATAGAATCCTCCAGGCCGGAAGGGACCTCCAAAGGCCATCTAGTCCCACCTCCCCGCAGTCACAGGGACACCCTCAACTAGACCAGGTTGTCCAGGGCTTCATCAAGCCTCTCCTTGAATATCTCCAAGGAAGGGGCCTCAACCATCTCCCTGGGCAACCTGTTCCAGTGCTCAACCACCCTCAGTGTAAAGAAATTTTTTTCTAATATTCAACTTAAATCTACCCTTCTCCAACTTAAGTCCATGCGAGAGGACGTTGGGCGCTGACTGTTTTGTTGTGGACATCCCTCTGCTCTTGTTGGGAGGTCAGAATTCTCCACAGCTGTGGTAGAAGTGTGGCAGACCTGCTGGGTGGGAAGCCACCTTCCCAGTGGGCAGGAGGTGACTCCAAAGCGGGAGAGCCAGGGAGGACCAGGAATACCTCCCAAGCATGGAGACTGGGAGCACTCTGCATCGTCCCAGTGCAATGGAAGGGTCTCCTGCACAGGAGCAACTTATCTCATAGTTAGGGCTCCGAGGGCTGTCAGCAAAGGCAAGCAGGGTGACAGAGCTGCTACTGGGGAGGGTTTGCTGGTGGAAATGCTTGTGGGGTGGGTGAAGGGAAAGGCTGGAGGTCTCTTTGCCAGAGCAGGATACCCGCCATGCGGGAGCGGAGCAGCCTTTCCCTGCATCCGGGAGCCACAAAAACCTCCTTGGATTTGGCACAATTGGTGATGTACAGAGTGGTTGTGTAAAATGCTGACTTGTGGGCTCAGGCTTTTAACCTGAGCAAAAATGCAATGGGCAGGGAATGGGTATTTGCTTTGGAGAGCAAACGTGTATGTGTGCTTGCGTGTGCCCTGGGATGCACAGCGGGACTGGCAGGAGCGCTCAGGGACACGACTGGGGCAGCCTTCTCCAAGCTTTTGGCTTTGTCATCACCCCTGGGGAGCGAGTTGTTCCCATGGGGTTGGGGAGAGTGGGTGTGCGAGGGGCTCCGTGGAGCCAGCCTGGATCCATCCCTCTGGATCCATCCTCCTGGCCCTATAGCTGAAGAGAAGCCCCATAGCCGTGCTGTGTGTGGCAGAGGGTTTTCAGGTAGTGGTTTATAAGCAACCAGTGGAGCAGGAGTCCAGGCACCCAGCAAGTCACCAAGTGGCTGTATTTAACTAAAATTAGCCCTTTGTAAGCAGTGGCGGCAGCTGTTTATAAGAGTGGGCTAATCTGGCGGGGGAGAGGATTTGCTGCAGGAGGTGATGGCTTGCAGGTACCCTGGCTGATGCAGGTACTGGGATCCGTGATCTGTACCGGGATTCCCTTGGGAAGGCAGGCACAGTGCCCCTGGGGTGTGCATGCTTCATGTTCCACAAGATCCAGGGCTGTGAGCATCCCAGGGGGAGCACCAACGTGCCCTGCCTTAGTCCCAGTGCCAGCTTTTGTCAGGGACCACGCAACCACACTGGCGAGCATCCTCGGAGTGGGATGCTTGGGGACCCGCATGTTGGCACAGCCAGTGATCCAGTGATTGAAGCAAGCCCCTCCTGCGTGGCCCCTTCTGATGGTTGAACTGGGCTGAGTTAGGGGCCTTGGCTTGGCAATGCGGCTTTGACGTGCCCATAATCAGGACAGAGTGCCCAGTACAGGGAGAATGGCACTGCCAACAGGCAACGAGCATCACTTGCTCTATTTAATTGAATTTTGGGGGGCTTTTTTTATGGCCTCTTTTTTTTTTTCTTTTTTTTTTTTTTTTGGCAGCTGCTTAACTGGGAAAGTAAGCTGGGAGGAGGGAGGCTGTCCTTATTTAAAAGGGTCTACCCATAAATCTGGGCCAGATCCTTTGGTACACACTGGCTGCTTTGTGCGACCCTGGTAAGGGAAGAAACCATAAATGTCACTTTATAGCTGTTCTGCTGTGCTTGATGAATCTGAATCAGTGTCTCTCTCCCTCCTAATCAGGTTAGTTTCCTTTTGATCTACGCCTGTTAGGGGAAACCTAAACTGATTTAGCTATTCCCATCCATTTTCCATTTGCCTGATGGCTCTTACCACAAGGCCGTCTCTGCTCTACCCTAATTACTGTTAAATTGTCTGATGCTGTAGCAGGTGACACTCTGGTATAAAACTTCATAAATCTTAGCCAATATTCACTGGGGTTTTTTTTGCCAGATGTTTTGTTTCATTTTTGGAGAGATTAGTTTTAAATTGGCAAATACACTAGGTTTAAGGAGAAGACAATTGCTACTAGTTGTCAAAGAGAAAACACTAATTATCAATCATGTTTTATTGAGCCTCTGTTGAACTGATTTGCTGTAGAAAACACAGTTTTCTTGTACTCTGTCTTCAGGAAACCTGATTTTTGCGAGTTCTGCTCTCGCAGTAATGGTGCTGTGTGCTAGAGCGTAGAGGAGAGGGAAAATTAGCTCAGGGTTAAAATCTGTGACAGTGTGGAATTTAAAGCGCCCGTTTTCAGGAGCACAAAGCCGTTGTCTGTGCTGGTGTTCCATGAAATCATGGCAGATGCACCTCCCTTGTCGCCTCTTGCCTGTAAACCCCGCCCGTGCCCCTGATTTACGGTGCTCTCCCGGCCGTCACGGGGGTTTTAGTGACTGCGGCGCCTCGTTTGTTTGCTCCGAACGGGGCCCTGGTTTTGAAAAATGAGCCTGGTGTTATTGTGAGAGAAGATAAGAATAGTCGGGGGAAATTTCCGTGTTCCTGCCGCGCTCCGGGGCTCGGCCGCGCCGCTTCCCGTGACTCAGAGTGGCAGCAAAGCACCCGCTTCCCCTGAAACCACCCGGGTTTTGCAAAGCTGCCACCATGGTCGATAAGCAAACCGGGTTTTTTAGCAAGTTAAGCTCCACTGCGTTTGCCCACAATGCCTGAGATATACCTGGCTCTGCTCCTGATGTCTTGAAGGCACTCCACTTGACTTGACATAAAAAGGACATGGACCTGGTGGAATGGGTCCAGCAGAGGGCCACCAGGATGCTCAGAGGGCTGGAGCACCTCTGCTGGGAGGACAGGCTGAGGGAGCTGGGGCTGTTCAGCCTGGAGAAGAGAAGGCTCCGGGGAGACCTTAGAGCAGCCTTCCAGGATCTGAAGGGGCTACAGGAGAGCTGGAGAGGGACTCTGTCAGGGAGTGGAGTGACAGGACAAGGGGTGATGGTTTTAAATTGGAAGAGAGGAGATTGAAATTAGATCTTAGGAAGAAATTCTTTCCTGTGAGGAAATGTGTGCCACGAGGCACTGGAAGAGGTTGCCCAGAGAAGCTGTGGCTGCCCCATCCCTGGAAGTGTTCAAGGCCATGGCAGAGCAGTTGGAACTCGATGATCTTTCAGGTCCCTTCCAACTTTAACCATTCTATGATTCCATGACTGCCTGGAAAGGCAGATGGAGGTAGAGGAGCTTCTCCCAAAGGGGCTCACGTAGCCCCTTCCTGACCCCAAACTGGTTTCGTTTTACTCTTGTGATAAGTCAAGCAGAGGTCAGCAGTTTTTATCGAGCTGTTTTTTCTTGTGGAAGTATTATCTGTGAGGGGAGACATGGCACCCTATGTGACATGGACTCGTGGGAGCTGATCCAGAAATCAGCTCAACAGGACCCATCAGTGGATCTGTATAGCCTGGCCCTGTCTGTCGCTGCTGGTTTAGCCCTGGGGGATGTGCTTCGTCAACAGCGCATTTCTCCTTATTTCCAGTGAGAATATTGGAAAGGAAAGGACTGCCAGCCAAGAAGCTGGGGAAGCCTTGTCATCAGAGCACTGGGTCCAGTTCTGGGCTCCCCAGTTCAAGAAGGACAGGGATCTGCTGGAGAGGATACAGCAGAGGACTATGAAGGTGATGAAGGGTCTGGAGCATCTCTCTGACAAGGAAAGGCCAAGGGACTTGGGTCATTTTAGTCTGGAGATGAGAAGGCTGAGGTGGGATCTGATAAATACTTAAAGGGTGGGTGCCAGGAGGAAGGGGCCAGTCTTTTTTCAGTGGTGCCCAGTGACAGAACAAGAGGATATAGGCACAAACTTGGACGTAAGAAGCTCCATCTAAACATGAACAGGAACTTCTTCACCTTAAGGGTGGCAGAGCCCTGGAACAGGCTGCCTAGAGAGGTGGTGGAGTCTCTGTCTCTGGAGACATTCAAAACCCACCTGGACATGTTCCTGTGCAGCCTGCTCTGGGTAGATCTGGTTTGGCATGGGGTTTGGAATAGATGATCTTCAGAGATCCCTTCCAACTTCATATCATTCTGTGATTCTACGATCTGAAGAAAATCCTTGCTTTAAATACTCTGGGATGGAGGAAGGAGGGACCACATGATTAAAATCATCCCCAAACTGCTGACAATGTAAGGACCTCTTTACAAGAGTTTCTGCTTCTCCCACGGTTCCTTGAAGAAACTTGTGAATGCTCTTGGATTTTTACTTCAGAACAGAAGTCTAAGGTTGGGTTTGCACTATCTTGCCCAGCTATTCGAGGGCTCAGGTCTGTCTCAATTCCCATCTTACCGGGGCTCAGGTGGAGGAGATAGCTTTGCCTTACATCTTGTCCCCTTCCGATGGTTACTCTGCAGATGACAGCTGCTGTGATTTGTTCCTCTCCACCTGCAGTGGGGATGGCCTCGCCTGAACCTCATCTGCGTGTGCTGAGCGTTCACCTCCCCTTTTATGGATGTTTCATTCGCTAGAAATCCCTGGTGGGTATGTTCTCCTTTGTAATCTCTTTGGTGCTGTTGTGCGTTACAGGCACAAAACACCTGGAACCAATGTGGTTTATTGGGGCTGTCTAGAGAACCAGCCCTCCGGAGGAACAGCCTCACCATGCAGCAAGGCTTCAGTGGTGAAGAGGTTGATGCAGGCTGTTCCGAAACCTCTCTGTGCCTCATGCCAAGCCTGCTTGTCATCCTGCTCCTTTTAGCCTCCGCAGTTGTTCTGTCCCCGGAGCACTGTTTGTGGCCATTTATCTGGGACAGATGCATGTTTGTTGGGAAACCGTCCCTTGGCTCAGTGCTCCCGATGCCCTGTTGGGTGGAAGAGGTAGCACCAGAACCTGCTTTTCCTTCTTGTGTTCTTCAGCCGAAAGTTCGTGGTGATGCCTGGAGACCTTGGCCAACCACACACCCTTCGTCCCCTACTAATAGCTTGTACAGATTATGCAATTTATGCAACCAGGGCCCGTTTTAACTTGCTTTTTGCTGGTGATCCCCTTCTTCCCAGGCGTGCTGGATGGAAAGGTCCTGTCTGGGTGTGGAGCCAAACCAGAGGTCACAGGTCTAAGAGCTGTCAGCAGCAGGACAGGAGAAGCATGCAGCCTTCACACGCTTGCTTTTTCAAAGGAGAACACCTGGAATTTGGTTTGAGGTTTGTAGGTCAGGTCTCCATTATACAACTGAACTGGTTGCAGCTGCTCTTGTGAGATCCAGACCTCGTTGGATGCCTCTGGTCTGGTGAACTCTTTTCCTCAGGAATTATTCTTTACAATGAGATGTACAGAAACAAAGAGGATTTCTCTGTTGTAGCACTATCTGGGGTGGTAATGGAGGCTTGGGATGGGACTTGCTTTGGTCTGTGAAAGGTGGGAAACATCCCAGAAGCGTTTGTTACAAGCAGCTGCTTGGAAAGAAATCAGGTTTTTTTAAGACGCGGGTTTTTCCAGACAAACGTAGGATCAAAAGCAGTTCAGGACGGATCTTTTAATTGACCACAGATCTCCTGCCTGTCCCAAAACGGGTACAAGTCCTCTTGGCACAAGTCACACCAAGCTGTGGATTTCTGCCCGTGTTTGAAGGACAGGATGGCTTGTGTGAGGAAGGTTGTACCCCTGGTTTAGTGAGGGAGAGTGCAACACTCCCTTTTCATTTGGCAAGGGATAAAATGGTCTGTGGTGTCTTCAGGAAAGCAGAGCACTTTGATTCCTGTCTGTTAAGGCCCCTGTCACGCTGGCTAGCCAGCCCCCTCCCATCTTGAAGGACTTGCTCTTGAAAAAGGTGCTATGGACCTCTTGTGCTGGATGTGGGTCAGCAGAAAAATAAGTATTCTTTCCCCCGAGTTGCTCAGATCAATAGATGGAGATAATGAATTTTGGGTTTAGTAGCAAGAAAAAGCCAGGGAGTGCTGGTTGTAGGGGACTGCATGTCTTCCCAGTACAGATCACGAGCCTCAGACCAGCTTCTGGTTCCCTGTGCTGTCACTGGAATCCACCTCTGCAACTTGTAATTAGCGCTGTCAGCAGAGCAGTGTAAGCAGCCACTTAAGCATTAATTACTTTAATGAAGTTACTAAGGTGGGTTTAGCTGCTAAAGCATTTTGTTGTTGCTATAAATTTTCAAGTCAAAATATCAGACGGTGGAGTCGGTGGGAGATGACACAAAGCTGGAGCCTGGCTTGCCTCTTGTCTTGATGTTCAAAGTGTGGAGTCTTTTTTTAGGTAAAATAATCACGCAGTCTTTTCTCCTCCATTGCACAGCAGCAGCCGAGGCAGGAGAGCGTGAGGGCTCTTTTTTTTCCCCGTTTGCTCATATGGAGGTGTAAGGGGGGCAGGGAGTAGAGGGCAAGCTGCCATTCAAACCCAGAAGATGGATGTCACCTTCCTTGGGTTGTGACAGCTAAAAGGTGTTGATGCTTGGGCTCTTGTAGTGTTAAATACGTAATGAAAAACTCCCTGCTGTGAGGGATCTGCTGGCGCGGGAGCTCTCTCATAAGCAAGCAGGATGGAATAAAATGGTTCATTAACAAAACCGGGTTTCATACAGAAGTGAGCAGAGTTTTCACCGCTGTGGAGAGGAGGATGGTCCTGCCATTGCTAATGGCAAACCTTAATGGGGAATTTTAATGGCTGTTAATTATTTTGAAAACCGCCGTTTTCTTGGGAAATGCAATATACTCTGGCAACCTGAAGGTTTTCTCCACGGTTGCAGGAAAGGAAACTAATTCCTCTGAGCTGAAGAGGGGGCAGGAGGCGTTTGACTTGTGATCAGTACTAATGTGGAGAGTTGGACAGGGTCTGTCATCCCAGGACAGGAGACCTCTCAAAGAGATGAAGGTGGAGAAGTGGGATGTATTGTCTCTGCTCCCTGCTGTTGCCTGAAACTCCTTGTTCGTAGCACCGAGGATTTACATCTTCAGTGTTCAGAGATCCTGTTCTGCTCCCATTTATGGGGTGCTTTAAACCTGTGTAAGACCTGTAGGAATTGAGGGTTTTTTTTTAATGTGGTGGTTTAAACTATGTAGTTTGTTAGTATTAATAAGCTCAGCATGTAAATACAAAACAAAATAGATGTTAAAAAAATAAATAAATCACTATACATCCTGAGACTAAAGCACTCCTCTAAGATTTTTAGATGTTTTATACTAAAGAGGATAAAACATCAGCGACCTGGTCTGAAGCACCATGGCAAAGCACGTTCTGGAGGAGTTTCAGTTCCACTTTACATTAGTGAATACTTAATGAGGCTAGAGGCCCCTAGATATCCCCCGAAGGCTGTTAGAGCAATTTTGGGAGTGCTGGGAGACTTAAGCTCCATCCCCAGTGTGAGCTGAGCCTCTGGGTGTAGACCCCAGAGCTCCCCTCCTGTGGGCAGCACCCCTGTTCCCCTGGCAGGATGGATACCACTCTTCTGCAGTCTCTGATCTGAAGGGGTTTTCTCTGAATTGAAGTCACATTCTGTAGATGAAAGTGTTCTAAGCTGCGTGAGATGGGGTTTTGAAAGCGAAGGAGCCACTCGCTAACAGTGAAAATGCTCCCAACCCCGTGTGGGGTTTCTTTCTTGACCGCATCCAAGAGCAGGAATCTCAGCAGAGGAGAGCTTGTGTTCACGTGGGGCTGGAACTTTGGTGTCTGAGGATGTGGCAGGGATAAGGGGAAGGCAACAAGTTGGACTTTATTATTATTTTTTCTGTTCTGAAAGGTCTAAATGACCTGTCAGGCTCTCAAGCTGCTTCCCCAAAGGCTAAACCTCCCAGCAACCACAAAGCTGTAGCGCATCTTACTCATCTTCTGCTACTTGAGGTGGTGGGAAACTGATATCATGTAGAATTTGTGGGAGAAGTTTGAGATAATTGTCAATTTTGTGTGATGAGGTGGGTGAAATAAGTGTTATGCAAAGCATATGTAAAGTATTTGACAGTCAGGTTAGATCACCCCAGGCTGTATCATTGCGTGCCCACTTGTTTTGACCGAATTTAAAGGTCTTTTGTGCAGTCTTGTGGAAGGGGGTTTCCAGCCTTCTTCAATGAATTAGGAAATGTTAAGGGAATGAACTATTAATCCACTATTCTTGATAATAGGACTTTTTTATTTATATGTTTTTAAATTGGACGCCCAAGATAACGGGGCTTAAATTTGGATTGCACAACCAGCAACCTGCAGCAGCCTTTAGTGATCTTTATTGAGCAGACCATCCTCAAGTGGATGAGGACCAGGGCCCACCCGTCTCCAGCTACAGCCCCTGGGGGGATTACTGTCCTCTGTGCCCAGCAGCCCATCACACAGATTTCTTTAAATACCTTCTGTCAAGCCTGTCTCATCGATTATAAGTATTACTGCAGCTGTGAAAAACCTGCATTTCTGCCAAGATGAGGTGCTAACTTCTGATTCAGCTCTTTAAAGGTACAGATTGGTTTGCGTGCAGTGGAATAAATACCTCCGACGATGCTCAGGGAGAGACTCTCTTGACGTCTCTGCCAAGGCTTTGTTGGTTGCCAAGGGCTGGGAGAGCGGTCCCCGTGGCTCTCTAATCCATGTGGTTATACTAAAAACAAATTCTCAGCATCCAGAGCTGGGGTGCACAGGGGTTTCTTGGAAGTGCCGTCGAAGCTGCTGGCATTGGGACTTCAGCTGCTTTGCCCAGTTCCTCTGGGCTGAACAACCCGGGAGAGGAAAGGAGAGTTTTCTTGTGCTTGATGGGTGGAGCTGGGACCTGGGATTCAGGGGAGCTGTCACAGCTGTGCCATGGTCTGTCACTGTGACCTTGGCCAAGAAACCTGAGCCTCCAGAGTCTCGGTCTAACTCGGGCTGAGATGTCACATCTGTGAAACGAGGCGAATACTGATTGCAGAATCCCGGGAGACGGCCCGGAGCTGCTAACGGTGGCGGCGCTTTTGGGGATCTCTGGATGAAAGGCCCTCTTGAAATTCACATCCTTGAATTCTGTAAAATCTGCTGCTGAATAATTACAGGTTGCAAAACCAGAAGGGCTGCTGAGGATCGGCCAGCGCTTCTCTGGCAAAACTCAGGTTGCTGCTAGACTTGCCTGGAAGTTTTCTTTCTGTAGCGTTTGCTTTTTAAAAGGAAACCACAACCTCTTTTTGTGTAACCAAAAAAAAGGCAAGAGGAGGACTTTCTGCTCGTATAGACATTTCCCTTCCAGCCCTGTGCGGCGATGCAGCATTTCCAGTAAGACAGGGTGGGCAGGGGGGGGTGTGATGTTTTAGCAGATTACACTTTAGCACCTGGCACCCCCCCTGTGGTGTGGGACACATCTGGGCTGGCACCGGATCCTGCTGCTGTGTCACACAAAGCTGGTTTTGAGAGGGCTGCCCAGCAGAGCATGTCCCAGCTTCTGCCTCACGCAGGCGTTTGGACTTTGGCTACGTGGCACCCTGTCTCATGGCTTCAGTGACCCACGGGAGCAGAGCTAAGGGTGTGATTTGGTCCTGTATCTCTTAAAGTTTATCATCCCCAATCTACTTAAACTAAAGTGAGACAAAATTGGAGGGGGGGAAAAATTACCCCAAAATGTGCAGATCCAGATCAGAATGGACGTTGCTGAAGGTGGAGAAGGTACTGAAACAGCCAGAGCAGTTGGCCCTTCTCAGAAGCCCACGGCAAGGTTGGAGATGCACAACAGGGTCTCTCTGGAGTGGGGCAGACTGAGGGGGAGAGCCCAGGCTGCCCTCGAGCTCCCAGGCTGCAGCCCAGCAGTCTCTCACTAAGGGGAACAGTTTGGAGTTGGTTCAGGGTGGCTTGAAAAGCAGATAAATATTTCCCCACCCCTCCACCAAAACCTCTTTTCCGTTACTCTAAATAGAAAGTTTCCTGTTTTATAACTGTGAATCTCAAAAACATTCGTGTGGTTCAGGTCAGTGTACAGCTGCCGGGCTGAGGCCATGAGATGTCTGAAACATGAGCTGGGGCAGAGGCTGTTGACTCTGGAACCTAATAACACTTTCAAATGGCAATATGAACTATTTCCTGCTATACGCAGCTTATTAGAGTATCCTCTTGCAAATGCAGGCAGGCTGGCTCTGTGTGGAGCTTGGAGGGGAGGGTATTGCAATTCTGCTCCTTGGGCACTTATTATTACAGTGTTAATACAAACGGAGAAGCTCTTCAGGTAGCCAGAGAGCTGCAAAAGTTTACCTCCTGACACCATTGCTCCCTTTCATCTAAATACTTCTTAAGCTGTAATTTCTATAAAAGCCAATTAATTTTTTTTTTTTTTTGCTCCATTTCCTTTTAGGTGCCCTGAAAGATTTAGTTCCTAACAGGTTTAATATAAACGCCACAGGTGATGCCTGCTGCAAGTCTCAGTAGATAGGTTTTGGTCCAATACATCAAAAGTAGTTTTTGAACAGGTATTTAAGTGGGATTCTCTGTACTACTCAGATAAAAGGCTTTGATGTTGTG
Source organism: Pedionomus torquatus (assembly GCA_013398155.1). NCBI lineage: Eukaryota > Metazoa > Chordata > Aves > Charadriiformes > Pedionomidae > Pedionomus > Pedionomus torquatus. Next base: position 36,005 of record VZRU01015458.1, on the reverse strand, counting down.
TTGTCTGAGTGGATTTGCATGTGTTGTCATGACTTCTAAGAAGAAGTTGGAAGTAGCCGGAGCATCAGGAGAACAGTAGGTCCTGGTTCAGCATATACTGGCTCCGTAGGTGCCCTTTGTCTAACTCGGCTTGAAACATGAAGGGAAGCAAGGTGTGTCCCTTGCCTTTTAGCACCCACCCAACCTGACATTTTATAGATACATAGAATGGTTAGAGTTTGAAGGGACTTCAAACATCATCGAGTTCCAAGACCCTGCCATGGGCAGGGACACCTCCCACCAGACCAGGCTGCTCCAAGCCCCATCCAGCCTGGTCTTGAACCCCTCCAGGGATGGGGCAGCCACAGCTTCTCTGGGCAACCTGTTCCTGTGCCTCACCACCCTCACAGCAAAGAATTTCTTCCTAAAATCTAATCTCAGTCTCCCCTCTTCCAATTTAAAACCATTCTCCCTTGTCCTGTCACTCCACTCTCTGACCAAGAGTCCCTCTCCAGCTATTCTGTAGCCCCTTCAGATCCTGGAAGGCTGCTCCAAGGTCTCCCCAGAGCCTTCTCTTCTCCAGGCTGAACAGCCCCAGCTCCCTCAGCCTGTCCTCACAGGAAAGGTGCTCCAGCCCTCCCGTTTCAAGTGCTAACTCACAAGATGGGGGATGCAGGTTCCTATCAAGCTGCCGCTGGAGGACGTGGCTGTCCCTCATCCCTCACTTTCCCTTGGTGTTCCCTGCTCCTGCCACAGCAGGATGATTCCCTCTGCGCATTGTCAGTGCCTTCTGCTGAGCACCATCACACCCTAAAAGCCAGCGTTGCTCTGTGCATCGCTACAGCTTCTGAGTCACCCTTGGAAGACTTGGCCTTGGGCTCCTTGATCTGTACCTCCACAAGTCTGCCTTAAATTAATATTATTTTTTTTTAGTCCTCTCTAAATATCTACTCCAAAATACCTCTTAGAGTGAGAAGACGGCTCTTTGGCAGTGCAGGTGTCACTGTCGCAATGATATTGGGGAATCTGCTTTCCTGGCTCCCTGCCCACAGAAATCCTGCTGAAGGCAGCTGAGCCTGAAGGTTACATAAAACACTTATCCCTTTTAAAGCCCATCATCTGTTTAAAAACCGTACCAAACCGATTTATTTATTATTCCAATAACAGATGAGGAATGGGAAACCAAGAAAATCATCTCTGACTTTAATTTTCCTTTATGTATTTTTTATCTCCGACATGGACCAATGTCACTGTTAGTCTGAGCAGAAGGAGAGGCTGAGGATGCTTTTGAACGTGATGCTACATCCGTTAGAAAAGCTTGTCGGATGCCAGTATCCTCTAATTTTATTTTTCCTATTTAAATGAGTTTGCCTTTGTTTCTGCTGCTGCTTTGAGCGTTGTTGGTTCCGGATTGGCAACTTGCACACTGTTACTCATCTAAGTAATCCCGGGCGGATGGCAGCCGTTAAAGAAAGATGCTTTAGCATCGTTAGCGCTAAGTGGATTATCAGACCCCAAAGTCCTGTGGATGCAGAACAAGAGAAATACGGGATGCAGAAGGGTTTGGGTGCTTGGCCATGGCCCGTTCATCTAAGGCACAGCTGTAGGTGACTGTCTCCATACAGTGGTGTTCTTGGAGCACTGGTACTGGAAGGGTGGTCAGAGGTCCAAGAATAAAGCAAAAATTGATTGAAATAGAAACAAAGAGGGGGAAAAAGAATTGGCCTCTATGCATTAAAGGAATGTATGAGCTGTTGACAGCTCTCACTTGCTGCCAGAATAAAATTTGTGTATGAACCAAGCCCCACGCTCTGCCATGGGAAGCGGGCTCCTTGCCTGGGGGTCAGGAGGGGTATGCCCAGGGCTAAGGAAGGGTATGCCTTCTCAAGCAAGAAGCATCGAAATCAGAAATAGATTTTCCTTGGCAGAAGCAGCACCTGGGTTGAGTGTAGCTGCATGAAATGCCTCTGCCCGTGTGAATATGGTACGAAGCAGATGGGGCTTTGCTGGCCTCTTTCCAAACTTCCCAGATTTTGTGGGTGTACGAGAAGACATGTGTGTGCCCAGCTATAAACTAGGTGGGAAGTGTCTTAGCAGGCTTTGAACCTTCCCGAGAAAGCTTGGCGATCCATCATAACGGGATGTCTCAGTTGCTAGCTCAGCAGGCAAACTGGGACATATTTATTTTTAGGTGTGCTGAATGTTTGAAGCCGTCTGAGGGGAGGGTTTTGTTTTCTGTGGGGTTTTGTTTTCTTGGCCTTTCAAAAAGCTTTTGGGAGCTGCAGAGTTTATCAATGGATCAACAAAGTCTATCAGTTGTGTGTTGCAGGAGGATAAGGATAAGTTCACCCCGTTATTGCTCAGGGTTTAGATATGCTCTTAAATATGAATATTGTAGTACACAGTGTTAGGAATCTGGATGCTTCGCTGGCAGAGCACTCAGACCTTCAGTGCTGTTTTCCTGGCAACGTTTCTCCTGTGTAATAAATATCCCAGCAAAACCATAGCAGTAAGAATGCAGCTTTGAGGTAGCTGAGCCCATCCGTGGGACCATGCCTGGCAGGCTGGGATCAGACCTTCTAGACCTTTGCCAGCGCATCTCTGTGGCACAGACACCACCAGGCTCGCTACAGGAGTCCCTGGAGTTTTTGACTCCAGCTGCTTTTGGGTGGAAGTGACTTCTAACAATGTGTAAAAGTGTGTGTCTTAATCCAAGTGTAACTTCTCTTCCTTTTATTCAGTGAAATCAGGTGGAAACATCCAAGAATTATTCCACTCGGTGCAACAGTAGCATTTAAAGGAAGCCTGAGAACCAGACAGTGAATTAGAAGAGTTTAAATATTTTCAAAAAAGAAAACATTGAGTGCAAAGGATTGGGATAAAACTGGATTTATACAAACTAATCGCCTGTGTGTGTACATAAACTTGGAGCACACAGGTGAGCCTGCTTGCCAGGATGGACAGGTTGCCACCAGATATTTTTGGGAGGAATCAGGGCCTCCTGTCAGAAGGGTGTTTGGGGTTCCCCCTGTCCCCCTCCCCAGTGTCCGTATCAGTTTCAGTCGGCTTGCTCTCTTATGGGTTATTAATACTTGAGGTATGCAAAAGCTGGGTGTAGATGGAGTGTAATAGTACCCAGAGTTTTATGGTGTAGCTTATTGACTTAGGGGGAACCGTGCCGACAAAGGCATTTTTTTTCTCTATGGAAAAGTCCTCATCTGGTTTAGGAACATTTCTGGAAAAGCTGTTTCTAGCTTAAACTCAGTGGGAAGCAACATCAATGAAAAACGATAGTGCTGTGATATCTCTTCAGGTGAGAGAGACAATTACGCCGCATTGACTTTTCCTTAGCACCTTTGCAGTGGTTTGTTGTTGGTGTTTTTTTTTGGTTTTTTTTTTTGTCTTCCCCCTGATTTGTAGGTTTTGGGGAGAATAAGCGAGGCTTGGACATGCTTGGGAGGAGAGGGAGCTCCTGAGAAGTGGGTTTGTTGCATTCAGGGAGGAGGCTGCTCCAGGACATGTGATGGAGGGTGACTTAAAACCTAGGATGTATTTTCACAGCTGTTGTGGGAGCTTTTTCCATTTAACACAGCACAGATGTGAATGATAAAATATAAACTGAAGATTAATGTACACCATCTTGGTGTGTGAGAGGTTCAATTATAGGCAGAGCAAGCAGAATAATGGAAAATACATTTGAGTGATTGTTCAGTTAATATAATTTGCAATGAATTATTCACAACAATTTGTTCACCCTGCTCTTATTGTAATTATTTTCACTCCTTCATTTGCTGTGCGTTTGAAACCGCTTCCCACAACATGGGCTTGACAGGTAATAGAGTAGATCCACGCATCCAGCCCCTTCTCTCCACCTGCCCCCCGCCTACCTGTGAAGGAGGACAGATTTGAGAGCTCAGTGTTTGAGGCACTGAGCTCTCCTTAAGAAGTTAAGCGTAAGTGTTAAAGTGGAAGCTGCTGCCTGCTAAACCCGACCCATAAAATCCCTTCTGTTGGGCTCGGAGCGACCTGAGCTCACAGAGGGACTTGCAGAGGACCCGTTTCCATGTTCCTCTACCTTGTGGCTATGGAGGGGGGATCTTCCTCTCACGAGTGGTGTAATGAGATTTGAGGTGACAGAAGGTGATCAGCTGGTGTGGGGTGGTTAATCTGTGTCCTTGTGAGTCGAAGCGTGCGCTTCCTACCGGTACAGCATCGTCCTTGCCTGGAGGTGGGAGGAGGAGAAGGTGTTGGGCTTTGCAGGCTTGAAGAGAAGCACTTTGTTTGCTCAGGTCCCTGTTCCTTGTGTCACGTATGAAACAGGGGAACAGCTCGATGGCAGTGCCACAGCCCTGGACATGAAGGTTGCTTCACACCCCCACACCCCCCCTTTCCTATTCTTTAGGCACTGGAAAACCCACAAATGCCCATTTCTCCTGAAGTTTAGCAGAAAAGAGGACTTGTTCCTCCTGGCCATGAGGGAGGGGCTGTTTCTAAGTAGTGGCCATGGGGAAGACGTCCATGTCCATGTCCTACCTCCACATTCCTCTGCAGCTCTGTGCACAGGGAGTGGGGAGAGATGAAGCTGCTCGTTGCCACCCCATGCCCTGCTGCTGGGGGTGCTGGTAGGAATCGGGGCTGTGTTCTGCTACGAGCTTAGTGGGACGCTGGGTAAATCCCCTTTCTTGTGAAAGGGGGCATATGTAATAGGAAATTGCACTTCCTGGAGACTTCTGCCTAACTGATGGGATTTGTTGTCTGGAGCATGAGGAATCCCAAAGGCAACATCCCCCTGACCTCAGAGAAAAGAGCCCGGACTTGTTGCTCCCCTGCTGAACCCCAAGATGCAAACTTCAGCTTGTCTGGACCCATTGGTACCTGGCTTCATCACCTGACTTTTCTGTGCTTGTTTGTGGTTTCTTGTGATTGTCAGTCTCCAGTGTGTTGGGAGATGCTGGGAAATGTTTTGAGGGCTGTGGTGAGCTGATCCCGAGGGCAGATGGGAGCCAAGGGGAGGTACATTGTGATTGTGAGGGCTGCTGCCAGGGTTAGTGGAGAATTCAAAGCTGCTTTAGGGTGAGATAAATCCTTCTCCGAACCTTAACCCTTCAAGGACTCTTACAAGCTTGGTCAAGCCATGATGGCAGAGCCTTCAACACAAAACTCCATACTCTGTAACAAGCTGGGGTTTATGCTGCTGTTTCTTCCCATGGAGGGACAGCACTTCTAAGGTTAATCTGCCAGCATCGACTTGTCCAAATCTCCATAATCAGGCAAAACATGATTATGGAGCTGCAAGTCATTAGTACACAATGGCTCTTAAATGACTGAGATTGAATTAAAACCCTAACGGCAGAGCATCCAAAGTAAATAAGAGACAACCAGATCCGCTGGCGAGCACCTCTCCTATCGCTCAGCTTGGATTAGGAGAGCAGGAGGTTGGGGCTGGCCAGAAAGAGTAGAAGCACAGTGATTAAATTGGATATACTGGCTGGGGTTCAGCGCTGTTTTTACTGTCAAGCATGCAAGTGTGGGGGGGCCGGGGGGAGCCGAGTGTAGGCGTGGGCTTCCTGCACCGGCCTTTGAGCTGGAAAAAACTCAGAGTCTTCGGACTTGCCGCGGTAGGGGATGAATTTTGGTCTTTGTTGTATTCTGCTTTTTTTTTTTGTATCGGTTTCATTGAGGAGGTGTCAGTGCCTTGAAATTGTTTCCAGCAAACGTAATCCTAGCATTCATTTTGTGTGGGGTGAAATGGTCCCGTGATAGAAAATGTTTCATTTCACGTCTGTCTGATTTTGCCTTCCTTCTTGACAGCATCAGACCGGTGGCTTCCAAACAAAATTTCACTTTGGTTTCAGTTTGCCCTTCCTGCAAGTGCATTTTCCAGATCTTTTAAGCAAAGCGTCATAAATCCACATGGATGTCGCTGTGGACGTGCTTTTCATGTTCTCCATGGATGTCAGAAGTGTTCTGTCCCCAGGGACAGCCCTGGTGTGCCTGGGAAGGAGCTCCCTCTGGCAGTGGCACAGCCATCCGTCAGGAGCAGGGGCTGCGGGATGCTTTGGGAGGGACCAGCCTTGCGGTTTCAAGCTCTGACAATGTTTATTGCCCTTTTAGCTTCGTTGTCATTCTTTATTTTGCAGCTCTGGTTACGCTTAATAGTTGCATCTTTGCCAACAAATAAGATGGGACCTGAATATCTGGTGCTCCCCTGGCCCCAGGGAGATGATGCTGAACCTCAGGCTCATGCCTGTGCTGGCAGTGACATTTGAGGTGGGGAAAAGCACTGGGTAGTGAAATCTCTGGAGAGCAAGTCGGGAATGAGCAAGTAAACAGCAGAAGATAAGTGTAGATCATCAAGATCTGTCAGCAGTGTTGAATTTGAAGGGTTCCTGGTGTTGCTATCAATTTTCTTCCTCTGCCAGCCTGGTTGCTATTACCCCGCGGAAGATCTGTACCTCAGAGCCAGCTTTATCTTTTACCTAGGGGCTAATGGCCTTTCATGCATTTCAGAAATTTGCATTTTAATGGAATAAATCTTATCCCTTCCCTCCAAAGCAGCAATAAAATAATAATAAAAAATAATTTTAAAAAATTAAAGCCTCTGGGAAGCTTTCTTCAAATACCCAACAGTTCATATGAAGCGTCCAAAGCAACCCCGGTGTATTTTTGGTGTGCTGGGCCCCTGGATGTATTTGTATGAGAACTTCTTGAGGCAAGACCTCATCCTTCCCCACAGTGAGATCTCTTTTACAGTGGTACCTCAGGACTGTAAAATCCCTGTGGGGGCCGTTTGAGGTCTGCCAGGCGTGCAGAGGCTGGACTCGGGTGTTGCAAAGCACAGGATAAAAATGTATGTCGTTCCAGCACAACCATGGGAAGGTGATAGCGCTAATGGCAAAGCCTCCTTCGGGAGGAAGCTGAGGGAAAATGATGTGCTGGTGCTCTCTGCTGGATAGAACCAAGAAGGCTTTTTCCTTGCCAGCGCTGCGGTGGCTGCGGGGTTCACCCCAATGTTGGGCTCTTGGCTGTGGGGTCTCCTGCAGCTCTGCCCACCCTGGGGCACCCTGATGCTGCGGGTTGGCCAGGGCTAGCTGAGAGCAAGAGATGCCTTCAGGTTGCTGATCTGACTCTTTTTCCTCCTGTCTTCTTCCCTTCCAGTGTGTTACCTGCTGAAGAGCAACATCAGCCCGGACCTGTGCAATGAGGATGGATTAACTGCACTGCATCAGGTGAGGCACAGGAGGAGGTCACAGCTCCCTGCCCTCTCCGTGGACCTGCCAGGAGAACAGAGAAAGCTCTTATATTGCATTTAGTTGTTCAGTTGACAGCAGTAAAACTTCACCACGCTATTACTTAGGGAGCAAACGGAGATCAAACCTTTCTCTGGCTGTATCCCAGACTTCGTTCAGTGATAATAAGAGCTCAGGATTTGGGTTGGGTTTCATGTGTGAACAGTTTTCCCACCCTTTAGTCTTTGCAGGGCTGTGCTGCAAAGTCTTAAAGCAAGTTAATTCAAATTTAGAGACTTTGGCAACCCAAAAGTTTTGAAACTGGTTTAAATAAATGATGCCCAGGGTGTTTGGAAAGTCTGCTGCTGCTCTGAGCGGGCTCAGGGACTTCCTAAAGTCCATATATGTCCTGGGTTGAGAGACATAGGACTAACTTTTCTTCTAATGCTGGGGAAAATTACATTTTTAGAAGACTAGTGTCTGAATTCATGAAAGTAGTTACTTTATGGCCAGCCAGGCTCTGTGAGATTCAAGGTCTCGGTGTTTTTGAGCCTTGCCAGGTGCAGGGACGAGGAGGAGCAGGGTCTGGGCATTTGACCCAAGCTGGCCAACAGCATTATTTCATACCATGAACGTCACATTCAATATAAATTAGAAAAGTTTGCTGTGTAGCTGGCTCTCCCTTGATGGCGGTGGGTCCAGACAACTCCTTGCCCCGGTGCTGGACCCCTGAGCCCTTCCCTTCCTTTTCCCCCAAAGCCGTTCTACACGCAGTGTCCCACATTTGCTGTCCCTGCTGGGAGTGCACGGCTTCCTGCTGATAGAAGTGGCGGAGCATAATATATATCTTATATGAGTGTCAGGATTAATACCAGTTCTTTAGTCTTATTGTTAATTATTTAGTCTTATTCTATTAAATCTATTTACATTTCAACCCCTCATGTTTCTTTGCCTTCCTCGATTCCCCTTTCCTGGGTGAGGAAGGGTCATCAGGTGACAGTAATTGTCTAAACAACAATAACTAGTTACGGGGTTTCTCAAAGCATAACAGGATGAAAAGGGCAGCGGACGATGGCCAGTGAAATACAGACTTGCCCCAGTGGTGTGTAAGGCTGTGTCCTTCCTCAGGGTTTTGCTATTCTTATTGCTGAGCCCCCCCGTCCCCTCCCCTGCTCCTGAGTCCTCATTTTCAGTGTGAAAGCCTGAGGATGAGGAGAGCCAGCCCGCAGAAGGCTGGGGGGGACTGGCTGTGCCTGGCGTCTGCCGCCCCCACCGCCACAGAACAGTGGCACGGTTGTCACCCCAGCTCCGAGGCTGGACTGGGGACTCGTGGTTTTTCTCACCATTAGGCCCTGCTGTAAATGCTCTCATTGACTTGGGATTTTGGATTCTTCTACACGTCGCTCGCTCTCTTCAAAGCCAGACAGCTTAAAAAATGTAAAAGCTGGGTTTGCTTAAAAATGCAAGCCAGCTTCTAGAAGGAGGAAAGGTCCCCACCACCGCTTCGTGGTGCTGTGCACACAGAGCAATCAGCTTGCCATACCCCATCATTGGGTATGGAAGCCACAGAGAACCCCACCTTGCCCACTAAAGGAACAGTTATTGTAAAGCTGCATTTGGGAGCTGAGGTGGGAACTTTGCATCCACTAGAATTAACTGAGTCCCTGAGCAGAGAGAAGCTCCAAGGTGAAGACAATTGCCCACTAGCAGTAGCTTCCAGTGAAGGATGCAGTAACACTTCGGTGATAAGGCATGATTCCAACCTCATTTCCCTATACAAATAGTAAACAGAAATAGAAATAAAGGGTCCTTGTCACTCAGCTGCTAAACCGAGTGCTGTGGGCTGTAACATGGTCCCCCACAACATCCTGCTTGACAAATTGGAGGGATACGGATTTGATGGGTGGACTGCCCAGTAGATAAGGAACTGGCTGGATGGTCGCATCCAGAGGATGGTGCTCAATGGCCTCAGGTCCAGTTGGAGAGCAGTCACAAGGGGTGTCCCTCAAGGGTCCGTGCTGGGACCGGTACCATTTAACATTTCTATCAATGATACAGACAGAGGGGTCGAATGCACCATTAGCAAGTTTGCAGATGACACCAAGCTGTGTGGTGTTGT
>VZRU01015458.1:12805-26428 GCA_013398155.1 Pedionomus torquatus | reverse complement strand
CTACAGGAAGGCTGGGGAGGGGCTGTTCACAAAGGCCTGCAGTGACAGGACAAGGGGCAATGGATTTAAGTTGGAGAAGAGCAGATTTAGGTTGGATATTATCAACAAGTTCTTTCCTCTGAGGGTGGTGGAGCACTGGACCAGGTTGCCCAGGGAGGGGGTTGAGGTCGCTTCCCTGGAGATATTCAAGGGGAGGCTGGATGAGGCCCTGGGCAACCGGGTCTAGTTGGGGGTGTCCCTGTGACTGTGGGGAGGTCGGACTAGATGACCTTTGGAAGTCCCTTCTGGCCTGGATGCTTCTATGATAATTCAGCCCCATTACAAGCCTAGTGCTGAGCTGGGAGTCTCCTGTGTGGGTGTGCAGACGTGTGTAATTCACGACCAGGCTCCATGCACAAGAATGAATCTTGCTTCAGTTTCTGTATAATGATGCTTACATTCATGCCAAGAAGTGAGCGCGAGGTGGATCAAAGAGCAAGTTCTACCTTCCCCAAGGAAAGCAGCTGAGGCCATTCTTGCAGGCTGTCTCTGGGACTGTGGTGGAAATGCACCTATGATGCTGATTCCGTTCAGGAGATGAAAGGTGCCCCGTGAAGCACCTCATAGCTCTGGGAATTTGACTTGCATCTCTTCAGATAGCTGTGGTAGGGAGCATGAGCCACTGGGAAAACTTTTACTCATCGCATGCCAGCGTGTGGGATTCTTCCCTACGAAAAGGGAACGTCAGCTTGTCAGCTCGTCCCTGGGTGTGCAGTTACACTGGTTACATTGAATTTCTGCTGTGTTTGCTCTTGAATATGAAAGACCCAGTGGAACAGAACCGTGCGCATATTTGCTGTTGTTCCCTTACTGGTTCTGCCCCCAAACCAGAAGGCTCTGTAAAACACCAGTGACCTTCAGTCTGTCCAGCGTAGGTGCCCCGCGTGGTGCCCTTCTGACCTGCTTGTGCTTAATTTGGCATTTAACTCTGTCAGAGCTGCTTGTTGTCAAGCACTGCAGGATAAAGTAGGTCTCCACATCCAGGCACAGCGGAGCAGGTATTACCTCGCTAAAATTTTTAAAAAAGCAATCTGTCTGCATCCCTTCCTCACCAGTGCTGCATAGACAACTACGAAGAGATAGTCAAGCTTCTCCTCAACCATGGGGCCAACGTCAACGCGAAGGACAACGAGCTGTGGACGCCACTGCATGCAGCAGCTACATGCGGTCACATCAACCTGGTGAAGATCCTCATCCAGCAGTAGGTGGCTTTTTGTGTTTGTCCCTTTCTGCAGATCTGATTCTACCCACAGCTTCTCTGGGTGGAAACCGAGACTGCCTTAGTACCTTGCGAGGCAGCAGCAGTGGTGATTAGTGCCTGCTTTCCGGGATTCTTTCCTGCATGGGGGAAAGAGGGAGTGGAGGGGGAAGAGCAGAAAGACTGAGGAGGCGCAGTAAAGCCCTAGGTGACTTGACTCAGTTTCATGATGCTTCTGGAGACTGGGCCAAAATTTGCTACGCTCTGCCTGTATTGTGGTGTGTTTGTGTCAGCATTTGTGCTTGTTGGACCATGCTGGAAGGGTAGAAGTAGGAGCAGGACGCACCCTTGTGCTCTTCAACACAGCTTCAGGTCTTCCAGCCACAGCCGAAGAGAAACTGATGTAGGAGGACAGCAGCATGTTTGTATAGCTCAAATGCTTGGGTGAACTTTGTGACCTGTCTTTCTAGCTCTTAATTAGTAACTAGTTAGCTTCTTGTCCTATATTTGTTCCCTGGTGGTGTGACACAGGGTGCATGCACTTGACCTTCTGCTTTTTAGGGTCTTTACCAAGGCCCTAAAGCTCATTGCCTTTCCTATAGATGGCTGGCAAGGAGGAAGGAGCCAGGTGTGTTTTGAGCTGTACCGTTTTCAGCATTTCATGAGTGGGAATCCTGCCTGGAGCTGACTTGGTGGGGAGCCCTCACCTCCCTTTCCAAGAGTGATGGTGTAGAGGGCAGAGTGTGCTGTGGAGGTGTTAACGTGCTGCCTTGCACAGCGGTGTCTGCTCCTGGAGGTCACTAAAGCACTTAAGGAAGTGTTATTGGACAATCAAAAAGAAAAAGTCACCAGTTGACAGGCCTTTTTTTTTTTTTTTTAATGACTATTTTTTACTAGTGTGCCCTCGGTTAGATGGAAGGCTCCCTCCACCATTCAGCCCAAATCTTTCCCAACTTTTCTGGTCCTTGCAAACTTTCCATTAAAGGACTGCCAGGTGCCCAGATAACAAGAACCTGGTAGCGTCCAGAAGTTCAGCAAATAAATTGCTTCCATCATTGAGAAGCTACCAGTCTGCCCAGTGCTGGGGTCAGGAGAGGACAGGAATGGCTCAGTGTGTGCCCCACAGCCCATGAAGGAGGCCCAGCGTGCTGCCTCTCATCCTCTTCCAGAAGTTATCTTCCCCATTCAAACTCAACAGCTTTGCTTCAAATCTTTCTTATCTCAGACAAATCTTTGTGGCCTTTCGGGCAACTATTAAATCCCAGTTAGTTTTTGCTAATCGTTTATCACCGTGTTTGGCACCATCTGCCCTAGGATGTCTGAGGTCCCTTCTGGTGTAACTCAGCTTTCTCCTTGCAGTGGAGCAGACTTGTTGGCAGTAAATGCGGACGGCAACATGCCGTATGATCTCTGTGAAGATGAGCCAACTCTGGATGTCATTGAGACTTGCATGGCCTATCAAGGTGAGGAGACTGAGTTCATGTAAAATACAAAAATGGGTCAAATGGGGACTAAAAATTGCTTTCTCTGGAGAACAGCAGAGAGCTGCTGCCTGACATAATTTCTTGGAACCTGACTCTTTCTAGTTTCTCTGATTCCGAAATAATGATGAGGGTGAAGGACAGCCGGCAGTCCCCTCAGCTGTATGGCTTCTGAAAAGGATGTGAGGTCATATCAGTCAGGAATTAAGTTTAATTTTGATTATCTAGTGGAGACAAGACCAGGCTGGATGGGGCTTTGAGCAACCTGGCCTAATGGGAAGTATCCCTGCCTGTGACTGGGGGGTTGGAACTCAATGATCTTTAAGGTGCCTTCCAACTCTAACCGTTCTATGATTCCATGACAAAGACCCTTTCTAACTCTTCTTTCTATAACTGGAATTTTAACAGGAATTACACAAGAAAGGATCAATGAGATGCGGGCTGCTCCAGAGCAGGTCATGATCTGTGACATTCATGACATACTTGCGACCGGGCAAGACCTGAACAGGACTGATGCCCAAGGTGCTACGCTGGTGAGTGAAACTGCTGCGGCTTGGCTTTTGCCTTCCTGCCACCCATCGGTTACGAAACCTGCCCTGTGGCAGGAGTTATACAACATCAACACATACAAATCACTGAGAGGAGTGAGGAAGCTGTTTTCATCTTTTTCTCTGTTTCAATTTATTGTCATGTAGGAACAGGCTGTGTCCGTGAGTACGGCTGACGGTGTAGTGTCTAACCCTGCGCTTTTTGAAGCTAATCCCTGCTTCATGTGAACTCTGTCAGTTGTCTGGCAGGTCAGGTCCTGCAACAAGGCTGCTGAGCCCCTGGGTCCTCTCTGACCGGGTCTGGTACCAAAGAAAAGTGCAAGACGGCCAGGCTGGATGGGACTTTGAGCCACCTGGGCTGGTGGGAGGTGGCCTTGCCCGTAGCAGGGGCGTTGGAACTCAGTGATCTTTAAGGTCCCTTCCAACTCTAATGATTCTATGATTCTAAGGAATCCTGTGATGAAGAGTTGCAGAATATAGCACTCATGCTGATCTCCAAGGAAGAGAGACTGAAAGGCCTCCCAGTAATGTTTTGCTTCTCATTAGTCCTGTAGTCTGACCTGACTCCCCTGGAGGAGACGTGAGAGTCTTCTGGTTTTTGTGGGAGCACGACCTAGTGTTGGGCACCCTGGAGATGTTCCGCCTCCTCCTTCTGCTTTGCAAAGCATCCAGCTCGGGCAGGGTCAATGGAAGGCTGTGTTTATTCACGTAGGATGGAATCTGCCCTGGGCAGGGGAGAGCACAGCACAAATGTACAGCACAAAGCAAACTGGCATCTGCTTTGACTAGAGAGAGACCAAGAAGGATAACAACCCCAGTCCTCTTCCCTTCTTTTTCACCTGCAAACCCATGTCTTAAACCCTTGCTTACAGCAGTCCCGAGTGACGTTCAGCAGTGCTGTCATACGTGTTGGGGACTTCCATATAACCTTGGGCATTTGGTGCTGGGGTCCAGGCATAACTGATACCCAGGCCATTTGATGGCCAGACCATGGCAGCACATTCAGGTTTCTTTACCTAAATTGTTACCTCTAGCATATACCAGAAACACAAGGGGAGGTCAGGCTCCCTCCAAGATAAACTAGGATGATTGAAGCTTCTATTGCAGCCTTTTTTTATAACGTGTTTTTCCCTTTAACAAGAATTATATATGTAAATTTAAGCAACCCTCTTGGCTTCCCTTTTTATATCACCCCCAAGTGATTCATTGTTAATTCATGTGGCCCCTAGAGGGTATGACCTATATTTAGGTAGAATAAGACAAGAATAAGACCCATAAAATTTAGGTAGAAATTAATTGAATCGCCAGAATGCATCAGATTTATTTCCAGATGAGGGTTTAACTTTGTGTGGTGGAGTCCACGTGGCAATTTTTGAAAAGAAGCTTTAATTCTCCTTTCCAGCACAGCTGATATAGGATGAGCTCTGAGTGGAGTTCGTAACCTCAGAGCAGGTCGATGTTGTGCTCAGAGATGCAACAGCAGACCACAATTATGAAAATTTTCAAAGACATGAAGTGTCAAGGGGGACTAAAGGAGGCTGTTACTGGTGTGTCCACAGAGATGTCGTAGTTGGGAACCACTATTTGAAAAATCTATTCTCTTAACTAAAAGTAGCCAAGGGTTAAAATGTTTTTGATGGTGAAAACAATGACAGTGGGAGTGCACTTGCATGAAGGGAGACCTGACTAAAGCAAGCTGAAAATTTGATCCAAATTCACATCCGCAGCATTGAAGTGGGGAAAAGGAGACATTTTTCTGGCGTGAGGAATGCAGAGTTTACAGTGGATGATGTTCTCCATCGCAGGTTTGCATTTTGATGGTGCTGTTTCCCTAGAGACTGGGAAGCACTTAAGAGTCCTTGATTTAAAATGTGAAAACACTCTTTTTGTAATCCATATATGTAAGTTATTTTAAGAACCATTAAGCAGCGTCCTCTCCAAACAGAATTGTATGCAGGTAATGCTGAGTTTTAATAACAGGAACAACCTGCTTTTGACCTGATGGCATCTGCCAAATGCAAAATGGGCTGCCTGTCCAGACCAAGACCCAGATGATGGCCAAGAAATTCTACTGAAACTTGGTGTATAAAAGCATGCATGGTCCTTGAAGGTGGTTCATGCTCTGTTCCTTGTCTCCTAGCTCCATATAGCTGCAGCCAATGGTTATCTGCATGCAGCTGAAGTCCTTCTTGACCAGGGGGCAAGCCTGGATGTTAAGGACTGGGATGGCTGGGAACCTCTTCATGCTGCTGCTTTCTGGGGACAGGTAATGATTTTGCTGCAAATGTCACATATGAGGGTGACATTTCTTTCTTCCCAGACAAGTTGTGGAGTACTCTGCAAGTGGAAGAAACCTGTGTAAGGGCTGGACTCACTGAACAGTGTCAAGTGAAGTCCTTGGGCCTCTGAAAAGAAGCTGTTGCTGAGAAAGTTCAGGGAGAGTATGTCTGTGCAGTTGAATGGTAGGAACTGTGTTTAACATCCCACGCGTGCCAGAATAATTTGAGGCGAGTTGAGCATGAATGCCATTGCTTCTTGTCTTATTCCAGCTTTTCAGCTTTGAGGAGGAAAGCGATTGCCTAAAATACCTCTTTTGACTTGGCTTTCTTTCCATTTCTTTAGATGCAGATGGCTGAGTTGCTTGTGTCCCATGGGGCTAGTTTGAGTGCCAGGACATCTTTGGATGAGATGCCAATAGGTGAGTTAACTAAGCTTAAAGAAAAGAGATTGAGAAGAAAAGCTTTTCCCCCTGAGCATGCTGGAGTCTTCACATGGTGCTTTCAGAAACATTAACTTCATTTTTCAGGTGCCTTGTGAATCAAAGTTGCAGTTACTGTAACAGAGACTGAAGTTTTAAAGTGCCTACTTTGTTCTGAAAACACTTCTTCCTGCTCATGAAATCAAGGGAGAAGGAATGTCTCAAGGACCAAGTGTTTCTCTGGTGTCTTTCCACTCATGTTATCCCTCTGTACCTGTGTTTGGGAGTCTCCCTGCTCTTACGTTGTCGTCTTGGACGTGAGGAGCTGTTGAGTGCAGCCCTGAGACTCAGGTCTCTGACTTAGCTTTGATGCACTGAGGTGTGATACGTGATAAGGGGTTGGAGAGGAAAGAGAAGGCACACACAAGTCTTGGAACAGATTGGAAGTAAAAAATGCCAAAGTGATAGCATCTGACCATGCCTAGTATAACCGTGTGCGACGCTTTCTTTTAGCAAAAGGTTTGCTGAGCCTTAATTGAAAAATCAGTGCATCCTCATTGTGAACGTCCTTGTCTTCTACCCTGATCTGCTTTGGCTTTGTCTATATTCTTTCTCAGTTTGGAGGCTTAAGTAAAAAAGCTGTATTCAGGGGAGCTGCAGTCTGGTAATTACAGAAATTTCTTTTCCTCCCATCTTGAAGCATTGATATCTCCTAATATATCTCTTACCTTTCCGTGTGTAAAAGGCACAGCATGCTGCAGAGGTGGTACAAAGCCTAGCTGAACAGCTGGATCAGCACAAAGCCTAGCTGAACAGCTGGATCAGCACAAAGCTCAGCCGCCCTCACAATCAGCAGTTCTTGTTTTCTGCTCCTTTTTAGGTGTCTAAACCATTCTGCCTCCTCTAATTTCTTTGGCAATGAATGTGCCTAAGCATATTCTGCTTATATTTCTCTTCTCTTCCTGCGAGCATCCATAGTTGTGTGTACTAGGAAGGCGCAGTTAGTAACATGGCATTAGTGGTTGTCTGAACTTTCTGATTAATGGCTTGGTTTGTGTGTGCTGCAGATCTCTGTGAAGAGGAGGAATTCAAAGTATTGCTCCTGGAGTTGAAACACAAACATGATGTGATCATGAAGTCTCAGCTGAGGCATAAATCCTCCCTGAGCCGAAGGACCTCCAGCACTGGCAGCCGAGGGTGAGTGCACTGTCCTCTGCAAGTCAGCCGGTGCCTTAGGGTGGCCACCCAGATGTGGCTGCAGAGCACCCTGTGCTTGGCCTGTGGAGAACAAGCCCTCTGTCCTTTCTGAATGAACTCTGAAAGGCAGGAGCTGACTTTTGGTTGCTGAAGGCAGAGCTCCTTTGAAGGGTGATTCTTTCACTAACAAGAGGGGGTGTTTCTTGCAGGGGGAAATGGCTTTGTGGTTTAAGAACTGCTCCAAGCAGGTGAGAATTTACCCTGTTGAACCACTGATACTGGTGTTGGAGAATCAGTACTTGAAATGGGTGAACTTGAGCTTCCCAGTAGTATGTCTCATGGCCAAGATACTGTGCTCAGACACAGTTTGCACAGGGATTTATAGGATGTTTACTAGACCACAGAGCAGTCCTGCAGACCACAAAACTCCCTGAACAGCCCATGGGCCATTTCCCTCTACATTTACTCTGCTGGTTGCAGAGCAAGTCCATTCGGTGACCTGTGTGAGATCTACCCCAGCTTTGCAGTACTGCTTTAAAACTCCTTAAAGTTCTTCCCACCTTTAATATCCCCATTAGGGCCTTTGATTTGTTTGGGTGCCAGGAAGCTAAATTCCTGTTCCATTCCAGTGGGAGAAGCTGTGGAGTGTGAGGAGGAGGTGAGAAGAGCTACAGGGTAAGAGGAAATGTCATGTCCTGCTCACAGCCTCATCCCTGTCCCGCAGGAAGGTGGTGAGGAGGGCCAGCCTTTCGGACCGAACAAACCTTTACAGGAAGGAGTGCGAGAAAGAAGCCATCGTCTGGCAGCAGCTGGGGGCAGCAGAAGAAGGAAGAAACTCGGGTCTCATTGGAGAAATCGGGGAGACTCGGTCTGACCAGGAGAATACGGACCCCGTAAGGAACCTCTTCTGTATTATGGGAGTCACCAAGGAGGGCTGGTAGCGCAGGTTCAATTGCAGTGGGTGCCCTGGGATGGAAGGTGGCTGGAAAACTCGTAAACCTCGTCCATCAGATGTAAGCAAAAGACCCAATTCTCATTTGGTATAAACTGGGATATTCCAACTCGTGTGGAAAGTCTGGTTTGAATTTCCAGCCGCACAGTTTTCAGGTGACGGCCCCAGTGCACCAGATGTTTGGAAAAAAAAAAAAAACCACAGGCATTTCTGTTTACAGCTAACAAACTCATAATCACAGAATTGTAACCTTGTTTTACAGTTATTTGGTTTTAATTCATTTACCATCATGTAATATTAATAGGCTTATCCATATACATACTTTTTGTTTTTTTAAGGGAGTCCTTCCAAGCTAATGTTCTGTGTTTCTGGTTGGGAACCAGCTCCTGGTCGGGACTCAAGAGTTTTTTAGGGTCCTGCGAGTGGGTGAATCCAATGTTTGCGCTGCAGCACCCGTCTGGTGGAAGGGCTGAGTGTGAGCAGGCTTAGGAAGTTGTCACAGTGATGAACTGTGTTGTGAGGGACAGAGGAAGATGCTCTTCTTTCATATCTTCTTCTTACAGAATTCAGTGCTGGAGAACTCTTCCCTCCTTCCAGAGCTGGCAAACAAAAGCACCCAGTGTGACTCTGAAATGCCCCTCCAGAATGGACTCATGGCATCTGCCGGCACTTACCAGTACACCTTTTCCAACGGGGACATTTGGAGTATGCACGCTGACCCTGACAGCAACCCAGGCCACATGCTACCCTACGGCAACCCCGGGCTCCCTGAAGCACAGCAGTTCTGGGGTGCCTACAAGGAGCACAACCACCAAACGCTCTCCGAACTGAAGCGGCAGCGGGCTGCGGCCAAACTCCTCAACCACCCCTTCCTCAGCACCCACTTCAGCAGTGGCATGGCAGGAGTTGCTGAGAATGGGGGTGAGGCCAAGACACACCTAATCGGACCCAGGACTTCTCCCTACAGCTCCAATGGGACCTCAGTGTATTACACAGTGTCCAGTGGTGATCCACCCCTCTTGAAATTCAAAGCTCCCATGGAGGAAATGGAAGAGAAGGTGCACGGGTGCTGCAGAATTTCCTAGTCTCATCTGTTTCTCACCCCGGAGGAAACAAGATGTGGGTGGGCTGGTTGGATCTATGGCAGCGGCCGCGTTGTTTGCATTCCAAAGGGAGAATTTGGTTATGGACATCCTGACTGCTGTGGCCTCCTTCATCTTGAATTGTACTTTACCCTGCCAGTTACTTCCATCACAGCTGAACACGTAATGCAGGTGTGGAGCAAGGCTCTTGGGAGAGGAAGGAATGCGCATCAGTATGATGTAAAAAAAAGGTCACCCTTGTCTTGCTCCCTGGGGAAGAAGGTATGGTGCACTGCCTCCTCATCCTTGGGAAGTCATGAGATGCCTTGGAAAGGAGAAATCATCTGAATTAAAATCTTTGCATCTGAGCCTCTTGCTGTAAGCCACCGAGATTCTGGAAGGTGACAGTTCAGACCTGAATTTTCACTCTTGGGTAAGGGATATATCCTGGAGGGGGGAGACCAACCCCCAGCGGGGTTTGCAAGAGTGGACAGAGCTGTGTTCTGTACAGCTGGATCCAGCGTGTACAGGGCCCGAGCGACAAGCAGGTGCCGGTGCCGCGATTGCTTCAGGAGGTTTGCAAGGTGTGTGACAGCTCAGCATCAGCATCCATGCACTGCCTGGGTCCTGTTCAGCTCCTGTAGATGCATCCCTGCAGACTGCCATTGGGTTTTAAGCAGAACTTTTCCTGGAAACAGGCTTCACTCAATAGGCTTTAAAACTGATGTTGCAATAAGGGGCCCTGGCAATAGAATTTTACTGCAATAAAATACTGACAAAGGTCTATATTGGGATAAGTAATTTAAAAAAGACTTATTTGTACTATTTAGACTCTTAATTTGTTAAAACTAAAAAGACTTTTTCTGATCTCACTTTCCTATTGATTCAGTTTGTTTACTCTGTACGCTCAGCACAGATTCTAGGGACTTTGTGTTCTGATCTTTCTGGATTTCCAGAGCCACAGGGCTTGGGTGGGATGAGGAGGAAAGGCTGACCCTCACCTAGAAATGTCCTGAAAGCCTTTCCATTCTCCCTAGATGTTACCACACTTGTGTTAACCTGCAGTCTCTGGCTGATAAACAAATAACTGTTAAATGATTGCTCTGGTAGCTGAACATCACAGCACAACAGGCTGATTAATTTTTTTGGCCTGGTTTTCCAGCTCCCACCTTGAAGTCAGCAGTGGTCGGTAGCCACCAGAAGACTCAAATGCCTCTATGTATAAGGGAGTTGCTTGGCTGCTGTAGAGCAGTTGGCACACCAACGCCATGGGTTTTGTGTAATCCATGTCAGCTCTGACACACCACCTGAGAAACACTAGCATAGCATAGCCTGGGGGGTTGGCACCAGCTTTTCAGCACATTAAGGCTTGATATACCTGGGGAGGGGAAAGGAGAGCACCCCATGGGAGACAGCTCTGAGGAACCGGCTCCAGATTGAGTTAACAAGTTCTGTCTACAGAAGGTAACTAAATATTCAACCTTTCTTCGGCACAGGAGGGCTGTCACACACAGTACTATTTGCCTACACGAATATGTGTCTTCTGGGGCAGTTTAAATTCCACACTCTGAAAACATAAGCCTGTTTGGATGTCTGTAAGCCATCAGTGGATGAAATCCAGCGAAGGTAGTCGTGCTTCAGCCAAGCAACAACAAATACAGCTTCCAGCCGTCTTCCTTTCACCTGGTGGCTGTCAGATGTCAATATTACAGGAATCCCCACAGCCTTTCCTTTTTTTTTCCTAGGCTATAAAAAGTTGGCTCGGGCTGCCAGCGACTGTTAAGGGCCACCCTCTGCCCCCCATCAAATCTAGCCCATCACTGGGGCTGGGTGTTTTATGCTCCAGGGCTCTGGGCTTCTCGGGGCAGCTGGTGACTGCCTGTCACCACCACGACCATGCAGGAAACACTTTTGGACCTGTGAGGTTATTACCAGGCTGCCAATTTACTTTTTTTGAATGCTAGATATGCAGTTCTCTTCCCTCACCAAAATTAGGAACAAATTAAGAAATGGTAGCAGATGATCTGATTTAAAAAAAACAAACCTCAGTTCAGCTAAAGGCAGGGGGTTCTTTGTATTTTATGGAATGTTCAGAGAAGTTGAGCTTCCTCCGTTATCAAAACCTATATGCTAAATATCAGACTAGAAAATGCTTCTTGTGATTGACTTAACCTTATGGGATTTTAAAAATCATTCTGCAGTAGAAAGAAGATGATGTGGTAGCTGGACAGACTTTACCGCATCTGTCTGTGGTTAACAGTGGCTCTTCTGATTACCTCGAGAAAATTCTTCCAGGATAAGACCAAGTGTGGCCTGGGGACACCAGAGGAGATGCTCTTCAGGTGCCCATCTTCTCCCATGGCGTCTCTCCGCTTCCATCCTAGTAAGAATTTTGGACTCTTAACAAATCTCGGTGCCAGTATCCACTGGGTTGTAAGCAGTGCAAAACTGGGGTGCAGCCGATGCCTTCCCTCCTGGGGAAGGAGCCCTTGGGCCCTTTTCCTTCTCAAAACAGTTTTGTGCTATCGAGTGTATTGACCTACCAAACTCTGAGTGAATGAAAAGGGGAGCATTGAATGCAGTTGTGTTAAGGTGCTTGAGATTTGCTTTCCCTGAGAATCATTAATACATTAGAACTGTAGGAAGCCAGTCCATTTTACACAGCTTTTAGTCCATTAGTGTTTCACTCTGTTTATATGTAAACCTCCAGAAACTCATCCCTCCAGCTGTGACCTTCAGCAAAGCAACAATTGATTTATTATCAGGCAAAAGATACTACAAGACACTACATCCCCCTAATTGGACTTCATATTGTAATTGTAAAATTGGCCGTAATACAGCTCTTATGGCTTTATCACTAAGCTGACATGCTCATTAGAGTCTGGTGGTGTCGGATCAAATGTAATCAATTCTTATTCAGACCAAAGAGTCAGTAATGGGTAAATCTTCCAGGCTACTTTTCCCAGTCATGCCAAGTATTTATCTACCACTGGCTTTGGGCTGAAGCTCTCTCGGAGCGTGGCTTGTGAAGGCTGTTGGAAGAGTGATGTGAAACAGATTCACGTTTATGTGCCGGTGACATTCTGAGTGTATCAGTCACTGCCTGCGGGGCACTGGCCAACGCGCTCAGGGAAGCAGCTGGTGCTTTATGCTGCATGAAGAGTTGCTGGTTGTAGCTCCGGGATGTGCGATTCTGTAGATGGGATATTTAACCTGCGTCTGGGAAACTGTTTTGTAGAGTTAAACAGGCATTTGGGGGATTAATAAACACTATATAGATACTCTTATATGCACATTGGAGGAGCCTACCTCTAGGAGCAGGGCTTGTTATTACAAAACGGAGCTGCGTTACAGCAACAGTGATTGTTTCTATCTATGTGTTTTAAAGGCCATCCCAGTGGAAAGCTCTGAGGTGCACAGCAGAAGGCACTTGGCTACTTTATTGGCTTAATAACGCTGTAGAAACTAGAAATCCTGTTGTGATTGGCATATCTAGCATTTGGTTAGGAGATGGGGTTGGGTTTTTTACGCTATGGGTTTAGTCTCAATCACCATCTAAGTACAGATTCAAGGCCAGATTAGAGTCCCGCTTCTCTCAGCAGTGAGCCCCGGGGTGTAGGTGTTCATGCAGACTATGCAAAGGTTTGGGAACGTGGATGTATTGTCAGGACTATTGTAGACAGAGCTGCACGTGAGAACAACCCTTCTGCCTGGAAAATCTTCCAGTGTGCTGAACTCAAGCTGTTTCTAGCAAACTGGGTGACGAGGGTGGCTTTACCTGCTGTGTTGAAAGACTTTTTTTAGATGGGAAAAAAAGGTGTCTCTCAAAATAGTCTCTGTGCTTTACTCAACCAAGACCGTCCCAGCACTGAAATGTTAGATAAGGGCTTCAGAACCATTGCCAGGATCTCTTTGAGGCCAGACATGGGTCTGTATTTCACACACCAAGTG
This sequence comes from Pedionomus torquatus, assembly GCA_013398155.1. Classification (NCBI taxonomy): domain Eukaryota; kingdom Metazoa; phylum Chordata; class Aves; order Charadriiformes; family Pedionomidae; genus Pedionomus; species Pedionomus torquatus. Next base: position 13,282 of record VZRU01015458.1, on the reverse strand, counting down.
ATGCGATTTTAGCCCGCTCACCCTCACTTCTGCGGCGCTCCAGAATCTTAAAACCCTCCCAGTTTTGGGAAGAACTGACTCCAGCTGATACGATTCTGTACCATCTTGCAGGTGTGGGTGAAGAANGACATGGGTCTGTATTTCACACACCAAGTGATGCGATTTTAGCCCGCTCACCCTCACTTCTGCGGCGCTCCAGAATCTTAAAACCCTCCCAGTTTTGGGAAGAACTGACTCCAGCTGATACGATTCTGTACCATCTTGCAGGTGTGGGTGAAGAACCACATGGATGAGGGACTCCTTGCAGAGAAGGAGAAGAGCAGGGCAGGGCAACAGCAATAATGAATCAGTGCAATACTTGGTAGAGGCAGTGAATTCTCTAGTTTATTGAGCGGGGAATTATTTCATGGGGTTGACGGCGCTGACAAGCTTCCCAATGGCATTACAACTTGTTTAGGGTCCTTTTGTTTTAATCTC
>VZRU01015455.1:31264-101607 GCA_013398155.1 Pedionomus torquatus | reverse complement strand
TCAGCAACTTCCTAATTGTGCCAATTTATCCCTTGCCCCTTCCTCTGGGAATTTGGGGCTGGGGGCTTGTTCTATGCCTCTGTCAATGACCCAGAGGACAGGGTAAGACAGAACTGACAGGGGGACCCTTCCCTTGAGTGAGAGGTTCAGAAAGCGCCCCCTTTGCTTTCTCAACTTCTTCCCTGAGAAGAGTCTGGGTGCCACTGGATCCAATCCTAGTCCCAGTCCCAGGCTTGGTCAAGGGTTTATGTCTAAAGGATTCTAGATTTATGAGCAATCCATCCTTCCTATCACTTACCTGAGGTTTCACCTTTTCTCACAGAACTCGCTGACCCAGGAGCTCTTGGAATCTCTCAGCCTGGAGAAGCAGAACCTTCAGGGAGCATTCCTGCTCCAGGGGAGCTCCTAGCATGAAGTCCCTGCCCTTCAGGAGAAGGGCTCTGGGGGTCGTCCACTATTTAGAGAGAGAGAGAATTGACCTAGAGTCATGACCTAGAGCCACAGCTGGAGCCTGTTGGGAAGAGGGGCCATTACCCAAGTCCCACAGCATATCTGTTGCCAGCCTCTGTGCTCAGCACCCAGGGGCTGCAAACACACACACAGAGAAGACAGAAATTGTTGATTCATTCGAGTACATCAGAAACCCCAGCAGTGAGTTGGCCAAAAGGTTAATTGCCCAAAGGCAGCAGGGACAGAGGAACAAAAGAGAAGAGAAAGCAGGAGCAGGAAGGACAGTAAGAGGGATGTAGAGGCAGAAAAGGGGACAAAAAATGCAAGCAAGAGAGAAGCAGGGAGAGGGACAGCACTGCAGAGGAGAGACTGGGCAAAGAACATGGACAGAGAGTGTGTGAGCTGAGGCAGACAAGATGCAGGAGCAACCACAAACCCATGAATTAAAGGCAAAGCACAAACTTAATCTCAATACCTCACGCATCAGGGAAGCTCTGAAGCAGCACCCAGGCAGAAGAGGTGGGCGCCGTGGGGCAAGAAAATCCTCCTTCGTAAGAGAGTCCTTGAGAGCAAGGCAGCGAGAGCACTCACACTTGCTGTTCTGGTCTTCTTTCAAGGACTGTGGCCGGCAGAGTTTTGCACTCTTCAACAGCGGGGCAAGGGTCTTGGACACAATCCGTAAGGCACCCCTGAGTCCGTCCCAGGCCTGTGTCATCTGAGTGCAGACATTCTACTGGTTGAGCATGCCAAACTAAAGAACACTTAAGAACACTGTTTTTCAGAACCCCACATGCAACTCACTTGAGAGTGTTTAGAGTCCTTGGTAATCTGTTGCTTTCCTACAGGTTTTGACACCAGAACTTGCAGATCTAGCAAGGTCTGAACTCACACAGCTGGTGGACAGTACCAAAGTATTCCATCATTCATGTTGGGCTGGAGCGGAAAAACACGTGATGAGAGTCAATTATTTTGGACCCTATAAGTAGAGATTCTATTGAGACTGACTGATATTACCCTGACCGACGGGCTGCTCCGCCCCGCTCCCCCCCGGCGGCGGCCCCCCTGCCCGACGGGCTGCCCCGCCCCAACGGCGGCCACCCTGACCGACGGGCTGCTCCGCCCCGCTCCGCCCCGGCGGCGGCGGCTCCTGGCGGCAGCAGGCGGCCCGTCTCCACTGGCAACGCCGTAACACGGGAGAAGGGCCGGTGAGTGCCTGACGATGCTGAGGGGGCCCGGGGGATCCCCGTCACAGGTGCGGTGGCAGCCCGAGCTTTCGGGACGTGCCCAGCCCCGCGGGGGGGAGGACGAGGAGCGGGGTAGCCCTTTCCCCGGTGAGGAGAGTCTGTGGGGACGGGGGAGCTGAGGGGCCTGTCCCGGTGAGGCGAGCCCCGGCGGACGGGAGGGCTGCTCGCACAGCGCTGCCGAGCGGAGAGGGGGGAGCTGAGGCGGGGCAGCCCAGCGCAGTAAAAAGCAGGATTTGATGTTCGTTTTCCGGTGGTTTATTGCCTGCACCCGGGCGGCAGCTCACCTGCCTCGACTCGGTGCCGGGCGGGCACTCAGCTGCAGAGACCCCCAGCAGAGAGCTGGCACAGCAGTTCTGAGAGCGTTCTCTATAGATGGATAATTGTAACTTCTCCCTGCAGGTGTTATCTCTGTTATCATGTGCTGTTATCTCTCGTGTGGCGTAATTAGCATATAATTGCCGACGATACATTTTTTAATAGTGCATATTCCTGAGGTTTTAAGCTTTTTAGTCTAATACTTTGGCTTTTTTTTTTTTTTTTTTAACAAGGTTAAGTCTATTCGCATAATGGATGTGCAAATCAGGAAAAAGGCACAGCTGTTGAACAAGGGTCAGGGTTTGGAAACAGTTGGGTAAGGTTATCGTTACAAAATCTTATTGGAACTTTATGCATAGATACAGAGTAAATAACTGTAGCTCCTATAAACTATTTACTATGTCCCTTCAAGAAATTTATCATAAATCAAATGAAATGTGTAAACAAACATCAAAGCGTAAAACGGTACCCACAGAAAAAACTTGTATAGACTTTATGACAATACAGAAATATTATGGGTAATGAAGTTACCCCGTAAAAATTATTGTGTTGCAGGGTGACCACAAAATCCAGTCTACAGAGCAATCATCCACCGTGTCAAGATTTTACTATATGTGACCTGGGACCAGCTAATGAATTGCCAGTAACATCTATCAACAAGACGCAAGATCCAATGGTAGATGAGTCTTCCCGTTAAATGAAGCAACTAGAAAAGTAGCAGTTATCCACTATAAATACGGAGTGGGGAATAAATAAGCTAATAGGCAGCTGATATGGTTCCTTACATATATTTGCATATGCATACGGACAATTTCACTAAAGTAATGAAATCACACGTAGTTTCTCTGCAGAGATGAATCAATCTGAGCAAATTGGGCAAAACAATAAAGGTAGATCATCTGATAGTACTGCATTTTCCTTTAGAAAAACAGAAGACAATATGTAGTCCTTCAAACTCTAAGAGGTGGCCTTCAGAGATGGTTAATATTTCTCCCTCGCTGGTAAATCTCTTTTATTTCTTTTACTAAACGCTCATATTTCTTGTCTTCCTTCCTGTGTCCTCCAAAATAAGCTCTCCTTCCCTTTCCTGTAGGTTACAATCTGAGAGTATACTGAAATTTTCTTTTCCTTTGCATCCCACATCAAAAACAGTATGCCGTATGAAATTATGTCAGCGGATATGCATTGCCTGCCATCCTTAGAACGTACATTTTTGTCACATCACATTTCATTTGTCATACTGCATTTAATTTTTTTTCTTATTTCATCTATAGAATGTACAAATGAAGAAAATACAGTCTAAAAAGGTGCAAACCACAGAAGAATGGTTAAGAAACTATAGTTTACAATCCTTACAATTGACATCACAGCATCTGATAAATGAAGGCAACAATATTATTTTGTAAGTGCAATACTGCCCTGTCTTTAGTCAGTCCTAATTTGTGTGCACCTGATGCTAATTGTGCGTAGTGTTCCAGGAATTCAAGAAATGGTGTTGAAGAGATGCTGCTTACAGAAGAGAGTGTTAATGATTTTGAGTCCAGACTTTCTGAGTTAAGTATTCATCTTGTTCATGATTTTGATCTGTAGTGGTTCTATATCCCCACATCCCATGATTACAGGTACTGCCATAAATCTTAATTTGTTATCTCTGGGAACTTCAGATTATCTCAGCATTGAATCTTTTTTTTGCTGAAGTTTAGGGTAGGTGGTAGTTGCATGTTGCTGTAGCTGAGTTTTTTTTTAATGAAGATGCCTAGTCAACCAGGTTTTAGTTATCATCTCATTTTAGAAAGGCAGCTAGTGAATGGTAGGGTTTTCACAGGTAATACTGCATATTTGTGGGTTGCATTTACTGTAACTTTGATAAGCGTCAAGTCACAGATCTTGTCATGATACATGGAAGTTAAAAGTTTTCTAGGTGAATTTTAAATGTATAAAATCAAGGAAAATTAACTTTAGGAAAGCATTTAATGAATAGATTCAATAAGCTGTGGAGTAATCATAATAGTTTTGCTTGTCTTCACAATACTTGTTAGACTGTTCTGAGAAGTGCTACTACTTCAGTGTACCTCACTGTGACAGTCATGAGGATTCAGATTCTTCAGAAGGTCCACCTGCAGTACTTGGGCCCTGCACCATCAAAACGAACTGTTCTGCAAACGTGGTTTAAAAAAGAAGTAGCTTTTGTGTTTTGAAAAAGCAAGTTTTTCCCCCTTTAAAATGTTGATTTAAGCTTTCTGTCTGCTGCATTGTATAATCTTTGTACATGGTATGAAAATTAAGTTGGTTGAAGTAAAGCATTTTTTGAGGACGGCAAGCACTTTATTTTGCCTTAGGTTGTACCTATTCTGAAATGAAGTTGTTGAAAATTGTGCTGTATTTAGTTTGACGCTTCAGTGAGTGGGCTGCTTTTCAATCACAAGGTTGTATTTCACGAGTGTCTTAAGCAATAGTGCAGTTTGTATTGAACACGTCTCCTGACAATAACCTGCACGTGATGAACTAAACTCAGTATTGCCTGAGCTTCTGTTGTCCACATACACATACAGTGAATACCTCTCTCCTCTCTCTGAACAGAAGCAGCCAGCAACTGATTAGAAAGCATTTCAGCGTTCCAGATTTTCTGACAGATACATATCTAATCATAATTAGGGAAAGAACTATTTAAGTGGTTAACCCTGCAACCACCAGTTGTACCAGAACGCTGAAAGCTGTGTTTAAATACTGTTTCTCAAAGATTTTGTATCTGTGAGAAAAATGATGTGATAAAGACAAGAGGTTGATTGTTACAATGATACGCAATGCAATAGAGTGGTTTAGCTAAATGTGTTGTGCCTTTTGTCAGAGCGATTGAACTTTACCAGCAAAGAATTCAGTGGCTGTTGCAGGACAGCAGAAAGGTAATTAACTTTGCAATATATTTTTACAACTGTATATGACATTGAAGAATAAATTAACTTTTGAAGACTAGTGAAAAATGGCTTCCAGAAAGGTGGTATATTTTCATTATTTACTGTGAGTTACATATACAGTGATACTTATCTTGACAATGTTTTTCTTGATCTTCTATTGGTATGCTGTTTTCTGCTTTCTAGATCTTTTTCTTTCTCTTAGCAGTCTTAATCATCAGGACAATGCTGAGCTTAATCTCTGACTGGAGTGGAGCTTTTTTGTAGTCCATTGTGCCCTCTTGCACAGCTGAATAATCAGTTGCTGTGCCTAGCAGTGCTAACGCTGAATGGGAAAGGCATGTAACTTCCTCTCAAAGGGGAGAGAGGAAGAGGCAGCGTTCCAAAATCTAGCTTCCACAAAGTTGCTTCATTTAATCTGAAGGACATGATGTAGGCATGTTATTTAAAAAGTTGGGTTTTTTTTATCCTCTCCAATAATAAATAGGTTGCTGTGGGAAGGAGGGACTATGATTGACTGCTAAGGATAAACTGGGAGACAGTAGGCCTCTTTCTAATTTTTTTTTTTTTTTCTCCCTTTTTGGCTTTCTCACTCTGTCATTTTTATGATGACTTTAAAATTAAAAGCCTAGTATTTGATTTTAAAATTGCATTGTATGGAATAAACAGTAAAATTAACCAGCTTGAGATAAGCTTACTATTTAATTTTGTCTTTTAAGATATTTGGTGTTATAAAGGGAACCAAAGTTGGACTTATTGTTGATATGTCTCATATGAGTTATGGACCTAGACTACTGGATTTTCAGAAAGACCTTTTGGTAAGTTGTAATAAAACAGACTTTAGCAATTATACTGATCAAGCTTTTGTATAACTGCAAGCCTGGAATAAATTCGAAGAAAATTCTGCCTAAATTCATAATATACAGAACAATAGACAATTACTGTCATAGAAAATTGTTTTAAATGTCTTTGAAAGTGTAGACTTTATTAACGCCTAGATCCAAATAAACTCCAGTATGTACCATAATAATAATAATACGTTCCTTATTAATATTTGGACGTTTCTGAATTCTTGTGCTGGCGTTCTCTATGGAGTAATCTTGTCTAACGGAAACAGCTGTAACTTGCCTAGAACCGAGTTCTGTGTAGACCTATTTATAGTAAATATAGTTTCTTTATGCCTTTACGTTTTGGCACAAGGTGGACCTCACAATTTTGGTCAGAACCTTGGTGAGTTAATCAGTTACGGAAGTCCCTTTATTTTTATAAAACTTTTGTAGTAAGGAAGGAAGATACGATGTAGCTGTATTGCTATCTAATGCTGAAACTTTGTACAATTTAATATCCTGCATTCAGGAGTTACTTAGCCTCAGTTTATATTGTCTTCATTTTTCCTTTTTGTGTTTTAAATAAGACTCATTCAAGAAAACTTAATATCCATGTAGTCTGATTGGCTTTGCCTTAATACCTGAAGTATTGTTTAGCTCTGTTCATGAATATGTATTAAATTTTTTTTAGTCATTGCTTGGCAGGTGGATATATCCATTCTATATGTTGTTTCATGTGCCTGTCAGTTGAAGAGAAAAGCTGATACCGGTACAATAAATATTCACTGCCTCCTGCCCTGGTAACAAATTACCATAGGTATGCAGGTTTTATCTCTGTACTCCTTACCAAATATTTGAATATATATATATATGATTTTTTCTTGGAAGCTTTTCTCTGGTAGCTCAAAAAAATTGCTGTAAACTATTTTTAGGAAATAAGTGTTTTTACTCTTACTTAGTAACCCTTGTAGAATCAGCTTGGATAGTAATGCATTAACAGTTTTTTATTTATTTATTAGTGCTTAATAGATGAACAGCTATGTTATAAGAAGCAATTGTACTGCCTCTCGTTCAGTACAGAAATTTCACCTCTGTGGGAGAGTCCAAAAAACATCAATGTTCATGTGTAAGTAAGTTAATTTCTCTGAAACATAAAGTTGTTTCAAACAAGATCTCCATTTAATTAGAGCAATCTTTTGTAGATAATACTGTTTTTCATCTTGTGCCTATGGCGATTTGTAAGAGGGGAAAAAAAGCAATGAATTTTAAATGCTGTCAGTGATTTCAAGGTGGCTGTTCATGCATAAACGATCTTAGCGGCTCCAGTGGTTTGTCGTTATCTTCATGATCTGTCTTGTTTAGCAACTGCATGTTAACTGTACCTGTTCCTTTTTCTTCCATCCCTGCAGGTTGCGTGAAGCAAGACAGTGGATACAACAGCTGGAGCCTGGCCAAGGCTGCAACTTACTGAAAGTCTTAAAACATGTCTTTACGATGAAAGAACTGAATTCACTCGTTTTTATTGTAGGAAGCTGGTAAATTAATTATCTGTCCTAACAGCCAGATTTAACTTGGATACAGAATTGATATAAGAATTTGAACTCAGTAGATAAATAAATACAAAATTTAATAATCGAGGGGTTTGTATTTGCAATCCATACCACCAAATTACTTTATTTCTTTTTTACTATTTATAAATCTCCTCTTTTCTGATATGAAGGTGCAGTATTCCTTTGCAGATCGGTTGCCATAGTAATCCACTAAGAGTCTGCTAGCTCTCATTTTACATAGATAAAAATCCTTCAATATCATTAGGGATGTCAATGAAAGGGTCCACACCTCTAGGAAGATTAGATGATGAGCTAGATTTTGCTGTAAAAGAGTGTTCAAAGATAGTCTTCTCTTTGTGGTCTTAGTGGTACTGATGGGAGAACCTAGATGTCTGATTAAATAAATGAAACTAGGCTGAGATTAGGTAAATTATGGACTTTGGTTCTACTGCATCATTTCTACCAGAAGTTGTTCTACCGTAATTTCTACCATTTCTGATAGAAAAAGTTTTACTGTCATTGTTTGAAAATTTGTAGTATTTGAGTCGGGATTGCAAGAAGACAACTACAGTAAGGATTCTGGTAGTGTTGCTGTACTCCTAATTTATTCCTTATATTTATTTTAAATGTGTAAAATAAACCCAATGGTATAAGATTGGCAAGCTTGATATTTAGGGTGATTGAGATTACATTTTAGCTAACTTACTGAACACATGGTGTTCACTTAAAAGTTTTGAAGTTTTGCTTAGGTCTGCTTTGAACAGAAAGCAAAAGTATGTGGTGTGTGCAAGTGAAAACTTCCTTAATTTCTGTCCCTAGCAGAAATGAAGGTGGAAAAAAGGTTTTTTACTAGTCATGAACAGCCATCAAAACTCAGGGAATGAAAGCTGTGTGGGTTGCTAAGTTCTAAACATAAATCAGAGTTTTGTTTTCTTTTGTGCCTTTGGAAGACACTGGATATCTTTACATACAGCTGAAAATCTGAGATGAAAACTTCTCCAATGCAGTTTGTCACAGGCCAAAACTACAATTCTCTATTTTTGGCTTTCAGGGCAAGCAGGGAGTAATTTAGAATGTTTAATTCGTAAGCTGTTAAGAACTGGAAAATAATCTTAGTGCTTTTATTACTGTTCAGGTATTCAAGACAGAACTAAAGCCCAGCAGTAGTACCGCATACTAGGTTCAGTTATGCTAAATGACTCGATTACATTCCCGTGATTTTTTATTTAATTCCCACTTAGTTTTCTTCTCTGACTTCTTTGGCATAGCATTTGTAACCTACTTGATTCCTGTCATTGTTATTAGATTTTTTTTCTTTTTTTTTTTTTTTTTCCTCATTTATTTATTTACATCAGCCCTGATCAGACTTTGGAAATACTGTCTGACTACGCTCAGCAGCATGTGCTGGGGAGAAAAATGCAGACTCATGCTGTTATATATGATTGCAACAATCCCACTTCTCTTGTAAGTAGTTCTGTTAGTAGTTCCTTAAATGTCTGGTCATTTGTTTCCTATTCAGCTGCAATGTCTTCTCTCTTATACTTGTGGGGAAACTAACCTGCTCATTAAAGAGTTCTTGATGTACTGATGTATGTTATTTAAAGCAAATTTGCACACGTGAAAAAATTTGTTTGGAGCATTCATCTCTGTTCCTACCAAAGCCAGAAGTGGTAACCAAGTGGTGTTGATAGGTTTGGGATAATCATCCTGTGTGTTAACAGAGCTTTTTGGGGCTAGGAGCTCTTTTGCAGTTCAAAGCAGAAAAATAGGGGACTTCAAGTAGACATTATTGCAGTAAAAGACAAGTGGGTAGGGAGAACGTTGATAGCAGAACAGGCAGGGACATGTGAGAGATCGTATGAGTATGGCAGTCTCTGGGATAGGAATGTTTTTGTATGGAATAGCATCAATACAAGACCTATGTATTACTCAAATTATGGTGTTTATCATGGGCAATGGTTTGGATTTTAGCAGTTACTGGAGGAAGAGGAGGTCAGAAGGATAAGCAGTTATTTTTTATTAGCTTCTGCATAGAAACTTGCTTTGCTTGTCGATTGCTTGTTTAAGCTTATCCCTAAGGCGCATAGTGACTTAAATGGCAGGTAGGACAAATTTGAAATCCTCGTTTGAAGAGAAGATTGGATGGATTAAGGGTATTGCTGTTGTGGGGGAAAGGATCGCAGTGGTAGATGGCAAGAGACAGGGAAATGGGACAGGTGAAAAAAGTGGCAAAGGATTTAAGAAGTAATTGCGGGCAGGGGAAGGAGAGCCTAATATTTATACTTGTGTACTTCAGTGATATGCCTTTGATCTGACTAGCATAAGCCTGCCTTCAAAGGAAGAGAAAAAGACTGGCATTTTAAGATAAGGTGAATGACCTTGACCCTAATTGCCTATTTTGTTAATACCTTTGAGTTTTTCAGCCATGTTAAAATAAGACTGGTAGGAAAACAACGGAAACAGTTACTTAGGCTTTTTCAGTACATGTACCTCAAAGATTCTGTCTCTAATTGAGAATGGAATACTAAATACCAACAACCCACTTTATTAAAAGGGACTGCTAAATCAAAGTAACTATTTTTTCTTCCTATTTATATATTTAGGCAGTTCTAAAAAACTTTGCAGAAGCTCTAAGAGGCCGTTATCATTGCTACTCTTCAAAGGGAGAGGTAGGTGACAGCTAGAGAGGTAACACATTTTTCTCTCCTTTCGGCGATTCCTCACTTTTTAGAATGTTGACTAATTATTATCTGAGTAGAAGTTTAAAGCAAGACCGGGTGCTGAAAGTCTCTATCTCAGAAGCGCTGAGGATGTGGTCAATAAACCTGTGGGTTAATGTTTTCTACAATTGAAAATGCTTTCCTAAAAGTACAGTAAATTTTGCTGGTATTGTTCGCTGACTTAAAGCTGATGAATAGGAATGGAAGCAGTGGCTTATTGCAGACCGATCCAAAATAATAAAATAATAACTTGTTTATAAAATTATGAATAACTTATATGCAGAGCATTCGATATATTTGCACTCAGTTCTGCTGTGCCAAGCAGTCTAGTATAGATGTATGCGCATCAAAGTAAGAAAGCTGTGTTTGGGTGAGATTTGAATAGTGCTTAACATATTTTTTCTCCCTTTGTTTTTATATGGGCAGAATTTCTATAGCAGTGATGTTTGTCTGCTACTTCAGGAATTTCAGAGGGCTAAGGACCTGCTCAAGAGCATCAAACAGACTTTTCAGAGAAGAATTGGTGGCTCGCTTATTAGTAGATTAGCAGATGTATGCATCTTTTTATTTTCAGATGTACTTTAAAATATCGGGGGTAGAAGTTTTTAGTCTTATTTCTCTTTGGCTGACAATACAGGGGAAAAAATTACATGATTAATCAGGTGTTTCGATAAGTGAATCTTGAGTATTACATATTCACCATCCATTGTAAGAGTGAGTTAATGCTAAAACCGGTAAAGGAAACATTTTGCTATACATTCTCCAAAACTCAGCAAGTTTTATACAGCAACCAAAAAGCAATGAAAAGAACATTGTACTGTGATCATAATGGAAATCTAAGACAATAGCTAGCCAAAGTATGTGCATGATCAATTAGATGAAGTTCCAATAGTCCTTTAAGTAAAAGGATACTTACTTCTACCTATTGAGGTAGGCACTTACATCAGTTGCAAAATTGTAAGGGCTTGTCTAGATCTGTTACTAGTGTTGAAGTTAGGAAGCCTAAAGTTTGTCTGTGGCACATCTGTCTCTGTGTTTGTCCTGTCCTTATTGGCACTGATTTTTTCTGTAACAATTGTCTTGGTAACATTTCTATTTTTGTGCCTTATTTGACCAACATAGCAAATGTTCTTACCTTGTTTGTCTTTCCTCCAACTTCTAAGTGTTCTTGAGGAAATATGGATGAGGGAGAAAAATATTTTCCTGTGATTTTTCTTTCTTTTATGGAGTGTTTGGATAATTTCTAGTTCTGCTTTGATCTAATAGAGAGATTATTTACTCATGTCTTCCTTTCACCTTGTGCAGATAGTCTTAAGTAGAAATATACATCTCTCTTTTGCCTTATGCTCATATCTACTTTCCTAGAATCATAGAATTGCCCAGGTTGGAAGGGACCTTTCTAGGGGCCTGGAAGTTTAGAAGGTGGCTGAGGCCACCTATGGTTGCTGAATTTTAATATTAAAAATCTGGCTGTGCTATTTTACTAATCTGTGAGAAATTTTTTTGTCAACAATAGAAACAGACTGTTGTCTGTCACAACTACTGGAGGCAGTTGTGTGAGATGGACAAAGATGATTTGAAAGAGGGACTGAAAGCCTCCCTTGGGTATGCTTGCACATCTGGTCATCTGACCTGAGCCATTCCAGAGAGGAGGCAAACCGGTCATTTGTGCACAATATCGCTAATTCTGTTTCCCCTCATCCTCCCTGTTCTGTATCTATAGAATTCTTTCATCTCTCTTCCAACCTCATAATTATGAAGGACCGCATAGACTACATAAGGAGCAGAGTCACCCTGAAATGACTTAGAAGGTCCTACATCTCCAAATAAAGTCATTTCAGAAACTTAATTGTCAAACCTGGAGGAAAAAAACTTCTCCCCAGACTTGTGTTCATTAATAAAACAGAGGTTTCTTACCTCTTTTTGAAATAAAGGAATTTTGGTGCCCCATAGGAGTTTTTGTTGACTTGTTTCCATTGGTGCGAAGGAAGGTAGAATGTGGATCGTTTGAGACGTTGCAGATAGAATATGGAGCAGCTGAGGTTGATCTGTGTGTAAGGAAGATCCTTTTCCTTTTCTTAGAGAAATGACTGGCTGTTTTCATGCCAGTGTTTATAACCATGATGTTTTAATTTCCCTGTGGGTTTTTGCATGGTGGCAAGCAGTGAAGTTAATGGAACTTTGTTCCCCGTGCCCCATTTTTAGGATGAACAACAGTAGCTATTTTCGAAGTATTTTGCATGTTGAAGTCTTAGCACTTTGGTGAACATAGTAAAACTAATATTCCATGCTGGATATTTTGGATTTAAGGTTAAACAATAACTCTAGAGCTTGGAAGAGTTTTTCTTAAAATCTGTTTTAGATTTCCATGGAATTTGGAAATGGAGCCCCCTCCAGCTTCTTACCAAAGCCTCCAAAGCACAAAGGACCTTTAATTATTCAGTCACCAAGCGTCCTTGCCAAAACCTCAACAGACTGGTTAAAGACAAATGGATTGAAAGGTAGCACAGAAAGACAAGCTTAACAGGTATGAAACATGAATGAAAGACAGAGCATGTATTTTATTTAATATCTTCATTCCTTGTTACAGCTAAAAAGTTAAACCTTTGTCAAGTTCTGGCTCCCTGTGCTTTTTCTCCTGTGGAAGAATTTGTACCTATTCTTAAAAAAACAGTATCATCAACTCTACACGAGGTAAATGATGGGGACCCTTTCATTTCAATTTTGTTTCCTTTCTATCGCTACATCTTTCTAATTAAAATAAATTCTTTATGAGTCAGTGAAATTCTACGGGTTTTAACTGAAATTTGAGTTGTAGTTTAAAATCAGATACTTACGCCATCCTTCAGAATGATTCAGGAAGGAATTCTGTGTCAGTGTAGCTTATATAGGCTTCTGTAAACATATCCCTGTATTTATCCTCCTAGAAAGCAATGATGCAATTTGAATGGTGTGATGGAACTGTGAAAAATATCCACGTTGACCTGTCCGTATTATACAACTATCAGGTGAGTTTTCTGTAGTGATGTGGCTTTGTCAGGGCTAGATTGCCAAGTAATTATTTCACATTAATTGTTCTGTTACATAAGTACTGCAGGGATTCACGTGCAGGCAGCTGTCTGTGTAAGTTTGCAGTGGTCTGGTCAGACCTGGGACCCAGAATGTCTGTGAGAAAGGAGCCTAAGTAAGAGAGTCCTTCAGTGTTGCTCATAAATACAGCAGTCTGTATTCTGCAGTCTAGGTGTAAAACTATATTTACATTATTTTACTTGTGTGTGAATCCCTTAGCGTGCATGTTGAAAGGATGCAACACAATACTCCTGTTTGCTTTAACAGAAGTGTCCCATTTCATATTGGTTTAACCCTGACCAAAGAAAAGTTTTGTATTTTGTTTTATCTCTTTGAAAGTCAAACAAGTTTTATGAAGAAAATAATCTTAATTGTTACTGGTTAGACTAGGGAAGGCCTAGCAGGAACACTCTAGGAAGCAGTGTAGGAGCAAGCTTTGATGATTGCTGCATGAATTGAAAGATGTCGTGTGATATGAAAGTATGTGCAGAGGCATGTAACATAGCAGCAAACCAGAGCCTCCTCCTGTCATAGCAGTCTGGTCTCTCACATGTGTCGGAAAGAGAGTCAAGGCAAGAGATTATTTTTAAATAAAATTTTCATCTTAAATTATCAAATAATCAAGAAGACTTTTTTAATCCCTTATTCGACCATACGGTGTTACATGAGTTTGTTTGGTAAGTGAGCAGCTCTCAGCTTCATGAATGGATAGATGGAGTTTGAGAGTGGTGAATTAAGAATGATGAAGAAAGACAAAGTATTCCAGATCGGTGATGTTGGTTTCTGTGGGTGGGGAAGATTGCAGAAGCATACGGAAATCTGCATTGTGGAGAAAGCCACAGGAACAAAATTAGGTTGCCTTGATCAGGATCTTGCATTAGTCTGTATTTCTCTTGGGTAGTTTAGGGTGGAATCTACAGCATCCAGCACCCACTTTCCTTTTGTTTGAAATCCTGATACAATAGCTTAAGGGCAGTAGTATAGTACAGTCCCTATGGAGAGTCCAGTAGGATTTGAAGATACGGTTTATATTCTGAATTCAGCATCTGATCTGTACTTTAAGAGACACAACACTAGCCTTTTCATTGTCTAGATCTGTTACTATTGTTGAAGTTAGGAAGCTACAGTCTGTCTGTGACACATCTGTCTCTGTGTTCATCCTGTCTTACTGGCACTGTTTTTTCTGTAACAGTTGTCTTGGTAACATTTCTGTTTTCGTGCCTTAGTTGACCGACATAGCAAATGATTTTGGAACTACGCAGGTGTCACTGGCTTTGACGTCTGTCTGAAGAGATGCTTTAAAAGAGAGTTTACAAACAACATTGTAGGTAGTGGTACTGGTGAATTTATTCAGAATAGTAAAATCCCTTGGAGATAACAGATGTATGTTAAGTATTGATTGCATTGTCTCAAGCAAGAGCATATTTGGGCATATTTGCAGCCAGGGTATGTTATATAGTGGTCTATTAATTCTTTTTCTTTTCTGTCTTCTGTACCACTCCACTAGCAGTCCTGACAGAGGTCTGTGAGAACGTTTGCAGGCAGAGCAACTATTTCTGTAAAAGGGAAGAAGTGAAAAGTCTTGAGAACTCTATAGTCAGACCACAAAGGAGAGCATGAAGTTTAATTGGCAGACACGAAAGCAGCTCCTGGCTCATTGATCACCGATAGATGCTTGTGTTTGGCGCTCCAAAAGCATTCTACCTTATAACTTTATTTTTGAGCTCAGGGTCCTTTTCTAGCTTGATTTGCCCTCATATGCATAATGCATACATGTGCTTGCAAACGTCATGTTCTATAGAGTTTGGACACATTGTCTTAATGTCTTCAAACTGCTGTTAAAGCATTATACATGTTGGAAAAAGGTTCTGTTTATTTTAAATGATGTGTTAAACACTGCCTGAAATTGCTACTGAAGTGGTAAGCTTGCAAAAAACTGTATTTTGAAACTTATTTTCCTTTTTTAAATTGTGTTTAACCACTCGTTTTGGACATGCTAGCAAGGGGAAATGTTTAGAGGAGAGTTTAGACCTTTAGGTCGCCTGTTGCTTTTTCATCATTGTATGGTTTTATCATGGACTTTATTCTCTTATCTTTACTAAGAATGAAATGCTGTTGCCAAAATGAGTAAAATGCATTAATTTTTTCATTGCTGTGCTGGCATGTTACTTCTGTTTAGCACTTACCAATAAAAGACTTATCTGAACTTTTATCTAACTTTTTTTAAACTTTATTTTTTAATATTTTATCCCTAGAAGCTCCTTGCTAAAATGGTAAGAATCTACGAGAATCGAATTGACTGGCTATCTGTTGCTAGCAGAAGAATATGGGGAAGTGTATGTGAAAGGAGGTATTGTACTTTGATAGCCCTTTTTTATGTATTTGTGATGGTTCTAATTTGTCAGCCTTTGCTTTGTGTGTAAGTCAGCACTAAGGAACGCAGGACAGAAAGTAGTCGGATGTAGAGACAACAGTTGCAGATATGACCCATGTAAGCAATCCACTTTTGAAAGCAGGTATTGATACTCAGCTTTTTTAATGATCCAGTGAATTAACTGAATCAACACAAAACTGCAATTTCATGAGGCAGAATGAGAGTCTTAAATCTGAGGTATCTAGCATAAGTCACACATATCAGATGTGTCTTGGATATTCAGGTATGGAAAAGGAAGAGGACCCATTTAGGGTTCAATGGCCATTATGGCTCTACACGTGCCAGTACCCTGATTATTGCATAGCTTCAAGATAGACTTTTCCATTATTCTTACTACAGTTTTAAAACATCACTTTATGTATTGCAGATATTTATTTGTTTTATATAGATCCACTGTTTATACATTTTGATACGTATCTAAAAGATAATTTTCCTGGTGAGAGTACAATGAAGATAAGAATATATAATTACATAACTTTTTTTTTTTTTTTTTGACAAATAACATTTTTCTTATATAGGGTTGTTATACTTGTTGATATATCAGTGACGAACTCCACATACATCGTCCATATCCAGCATTCTTTGCGACTTTTACTTCAGGAACAAATGTCAAATACAGATTACTTCAATATTATAGTGTAAGCAACTATTTAAGATTCTTTTAAAACAGTTGTAATGCATTGCAATGAAAGAAGTATGCTGAGAGACTGTAGTTACTACTGGACATATCTTAGATTTTTTTAAAATTGTATTTAACTTTTACAATGAAGTAATTGCTAGAGAAGCACTTATTTATCATTTTTGGGTAGGTGTGTGGATCAGATGCACAGAGACCAGATTAATTTAAAAATCACTGGTTTGGGTGAGGGTCCCTGAAACTGATTGCATCATACCTACAACAAATTCTTTCCCTGCTATATTGTTCATAACAGTATCAGTTCACACATCAGAAATTTTTACTGGAAGAGGATTCTGGAAGTGTCTCGGGTACCTTAACTGAGAACACCCTTTAAATTTCAGAGTGACTCCTGTACTTCTTTTAATATGTAATAGTACTAACATTTTGTACTTGACACTAGTAGCCCGTATATATGACACAGTTGCTGAAGAGAGCTGAGCAGATTTCTGAATGGCAGGTAAAAGCAAGGACAGCATCTCTTGGGGTTCTAGATCTGGTGAGAGAGCAGAGCCGTTGCCTCACAAGAGAGATCAGGCAGCATCTGAGGTTTGGGGTTTTTTTGTCACAGTCCTTCTACCAGCTCACTTAGTACCTTGTTCCGGTAAGAAAATTGTCATCTGGCCTGCTGCCTTGAAAATCTGACAACCCCTGAGTGATGGGGGCAAATGTGAAAAATTGAACTGCTTGAAATAGCTATTTAGCATCAGGTAATTTTATACCTGTAGTACCCCAAATAAGATACATGTTTTTTTTCAGTGAATTTTCTCTCTTTATTTGGTCTTTGATCTAAAGCATAGCCTGAAAACTAATTGCTGTTATCTTTCTGTGAAAGATTTGGGAGTGATGTTGTGCCCTGGCAGCTGGAAATGGTTCCTTCCGAACCAGAAAACTTACAAAATGCTTGGAGGTAGGATCAAATAACTTTGCCATACATTTGAATTACTTGATTGTAGGCACCATGGAACAGAATACTCAGAGAAACAGGTTTAAATTGAATTGTGAGCAATTTACAAAATCATTAAATTTATCACATTACAAAAACAGTTTGCCATGACCTGTTCTACACTAATTGTAATGGTTTGTTGTGAAAACAGCATTATCTGTCTATTTATATATGCAGAATGTACATGTGCACAAATATAGAAATCTCTGTGCAAGAAATGCACAGGTTACATGAAGAACTGAAAACTGCTTGTAATTCAACTGGGTTGTGAAAGTTAAGTTCTGTTTTTTGCCCATATACACTGGAAAAGCATCCCAGGTTTCTCTTTGTGGAGTCACATCCTCAGTGATTTCATTATACCCCTGTGGTTTCATTTTTATTCCTTCAAGCTCCCTATATTGCAATTTCTCCACATAAAATTAAGGGATAAATCTTTCATCTCTGTGTTCTGAATCTTGTCTTAAAAAGTAGTTCGCTATGGTGGCAGTACACAAGCTAGAACAAATAACTCAGGTCATTATATAATTTGGTTTTGCTATCTGTCATTGTCAAAGAATTTTAGACTCCATTGCATTGTTATTTAAAATTCTGAGTTCTCTTTATTGCTTTAAGCAGAAACAAAAGCTTTTGTTGCTTCATTCTTTGAACTGTAAGCGTCTTTTAGGTGGGTGTTGAACTTGCAGTGCAAAGGGAGTAGAAACTTGATGAGTGCTCTCAGGAGAGCAGTGGAAGTAGACTTCAAAGACAAACACAAATCGTGTGGACTTTACCTGCTGACTACTGGAATACCTGATCAGGAAACTGTAAGTATCATGGGCTTTACCGCTCTTCTGTAAGTTTCTCTTCAGAATTAATCTCTCGTGTTGTTTTTTTTTGGGGGGGGCGGGGGTTGTGGTGGTTTGGGTTTGGTTTGGGTTGGGTTTTGTGGGTTTGTTTGGTTGGTTTGGGTTGGTTTTTGTTTTTGTTTTTGTTTTGTTTTCCTTTTGGCTAGTCACCATAGCTTGTTGTCACAGCACATCTCCTTTACATATCAAAGCCAGGACAACTATCAGGATCTCAAACTTCCATTTCTGCAACCGCTATTTCTATGTTAGAAGTAGCAATTATTAATAATATGTGTATAATAGAAAATTCAATAGGTATTTTTAGGATTCCTTTCCCATTCCAGCTCTGACATCATTTCACTGCAAATTTCTGAGTTTGAACAAACTCTGATTTTTTCGTATGATATCATTTCCTTTTAACTTACGGGAACAAAGCCACATGGAATTTTATGGTAGAACTTCATAGTACACTATGTAGAAGCAGCTCCTGTTTTTAATGACAGTAATCCATTGCTTGGCGATGTTTGTAGTGCATTTGCTCTATGGCTTTTAAACTGTGTACACAAACTATTCCAACTGGAATAACCATGTGTACATAGCAGAGTGTCTCTTGCTTTTGTAACCAGGCTTATTCTGGGCTAACCTAAGGAATCATTAAAAGCCCGTGTGGATAACAAGAAAACAAAGGATGTTCGAAAAGGCAAATGAATAGTTCCATCCCTACTTCATTGCTTCAGTCCATGGCTACCTTGAAGTCCCTGACCTTGTGTCTTTGATTCCAATAGCTACTCCCATCTCTCTTCTTGGCTGCAGCAATGCTGTTGCCAATGTCACTAATAATAGTGACGGTTTCTGTGTATATATGTGACTTGAGGAGATGTTCAGCTACTCAGCATACGTTCCTGCAGTGAATCGCTTAGGTTGGTGTATTTGTACATCAATTCAGGAACCAGTGGAGTAGATGGAAACTCATCTGAGGTAGGGAGTCACTACTGATTTTTTTACTTATTTTATTTTTCTTTTCTGTCTTGCAGCACACAGTGAGTGCCTACGTGGCTGAGGTTTGCAGAGGCTTTGATTTGCAGCTTCATGTCTGTCTGTTCAGTGTAATGGAGGATATTGACTCCGATGGGATTATTCCAGCCCGCTATGCTAACCCAACTGAAACTGCCATTGCTTTTAAAGAAATAGTACGGGCAGCCAATGGGCGATTTCATTGGTTTGGAGAAGCAGGTATGTGGAAAGGAAAGTCAGCGTATACTTCTTTATCATTAATTAACTAATATTTATTGATGCTTTGTTCCCTCCAGATCAGGTAGTTTACTTTTTAGAATGTGATAATGCTATACTAGCATTGAGATAAAAACAGATGTCCTGGTTTGATAATGCCTTTCAGTTTTCAGTTGTGTTGCAGAATATTTTAATTCAGCCTTAGTGCAGGAATTTCTTTCTCTTTTATTTTTTTTTCCCCTTTTTGATTTTGCAGTTTCTCCTAGATATTTTGAAGATGAACATTTAAAATACAGTAATTAATGTGGTACATCCAGACCATCTGGGATACAGGAAACAAAGGCATTTTGATTCTTCTCATTGATAGTTGGCATGCTCTATAAACTGTTGTACACTTTAGAAAAGATATATTTTGTACACTTGAAAAACCCACGCTGATTAGCATATATTGATTATCAGGTATTTTTGAAAGTGATGATATCACTGTTATTGTGTCTGAAATGGAAAAAGCAAACAACTATTCCCAAAAGGTATGAATTATATGTATCTTTTTAAATTATGGTTTTCTTCAGAAAAAAAATCAATAATGTTTTTTTCAGCTGACAATGCATAAGATTAGACAAAATGGAAACCTTTGTAAGATGGGCAGGAATGGCTCTGGAGTGTGAGAATAGTCACCATGGAGTAAACATGGACTAGAAAGCAGTTGTACAATAGCGCTGTAGTCATTGGTGTTGGAGTGGCCGTGAGTTCTTAGGAAATACAAGGGGTTTACAACGGAAGTGATTCTTTTTTGTTGCCAATCCTATGATGAATTCTTCTTGAGTAGAATTAATTATTATATGTATATATGAAGAAATATATTTAGAAGTTATATATATTATATAACAAATGCATAATATTATGTTCCTGTAAGTCATAGTAGAGTTAGGTGTTGTCATTGGCACAATATATTTGTTCAATTCTAAAACAATTGTGTTTTGAAGTGTACTAAGGGTATACAACTAGACCATTTCTCTCCATATTACATGCGCATGACTTTTTCCAAAGATACCTAACAAAATTAATGAGGCGATATTGCCAGCCTGGCAGTGCAGTTGTTGCTTCTTGCAAAAGTGTACTAGGAAGATGTATGCTGTGAGATAACATGTCCAGAGGTCTGAGCACCTTATTGCATGCGGGTCTGAGTCACAAAATAATTTTAAAATGAAGAGTTGGTGGGTATTCAATGGGATCTTAAAATAGTGTTTTATTCTTTAGTAGTTGCATATATGTGGTTCATCATCTTCCAGTTTGTTCTAGTCTTGGTATGCGTATGGATGCATCTTCTTTTAGAAGGTTTGCTTGGTGCAGAGAGCATTTTCCTCCTATGTATCTGAGCGAGCACAGCACAAAGGGCTTTCTCTTTGGTTAGAGGTGTTAAAGTATTACCATATTAATTTGGTGTGAATTATGTTTATTGTTGAAGTAACAAATACAGTCTTTGAAATGTCATTTATTTAAATTTCATATATATGAATTACTAAATGATGTGACCTTCTATTTCAGTGTGCATTCCTAGTGGAATCCTTGAAGCAACGTTCAGTAAATCAGTCTGTTAATCCATTTATACCAGAAGGAGACTCAAATGTGCTTCTGAAGAAAGAGAAAAGAAAGCCACAGAAGTTGCTGTCTCCTAAACCCACAGCTCTGAGTCTGGCTAGAATGGTTTGAAATGGTCTCATTTTTAAGATGCTGTGTGTTCTAATTGGAGATTCTGCCCAACTGTGATATTCTGCTCTTTCTGAGAGAATCGCTTGGGCTGAAAATTTGAATTAAAACGGCACTGTGATAGTACTCTAAATTTTAATTTGTATTCAAAAGGCTACATAAGCAAAAAAAATACATCTTACTCCTGCTAAGTAATTAATTTTAAGGGAACCACATTGTAGTGTCTAAAATTATATAAATAATCACTCCTCTGACCTTAAAAATTTAGTGTTTAGTAAAATCAAAGGCAAAGCAGCAATGTGCTATACGTCTATTTTACAAGGCCTTCTAGAAAGTAGCAATGACACAGCTGCAGTTAGTCTTTGACCACAAAAAGAGACAGCATGTAACAGGAAATAGGATTCAGGATTTGTTTCCTGCCTGCTGTGCTTATTTCCGTGGAGTTACACTATGGAGTCCTTTGGGTTTTTTGCTCGTGTTTTCCCTGTTTATCTTGACTGTGCACACACCTATTTTGAGTAGTGTGCGAATCTGTAATGTACATAAATGGCCCATGCCGGCGCTTATCCCTTTGTTTAGATACATGACTTCCTGTTGCAGAAAATGTACTGTACTTTTGACCTGGAATTTCCAGGTCTCATCTTTGAAATGGATATGGCTCTCTTACGTGCGGGTGTGTCCGCATTGCAAAGACCTGAAGGTGAGCTCAGACAGGTTTTCCATGCTACTTTATCAAAACCGGTATATTTTCAACACTTCTTCATGAATGCAGGAAAAAAGTAATCGCTTAGAGGTGTGACTGCATAGCATAATTTTACAGGGAATACAGTTGTAGAAAACTGATACCGACTCATCTGTAGATGATTGGTGATACTTATAGTAAGAGACCTGTATGTTGAATTAGATGTTGGTTAATTCAAGGCTATGTGGCGCAGAATTCTGACTCTACAATAGGGTTAAACAAGCATTCATGTTTTTTAGCAGTTTCATGGGTTTTTTTAGCATTCATGTTTTTTCCTCCTTCTAGAGGATTGAGCTGTACCTCAAGGGAAAACTACTGTTGTCAGCAATCGGTTTCCAATATTCAATAAAATTCTGAGGAAAATGCCATATACTGTGTTACATAAAACAGTGCCATTATCACACTAGACTGCATCTTCAAGTGGCAAAAATGGTCCAAACCCATCCGCCTGTAGATGTTCGCCTTTAGTTTTATGGCAACAGATAAGATTGGCAACTTAATTAGAACAATTAGTTACTTACCCTAGTAAGAAATCAATCACAAGTTAACAAGTCATGGTGGCGAACAGCTGACTTGTCAGAAGAGTCAGAGTAAAACAGGAATTAGGGAATAAGGAAGGATACTTCCAGCTTTGAATAATGCAGTTATGATCCAACTGCAATACTTTAATTATTATGTTTTTATTATTATATGTCCTTACAGTGTATAAAAGAAAACCATGGTGCAGAGAGAAGTGCTTCTGTAAGAGTACTGGCATGGCGTCCTACTAGTGCCAAAGCAGAAATTCCACCTGGTCTGTATGGATTAGAGGCTTTTTGTCTTCAGTTTCTTCTGTGTTTTGCTTGAAAGACAGTACTAAATTAAAGGCTTAAGTTAAGTCTCTAGAAACACTTGCGGTTTTAATCTTTAATCAGATTGATATGAAACATTGCGGTTGTTTTGAAATTACTTAGGTATGGGTTCTAGCTGTAATGTATCTAGCTTAGGTTGTGAGAAGTAGGAACGTTGCACAGCTGTGTAACTATTTCCAGGTCATATGAGCGAATACCTGTTCTCTATCGGGAAGTGTCAAATGTGCATGGCGGGAAGTAGAGCCCCACTTTTTCCCATGCCTGAGGCCATAATTAGAACCTCCCTTCCCTTAGTTTTCAAACACTTCAATTTTTTTTTTTAGCAAATACTCAACAGTTCAGAGATTTATTATGTTCTTAGTTCAATATATATATTTTTGTTAAAACCATTAGATCCCATTGTAATTAATATGCTATTCCACTTGATTTGTTTATAGTCTAGTAACGAAGGAAAATGACAACACAAATGTCATGTTATCTGAAGTACTGACTCTTGCAGCCACTCCTGGTATATGAAACAGCTCTTAAATTGATTCCGGTCACTGTTGGTCCCTTAAAGTCCAATTCCTTTCTCCACCATTCTTGTAATTTTCCCATGATTTTTCTTTGCATCTTTGCTAACATCTGCAAATTACTTTTTTTTTTTTCCCATTAAATCTGAGTCTTGACTTCTACTGATTTATTGAAATTAGATTGTTGATATGTAGCCGTGTTTACAAATAAGAATTTGTATTTGCATAAGGGGTGCTTTGTTCAAGGTTAATTGGTTTTTACAAAAGTATTATGTTTATTCTAACCCCCAATATTTTTAATTATGCTCTGCAACATTCTTCCTGATGGTAACTGATAAATTTGTGAAGGTTTTGGTTCCATTTCTATGGAAGTGGCAGAAGTAGTTCTAAAATACAGATTTTTCTAAACTAGTACTTAAGATAAATAAGTACTTATAATTGTGTTAAGAGGAAATAATGAACTGAAGAACAGGGTTGCATGCAGAAATTTTATGTAGCATCAGTAAGTAAGCATCATAAGTAAGTCTGCATCTTTTTTTTTCAATTGTATTTGTAGCACAAGCAATAAAAAAATGGCCTCAGACTGAAAATAAAAGAAAGCATAAACCAAGGAAGCAGCCAGAGTTTTCTGTGTCAGTATTTTATACTGATAAAGGAAGAAGTGTGGGTACGTGCTATCAGGTTATGGTGGGTGAAGCCTTTTTATGATAAACTTTTTCAATTATAAAATTGTTAGGATGTTAAGTCCCTGATAACCAGTGTGCTTTAAACAGTGAGTGGAAGTGAGTTTCACTTATCAAATAGCGATGTGGGTTTTTTGGTTTGGTGTAGGGTTTTTTTGAGGGTGAGTTTGGAAGCAAAAAAAACCCAGATTGCTCTGGTTTGGCTCTTTTTTTGTTTTGTTTTGCTTTTGGGGGATGGTGGTGGTTTGTTGGGTTTTGGGGGGTTTGGGTTTTTTGGTGAAGTCATTTGGCATCTTTGGTTAAAGATACTCTAAAGAACAATGCTGTCATCATGGTGTAGATGATGACAGAAGATTTGGTTTGGAATTTTTTGAGGGTGACTTTTTAAAAATAAGTAATTTTTTTTTTAGGTGCATTGATACATAGAAACTTTAATTTTATTTCAACTGTGGAATTGTATATGAAAGCCGAGTCAGTAGGGTTGGGGGTGGGTGTGTGTATGTTCTTTTATCTTTTAATCAACAGTCTTATGTGCTTTAAAAGGGCTATGATTTAAACCTAGGGGGTTTAATATTTCTTTGTTCATTTTCTGAACTAGGTACAGTATACCAAAAGTATCCAAAGATAACATGCATAAGAAAGTCTGTTCCCCCTGTTATGTTGCCAAAAACAGAGGAAATCTGTTCAAGCAAAGAGGTATTTGGCTCCTTACTCATAAATTCCCATTTCAGAATTATCCATGCAAAGAAATGTGAACATGTTAATTGTGATTCTGTACAATGTATTATTACTTAAACTGTTCTAACATTTACTAATAAACAGTTGCTCCATTTGCTTGTCTTCCAAGTGGCTGACCAAGTACAGTATTAAAAAGCTTAAACTGGAGTTGCCCAGGCTGATGTTTGGTCCAGGCTGTACTCACCAGAAGAAAACTGTGAAGTCTCTGCAGAAGAAAGTATCAGCAAAATATTGTACTATCTTCCCTAGTGTAGAAATCAATGTAAGCTTTTGCACATGTAAATCAATGTAAACTTTTGCACATACTTGCATCATTGAAAGACGTTACATTTATGTGAGACAATGCATGTTGATTGGTGTTCGTGGCTTGTAAGTGTGATGTTCCCTCTACTCCTCCCTGTTCTTCTTTCTAAATCGCTCTTGTATGAGAGCTAGAGAAGGTCTTTTATTCATCACAAAAAAATAGATAGTATGTTTGAAGTGCCAACTGCATGGGATCTTTAGCATGTATAGCGTCTCTTCTGCTCATACGGTGTGAGTGATAATTTTAAAATTTTACGCTTTGAAAAAACATGAACGAATCAAAACTGGGAAAATGTATCTTGATTGTTAAGGTTTACATAACGACTGGAGAGAAGCAGAGAGAGTTAAGTACAGGATATTATTGGTCTGTTAGTCTATGTAACTGTCAGGAATAATGCAAGATGCACCTGTCCAGTCAAATTATGTAATTTTCTTCCCAGACCAACTGGCTGAGGTGAGAACTAGGCTTTCCAAGTTTTGGTGAACCAATTACTTAGGAGGAACAGAGATGCAGAAACTTTCTTCCATTATTTCACACAGGAAAAGACAAAAAACCTGATCTCCTTGACTCGTATTGCAGATATTGCATATATAGCAGCTGAGTTCAAATCTCATTAAGTAAGATGCTCTTGTACAAACTGAAATTTTCCAGGGAGTTGTGAAACATCTGCAGTTTCAACCTAAAGAACTCGATATCTACACTGAACAACTGGAAAAATTGCTGCAGCGCTACATAGAAAGAATACAGTGGCTTCTGTCAGGTATTGGTGTGCATCTGTCTTACTCTAGAGAACAACTTACACATCTACTGATTTTTCTCTGCTATTTCTAATGGAATAAATCTGTACCTCAAAATATGGATCACGGTTTTCTGTTTTGGATGGCTGCATTCAAAGGATTTTGGTCAACGGCTCAATGTCGAAGTGGCAGGCAGTGGTCAGTGGTGTTACTCGGGTCCATACTGGGACCAGTGCTGTTTAACATCTTTGTTGGAGACATGGACAGTGGGATAGAGTGCACCCTCAGCAAGTTTGCCAACAACATCAAGCTGTGTAGCATGGTTGACATGCTGGAGGGAAGGGATGCCATCCTGAGGGACCTGGGTAGGCCTGAGAGGTGGGCTAGTGCAAAACTCATGAAGTTCAACCAAGCCAAGTGCAAGGTCCTGCACATGGGGCATGGCAATCCCAGGCACAAATACAAGTTGGGCAGAGAATGGCTGGAGAGCAGCCCTGAGGAGAAGGACATGGGAGTGCTGCTGGAGGAGAAGCTCAACATGAGCCGGCAGTGTGCGCTGGCAGCCCAGAAAGCCAACCCCAGCCTGGGCTGCAGCAAAAGAAACGTTACCAGCAGGGCAAGGGAGGGGGTTCTGCCCCTCTACTCTGCACTTGTGAGACGCCACCTGGAGTCCTGTGTCCAGCTCTGTAGTCCTCAACACAGAAAGGACATGGACCGGGTGGAACNACATGGACCTGGTGGAACGGGTCCGACGGAGGGCCACCAAGATGCTCCGAGGGCTGGAGCACCTCTGCTGTGAGGACAGGCTGAGAGAGCTGGGGCTGTTCTGCCTGGAGAAGAGAATGCTCCAGGGAGACCTTGGAGCAGCGTTCCAGGATCTAAAGAGAGCTCCAGGAGCACTGGAAAGGGACTGTGTCAGGGAGGGGGGCCATAGGATGAGGGGTAATGGTTTTAAATTGGAAGATTTAATTGGGAGATTTAAGTTAGATACTAGAAAGAACTTCTTTGCTGTGGGGGTGGTGAGGCACTGGAGATTGCCCAGAGAAGCTGTGGCTGCCCCATCCCTGGAGGATGGGGCAGGCTGGAGGGGGCTTGGAGCAACCTGGTGTGGTAGGAGGTGTCCCTGCCCAGGGCAGGGGAGTTGGAACTGGATGATCTTTGAGGTCCCTTCCAACTCAAACCATTCTGTGATTTCACTGAAACTTAAAAATGCAAGAGAATTCACCATCTGTGTAGCTGATAAACATCTACTTGCTGTGAAATAATTAGGGTTGTGATGTGTTTTTCCTTTTTGTATGTTGTGTTCATGAACACAAGGTTCCTGTTATCTGAAGCTTTCTATCAACAGAATACGTACAGTAACATATACCAGCAAAATTAGCCTTTCTATTTCTTTATTTAGAAAAAGAAAGGCTAAAAATATTTAGCCATGTTTAGAAATTCAGCATCACTGCTAGTGAAAAGTATTTTGATCCTTCTGTTGCTTATAAAGATATTTTTTGGGAAAGAGTTTAATTTTTTTGCTGGATTGTGAAGTGAGAGCTACAAATTGTTTAATTAAAGGTGCTACAGTTACTAGTATTAATGCTTGATAGTGTTAGATTTGAAAGATGGCAGAAGACTTTTTTCTGGTGTTAACCTCTGAACTAGCTAGTTGCCACACAGAGTTTATTATGTAGTAATTTATTATTTACTAAAGAGTAAAGGCTTTACAGTATGCTCAATAAAATAATGTTCAATAAAATTAGCTCACATAATGACAATTAATTACTTATAATGTTCTTGCCCAGGAAGCCGAAGACTGTTTGGTACCATTTTGGAAGCCAATGTGTGTGTTTTGATTGATACATCTGGTTCCATGGACCCATATTTGCCACATATCATGAAAGAACTTCCCTGCCTTATCTGGGAACAGCTGAGAAAAAATCAAGTCAGGTATGATGAACTACTGGTAAAGGCTGAAATCTGCACTACTTCTTATTATGTAATAAGATTACTTAATCGTTACAAATAATACAGTACTGAAACACGATTAGTAATTATTGTATGTTAGTGTGTAATATACATGTGACAGGAACTGCTTTTTTTGTGCTTCTTTTTAGCTGACTTTTAATTCTGAGCTCTCTAAGGTTAGAGCCTCATTTGCCATAGGATGATGCTGTTTGTCTTTCTGGGCTCAGCATTCCCATAGATTTTCTGTTCATGCAGAGTGAGATACACTTTCTGACTCTTCTAAAACTAAAGACCTTAAACCAGTACGAGGCTCTTGATGAGGTTGGTTTTAGTTGGTTTATTCGGTTGGTTTTTTCCTATTGGGTTTTGGTTTGGATTTTTTTTTGTTTATTTATTTCAAAAACGGTTTATCTGAAGTGACGGATAATATTTGTTAGGTTTAAACATTGTGCGCCATCTTTCTCCTCAGGTTTAACCTGATGAGATTTGCAGAAAATACAGAGAGTTGGAAGGAGTGTCTTGTAGAGGCAACTGATGAAACATGTCATGATGCTGTGCAGTGGGTGTCCAGATTTCATGCTCATGGTAATACATCCATCCTTACGGCTCTAAAGGTTAGTAAATTGTGTGCCCCGTTTTGGAGAATACATTGTGTTTCGCAGTGATAAAACATTTCCATCTGACTGATAATATTTTAGGATAATTATTTTGGTCAAACCATACATTTTTTATATGCAAAAAACTGAATTGATCAGGCCACTGTTTCTGTCCCCAGTGCATGTAGATTCTGGAATCCATTGCTCATACTAGGTTTAAAAAAAAAAAGTGAAATATCAATAGTTGCACTAATAGTGGTGTTCAAAGAATATAGGGGAGAGAAAATAGCCAGTTGCTCAGTACGATGCTTCTGTACAACTGTGGCTGTGATTTATTTGCTCTGAACCAGCCAGGGATTTTAAAGAAGTGGTGTTTGTTGGAATCACATGGGCATTGAGTACAATTCTTGAACTTCAGTTACAGGTGAAGAAGCTGTTCTCCTATAAAAAAATTTGGTTTAGAAATTAACAAGTAATAATAATATTAATCAGAGTCTGAAAGAACTTGCAATTTCACAAGCTATAAAATTTGCATCAAAACAAGTGTTACCTTACATAATTCTTCTTCCAGACACCCTTGCAGAATCTCCTTATAAATTTCATGGAATTTATTGTGAATCAAGTCCAGTAGAAATATAAGGAATATCTATATTACAAAAATGTCCACTGAGTCAATTGTGTAGCAGTTTTTTATAATATGAAAAGACCAAGTCCTAGTGAGCTTGATTTTTCCAGACTTTAAGCATCTTTAACTCTCACAAAACGTGGTGTAAATCTCTTCAGTCAGCAGTTCTCCAAAACCTGTTAATTTGCTTATTTCAGTGAGTCAGTTTTTGGTGATGCCCTGCTTATGTATATATTGTCTTATGCTGCACATTGTCTGCTTGTTTATTTTTCTAATTTATATCCTTGATCTCTTTCATAATTGGTGAAAATGAAAAGACAACACTAACTTGATTAATCATGTGGTAAATATTATAACCATCTTAAATCATTGGAGTAGTGTTTTGATTCTTACATATAACTTTTTGTGTTAATGTATTAATTCTTTAAGCTTATTTTCTGCTTTTCAGAAGGCTCTCAGTTTCCAAGGTGTAGAGGCACTGTATGTACTGACCGATGGAAAACCAGACATGAGTTGCAGTCTGATTTTGAAAGAAATGGAGAGCTTGAGAGAGAAACAAGATATTAAAATCCACACCATTTCTTTTAGCTGTACAGACAGGTATGAGATACTTTGGAAGAACAAGAAAAAAATCTTTAAAAGTACTGGTTTGTTTGTTGTCAGAAGGCTGTGTTACCAAAATGTGCCATGTGCTCAGTTCACTTAACACCAGGATTGAACTAGACATTCATGGGTGTGGGACCTGGGAAGGCTGTTCTGACACAGGCAATTGTGCCACAGCCTACATTTCCCACAGATTATGTCCTTGAGAGAATTGCCTTCACACAGAAGTGATATGCAACACTAATCTGCAGCACTGAGATCCAAAAATAGCCTGTCTTTGAAGGTCATGACAGCTAAACAGTTTATATTCTTCATTAGCAATTGACAGTTAGAAACGATACAGGCATTTATAATCATGCCCTCCAAACTTTGTTATATCAAGTAACATTTTTTGACAAAGTCTTCAAAATTCTTTTTCTATTCTTACTGCTTTCAGAGAAATAATTTTTGCAAGTTACTTACTACTTTGTTGTTAACAGAAAAGCTAATGAATTTCTGAAAAAGCTTGCATCCCAAACAGAAGGGCGCTACCATTGCAGTTTTGGAGATGTAGATGGACAATTAGCAGTGCACAGAATGTTGACAGAGGGGCTTGATGAGGAGGAGGTATGCTAAATGGATTGGGATTGGTTTTGTTTCATTACAATTTAATTCATCATCAGTAGTTGAAACTCTTAATACCTGGCTTTGCCTCCCTGCTTGCTGTCTTGGTTTGGTGACCAGACTTACAAAAGAAGTATACAATGCAATATAGGTTCTGAAAGAGAAAGAAAAAAAAAAAAAGAAAAAAAAAAAAAATATTGTATCTGGATACTGTGGGGTTTAAGCTAACTTTAGCTTTTACTGTACATTCTTATCCTTACCATCTTGTATTTCATTTATGTAATTGTAAAATCCTTATACAGTCTTCAGCATGTTAGCGTTCCAGCAGGAGTCCTCAGGGATTGCCACAGTAGAAAAATACATTAGTGAACAGAACCATATTCAACCCACAGCTGCTCTGTTCTGCCCATGTAAGACTGAGACCTCCTCTGAAAGTAGATAGTCATAGGGTGAGTTTAGAGTTTAGGCTTGGATACTTAAGTTGGTAGAAATTCAAAGTAATAAATGGGTGCAGGTTAAAGTAGAATATTTTAATTCTGTTTTCAGGATCCAGTTTTCCCTTGCTTTGAAGGAGACGATTTAAAGAAACTTACTCAAGAAGTAGCAAAAGCTAGAAGTTTCTTAAAGCAGTCAAAGTCTTTGAGGTATTTATCAAGAACCTTTCAATAATTGCTTTTTTACTTCATAAAAGGAAGACTAGAATCTTTGACTTCCAGTGTCTGCTATTTAAAAAAGAATTGATGTTTCTTTGTAGTATTTTTGTGAAGCTTGGAAAATGACATGCAAGCAAGCCATCTGCTTCAGAGGGACTTGGTTTAAAGGTCTTACAGAATTTACTGCCATCATAGCGAGGGATCTGAGCAGATTCTGTTTTAAACTTCAGGGCTGTTGTTTTCTCTTAGTTGTTTTCTCTCCATTTCTTATGTGAAAGAGAAATTACATTAAGTTGTTCCTCTCCTTGCTGAGTTCTGTCATCTGCCAAATCAATGTATTTCTCTTCATATATATTATCAAAAGAGAAAATTGACTCTTGATAATGTTATTTATAGTACCTCTTCCTTTAGTATGACTGCTTACTCAGAAATGCAAAGTACTTGTATTTTCCAAAATCTGTATGGGCTGCTTCTATCTTAACCTCACCCTGATTTCCCTGACTGCATCATCAGCCTTTATGTGTTCTGTGTGGGATAACGTGAACTTGCTCTTCTGTTCTCAAACAATCCCATTTCAACCCATTTACTTTTCAAGTTACCATCCATCTCCCTTTCTTTTTGTCTCTAAAGACCTGTAAAGTTTCTACTACCCCTTTTCTGGGAAGATTCCCTAAGCCTTCCTCTTTACTCTTACATTTCCTGATTTTTATTGAAGTATCTGGCAAAATCATTCTCCTCTCTGTCTTTTTTCTGCTTTTCTAAATCATTTGACTCTTCCTTTTCTCCTGTCCCTATTAAGTCTTGGGTCCACCAGAATTTGTCCTGTGTCTTCCCCTCTTTCCTTCTTTGCTGTAATTTTCAGCTTCCTTTTCTCTCCATAGAATAAGAATTTTCTGCCAACGCTCTTTGGCTTTGTCTCCCTCTTTTTTATCTTCCTCATCTTCTCTTCAGCATCCTCCCTCAACGTGAAGTTTCTTTTAGCCCTTTTCTATTAACAGTCACGTAACAGCAGTACAGCGTGACACGTGTGTCCCAGCAGAATCCAAACGGTCTCAGTGAGTTCCTGGAAGCAGCATAGCCCTGCGTCATCAGCACTGGGTGCCATCTCCATCTCAGCAGACTAAATTGGCTTAGGTGGCACACCATTACCTGCTGCTTCTGCTGTCATCCAGAGCTAGCTTTGATACCTGACTAGAACTGGAGGTGAAGGACAGTTAAATTGTATTGTTTCCTATGTTTCTTCACCGTTACACTTTCTAACTGCCAATCCAGAACCAGAAAGTGCCATTTCAATAGTTACAGGGGGCAAAAGTACTTGCAAGTAGCTTTAAAATGCGCTATACCCCCTTAATGAAAATATTTTCTGTCACACAGGAACATGGCTAAACAAAGATACAAAGGTACTGCATGTCTCTGTGAAAAGTTGTTCTAATTCTTTTGGGTTTGTTTTTCTTCCAAACAGGTTATTACTTCAAAAATGGATCATAAACCAAAAGGACAATTCTGGCTTTTAAAGAAGTACTCAGGTAAATAGTCACCACAAACATCGTAGTTTATATATAGTTCATGTATGTCAGTAGAAGGGTAGTATTTTGTAAGTCTAATGTAAAATGTATTAATTTCTAGTTAATTTTCTGAAGTTGATGACATTGGAAATTATTTTTAATTCTTAGCTGAGCTAGCACACAGTATAACCTAATATACACAAAGAACAGTTCAAAGAACTGTTAGGAGTGAAAGGAGCAAGGCAGATGTGTGTTTGAAGTTATTAATGATTTGGCTCTTTCTAGGAGCAAACAGCTAAGGACGTTAGAGGGTTAGGACCAGATGTAATGGTTGAAATAACAATTGCTACGTGGGCTGAATGATTTATCGGTTAAATGAACATAGCTGACTGAAAAAACAGCCCACTAATGTTAAAGACAGCTTCAGCAAACACTGAACTGTTGTTAGACAGTTGTGAGAGAGACAGACTAAACCTCTCACAGAACCAACTTGCTGCTTTTAAATTGGCAAAGTACAAATTACAGGAAAAGAGACATTGCTGGCTAGAAGTGCTTTCTCAGGGTTAAACAAGACAGAAGCATTTATCACAGAGCTCTGTGAGGGAAGGAGTCGACATACGGACAGCTGCAGAGATTTACGCTATAGAATCTGGGCCTGCCAGGATATCCGTCAAGGAATTGGGTAAGGCATATACATAGCAAGGCTGTTTTTTAAATCCTTGATTCTCAAGCTGTAGTTTGTATTTTGGTTTCAAACATTCATTCAAAGAGAATAATAATAAAAAAAAATCCAGTCAGACCTGCTGGTTAAGAATGCTTGCTTCATGGAGAATGGAACCTGGAGCCCAGTCAAGTATGTGCAGAATTCAGCATGTAAGAGCTGATTGCTACATAGGGATGCTTGGAGGGACAACAGCCACGTAACCATCCCATAGCAGCAAGAAAGTTGTTACAGGCATGTGCATGTGCAGAGGCTAGTGTTCCACAACCATCTCTGTCTTTCAACCTTCCGAGATAAGCTGTATTGTTTGTGAAGCGTGTAAGATGACGTTCCTGTTAATCCTACTTCATAAAGTATGTGGCATTGTAGCATGATTAAACACATAAGTAAGGAAAATTGAAAGTTAATCATGTTAATTGATATTGGTTTCCCATTACCATTTTGTCAAGGGTGATGGTGAGCCTATGCAGTTTATATTTTTTTAATTGTGCTTAAAAAACTACTCATGTTCTTGACTTGTAGGATCAAATTATAGATGAAGAAAAGATGCTGAAGAAGTCTGCAGTGTTACGACTAGCCAGCTGCTTTTCAGACTGTGCTTAAGGGTTCCAGCTTCAAGCAGAAAGAGGGAACATGTATTCTTTGTTGCTGCTGAGCTTCTGAGAAGGGAAGTTGCTGCTTGCAAGCTCAAATATAAGTAGAGGATGTTTTTCAATATAGATAATAAAATTCTAAAAGTGTAATGTATTTCCAGACTCATTAGTAGTTATACAGGATCACGATTTTTGTTTCTTTTCTGTTCTATTGCATAATACTAATAATTGCTTCAACCAGTTGATAGTATGCCTGAGATGTGCTTTTTGGCAGTGGTTAGAGATGAGGCTGGTGCTCATTATCACTAACAGATGGGACAGATGGCTGTGTTACCAGAAAGAGAATTCTTTACGCCAATTTGCGTAGGAAGTCTAAGAAATAACTTCAGTGCAGAAAACAAAACTTGGATTTAATGTTTTTGCCAAAAGAAGTTTGCTAATAATTATTTTGACTCTGCTTTTTATGTCAGTAGAAGAGAAGGATACAGACTTGATGATTCAGAAATGATGAGACATGCAAACAAGTAATACCTTGTTGCTCATAAAGCCTGCTCGTGTTTTCTATAACCAGACACTGCCAGTCTTCTACATAATTCTGTTAAGTTCTTATGTGTTTCTTCTCCTAGAATGATTAAAAATTTATTTTCCTGGACCATATAAGAAAATCTAGTTTACTACAGTTAGCTTAATGAGGCATATATTTTTCCAGTTGATTTATGAAATCCAGGTGGAAAGGATGAGGTTTCTGCATCGCCAAAAGAAGATTTTTATTTTTATTTATTGCTTGGAGGATTTTTTAAATACCAAAATAGTCGTAATAGATACTCTTATAAAGGTCTTCTAAAAGAACCTTAAAAGGAAATATACTAGTGTATGTACGGTAAATGATACTAGAGACTTTGTGAAATAAGATGGTAATGCACGGGTCAGATTTTGCAAATGTGGATAAGCATCAGAATATTTCAGTGTGTTGTGTTAGATTACTATCTGTTACACCTCTGCTTACAGCCTTTTTCTTCTGTTTACGTAGTGTCTCTATCTTCAATGGATTTAATGTGGTCCTAAATTCACAGCAATCTACGCTAATACTCATCACTCGGTTGTTCCTTTTGGTTTAGATTGGTCACTTCTTTCTCTGTATAGAGCGCAGCAAGTTTCTCTGGGTCTCTTTATCATGCTCCCAGACTTAAGTAGCTGGTGCTGGTGCGAGCTAAAGGTTTCTAAGTCTCCTGTACAGTAAGGGAGGAACAAATATTGTTGTGAGAATTGTATAACCACAGAAGCTATAAAATAGTGGTGTATTACAGTATTTAGCCATTGCATCCTGTCTAACTTGAGCTCTTTTCTAAGTGTTTGCAGGCTGTGCAGCCTCTCTCCGTGCTCTCGAAGTCTTGTAGACTGCTCAGTCCTGCTATCCACTCAGAGCAGCTTCTTCCTTGAAAATGTAGTTCCTGTCTGCTGCCTATTACCTGCTTGGAAACTCCTGTCCTACCTGCTCCCATCAACCTGAGGGCTACTTAGTCAGGAAAACATTTTAAGGAGCTGGTTCAACTGTGATGACCTGCCTAATTGAGTGCTCTGTTAATCACTTTTCAATGTTGATCTGCCAGGTACATGTAATTTTCTTTCCTGTTTTATCATTTATTTAGGTTTATTGTTCCTGGAATGTAATTTGCTGTATTCAAGACATTAAAANAAAAAAAAAAAAAAAAAAAAAAGAAGAGTTTTATATTTGTCAGAGATACATATTTTTCTGCCAGCTTGTTTGTAAGTCACGTCAGTACTGTGACTCACTGAGTATGTTGTTTTGCATGCAATGAATTACAGACAAATTGCTAAACCAGTTGCTACCTTGAAGAATGTATTCTGCTGCCCATTGGAAGAGTGCTGGTTTTGCAGTGAGTGGGTAACTGCCATGTGGAACTGCTCGTGTACTACCATAATTTACAGTCAAATGATATCTGACTGGAATAGTGCAAAGCCGGACCCTCCTCTTCCATTCACCCTGAGCCTCTGCCCATGCCCTCGTACCTCCTCCAGTGTTTTGGGGTATGAAAACAAGCCACGTAGTGGTAATGATGATCTGTACTTATCTCTTCCAGTGCAATAGAAAACCTTTGAATTAAAACAAAACCTATTAGTATTAGTCTTCAGTAATCTTTTTTAAACCTGAATATATATAGCTGCTGTGGTTTACTTGTTATCTCTGTGATACCTATGTGTAAGAAGCAAAGCTGTCATCCCTGCTCATAATATAGAAGCATGCCTTTATTCAGTACAAACTAATGCAATGTTTTTATATATGATGTGTTTACATCTTTGCCTTCAAATATTGCATAAACTGTCTCCTTTTGTAACAAGACCTAAGAGCTGATAAAGAGCATCTTTGCTGTTGGTATTAGAAGTTGCTTTGCTTCTTCCTGGAATTCCACCCTGATTTGGCAATGCAGTCTCGCCGTTACCATTTCATTTGACCTGTGAAGTGGTGTAGCAAAGCAACCATGAATATGAAGTATATGAGAACAGTGTAACTTAAAAAGCATTTTATACGACACTTTCCAAGACTGTGCTTTGAAATATTTGTGTGCTTTATTCCTTCCATGAGGAAACAGTGAAATATGCAGTATCGCAACAGAAATAAATACAGAAAGTCACAAGAAAAAGGAAGGACTAGAGTGAGAATACTTATATATGTTAATGAAGAACTGTGGGATTTAAGAAGAATCTGATCTCAGCTTTGCAGCTAGCTATTTGAAGAATATAGTAGAAAACTTTGAATTTTCAGACTTTTTAGGAGGAAAAACATGTTTAAAAGTATTAGATATTGTTGTTTTTAAAAACACTGTATCTGATAGTATTAGAAAGAAAAAGCATAGTAAACATTTCTTCTGTCCTGTCATTAACAGGTGACAGGAGGTCAGAAAAACAAAAAGCACAGTATAATCTTTACTAAATGTATATTTATAACTTTCTTCTGTTATTATATTATACAGAAATGTATAATTACATTGCTTTGCAGAAAAAATGTCTTTACAAAAGACAAGTTATTGCAATGCATAGTGATGAATGATTAGCCATCTTTGTCTAACACTAAGTCAGCAGGAGCCTACTCCCCAAATGATCTTAACTTAGTCCTAGCATGCAGTTGTCTTTTCACTGTATTGGGCATTAAAAATATATCTTGTCTAACAACAGGAATAAAGATCTGCGTTTTCTTTTCCTTTCTGGCATGGACTGGCATGACTTGGGTAAGTTGCTTTGCTGCTGTATCTTTTGTAACTTAGCAAGGAACGTGAAGAATGTTGTATTGTCATAAAGCATTTAATATTGCGTTTGAATGATGCATACTTTAGGCATTCAATTATATCTGTTGCTGTATTGATATTGTGTTGGGAAATTTTTTTAAGGGTGACTTCATTCCTTAGAAATATCTTATGTTTAGCATTTGATTACATGAAATAGAAATATTCTTAAATTTTCTTTCCCCAATTCAGATCCCATGATTTCTCTTTTTGAAGCAGAAAATTCCAAGCACAGCAAGGTATCGTGTAGAGGACAGTTCCATTATTTTCCTCTTTTCCATTAGCATTGCAAGACCTCCTGATTTAAGTGCTTCATAACATTTTCTGTCATCTCTCCTCACCTAAAATGTGAATCTCTCACCATTGTCACTTCACCTCTCTCACCTCTGTTGTTTTAGACTCCTTGTTACGAGGATCATTGTTTTTGTAGTCACAAGAGTCAAGTACCTTTAGTCAGAAGGTACACCCTACAACAGATCTGTCTAGACATCTTTGGAGTTCCAGGGAGGATCTATGGTTTGGTACGCTGTCTAAACGAGTCTTGCCACTCTGAGTTCATGTGTATCACTGGGCATCTGAAGGTACGCAAGTGCACAAGGAGGTATTGAAACACATGACATGCTTGGGCAACTCTACTAACTTGGGGCTTAGGTAAAGAATTTTTAATAAGTCAAATAAAGAGAGGACATTTTTATGCTCCAGTTATTTTAGCCAAATTCTATCCTTGAGACAGCTTTGAGAGTAAGCTTTGTCTCTTAAGCTCTTCTGGTGTTCTTCTGCCCTTGGGCACTACAGAACGTCCCATCCTGCCTGTGACTCAGGCCAAACATCCGGCTGTCATTTTAACTCAGGCCTCTGTCTAGCTCTTCATGCTTTGGTTATGTCTTTGTCAAAGGCTCCTATCTCCATAGCATCTTTCACACAATTAAAAAGTCTCATTCAGGTTCTTGTTACCTCAAACCTGGAGAATTGCTCCCATTCTGTGGCCTGAGTATGCAGACCTGTGGAGNCAGTCTCCACACAGCTGTCTCCTGGCCCATGACCTAATACTTCTATGTAGTTCTGGCTCTGGTGCCCACAGAGCTACACGAGTATAAGAGTGTCCCTTTGTGTACTGGAGACGTGGTGTCTTGTCTGTCTTATGGCCTGCGTCAATTCAGATTAATCGGTGGGTCCATCAGCAGGTGATTTGAAATCAGTTTGTGTAAACCTACTTGATTGGTCTATGAAACAATGCTATTACATTTCAGCATTGTTTTACAGTCTGAAGAGGGGTGACTTTTTGATAAGCCAACATAAGACTTGAGAAATGTGGACTTTCTCCATGTAAATAAGCAGGCAGACTCTGTGACACCTTGCTGTTGTATTTTATGCAGTCATCTCCTAGAAATACAGGAAAGTTGGGGGTTTTCTTTATTTCTGTATGCCTATGTGAGTGATTATAGGAGAAAAAATAGAAAAGGTTGTGCTTGAAGCAAACTTAAATCTTAATGCAGCAGCTTTGCTTATTGTAATGTTAGCTTCAGTTTCTTTCAAAAAGACTCAGCAGGATGCAGTGAATACCATATGGCCACCCTTCTTCATCCAAGACAGGAGAATGAGCATAACAGGAATGGTTACCAGAACAGGAGTCCAGCTCTGAAAGTTCTTCTGAGGTGTCTCCTTCTGGCTCAAGCAGAACCCAAAGCCGAGTTAAAATTCTCAAGGTTCATTTTCACCGGGCAGCATGGGATTGATGTGCTGTCAATGAACTGACTGACTGCTTTAACTCGTGGAGAATTCTGTTGTAGAACAGCTAGGTAGAATTTTGTTGATAGAATAGCTGCTTTCTGTCTTGAATTAAGTGGTAAAAGCTCTAAGTGCTGAGACAGCTCAGAACAGAGAATGGGGTGTTCTTGGGGGTTTTACTCTGAGCTGGGGTTGTCACTCATCCGGAAATCTAAGAAGTGCATATTAGCTTGACGGGTTCAAGATTCTACTTCCATTGCAGACTACAGGGACTTACGTACGTACATGTTGTGCTAGAATATATTGGCGTAGGTGTCAGTCTGAGTTCCTGTCAGTACCTGAACGTTAATTACATTTAAATTGCAAAGCCACCTATGAACTTGAGGTATTTCTAACATGCAACATTTAAAATTGTAGTAATTTATATTTAGATTTGGGAGTGTTTCTTTAGCATCTTAACTACTGCTTTGAGACCTAATTTTACACACGCCCATTTAAAAATGTTGGCTTTGAATTCTCATTGTTTAATTTGCAAAAGGATATGTGTTTCTAAAGTGCTTTAAAATCTTAGGATCAGAGAATTTCTTTAATTATTAATCATTTAATTCATTATTCATTTTGAATGCGTTATTTAATAGTAAATCACCTTTTCGTCCTCTCTTGCATACCAGTTAGTTTGCTGCCTGTGCTTCATTCATTTTGGAAGCTGGAGAACAACTTATGTAAGGCTCTTTGCAAATACATTATTTGGTTGGGGATGAAGATAGAAAAGTTAGGATGAACCTGCTATGTACTGCTGCCAAACAAGTCTTTTCTTCCTTCTTTTTATCCAGATTTAGATAGAAAACTGTAGGTAGAAAGTGTTTCCATTCCCTCTGCTGGTAGACAAGATGGATCCTGCCAAAGTTTCACACGACTCAGAGAGGTCCCCTTTCAAACATCAGTTTTTGGAATTTCTTCTGTGTTTTTCTGTAGTAGAACCCTTTTCTCCGTACTTTCTAAAACCAGTGTGAGATGTCTTAGTAATCTAGCACAATTTATCTACAGAATGATGGTAACAGTAACGTATTTATATTTTCTAGTGTCTCAGCAATACTTTTACCAGGTAACAGTGAGAGATACCATCCTATTTAGAAGGGTCTGACGTGGAGAAGACACTTGATTTTTTCCTGAAAAGGAACGCAAATTACATACAAATTAAGCCCTGCCCTTTTTTGGCTCCCAGCCCAGCCACCAGCTACAGCATACAGAGGGGCAGGATCAGCAAAAGGGCCTGAGCACACGGGAACGTCTGTTTGTCTGGGAGTACCGGGTGTCCCTGTGTCACTGACTGCCCAGCAGAGAGAAGTCTCACCATATTGCTTGGACAGGAAGGACTGGGAGAACGCCGACATCCAGGATTCAACTAAGGGTACTTACTACTTCCTTAGCTATTTTTAAAAAAACCTTAAACGTCTGACTCTAATTTTTTTATGGGAAGTAATTTCTGCGTTTCTAATATTTGAAGTACGGTAGGGGAGCTAAGAGCAACTCTCATCGCATGCGCTGCTTAAGATGTAACTGCTCATCGTGCAGAATACATTAATAAATCAGAGTAACTCCTACGCATTTAGAGAAACAAGGGAATTGTTTACATTCAAGATTTTATAATAATTTCCTAATTCCATGAAGCAAATTGAAATATCAATGCTACTAGTGCTTTTTAAGAATTAAATTTCTAGCAGTCTTCAAACTTCATTATACAACCTCCAGCTTGCTTAGAATATAAGGAGATATTAATGGCAACTATTCAAATATATGCCATTTTTCAATTCTTTTTATGCCATATATGACAAGTTTGACCTTAGCTCTCCTTATAGTGTACAAAAAGGTGCTTTTTCACAGAAGTCAAGGCAAAAGAATTTATATGGCTTAAAAGTACTGTGTAGCATAATATAGAGAAGCAAACTTAAATTTCCTTGATTGAAAAGAAGCAGCATACTTGGTTTGGTGTTATTATTTTAGTTCTTATTTAAATTTTGTTTTGAAAGTGTGGATCATTTTAAATTTTTGAAATGTCAGAATATTTCAGGGGAGGTGATTCTCCCCCTCTACTCTGCGCTCGTGAGTCCCTACCTGGAGTCCTGGACAGGACATAGAACTCTTGGAATGGGTCCAGCAGAGGGCCACGAGGATGATTAGAGGGATGGAACACCTCTCCTATGAGGACCGACTGAGGGAGCTGTGGCTGCTCAGCCTGGAGAATAGAAGGCTCCAGGGAGACCTTTGNGTGGGAGGTGTCCCTGCCCAGGGCAGGGGGGTTGGAACTGGATGATCTTTGAGGTCCCTTCCAAATCTAACCATTTTAGATTGATTCTGTGATTATTCAACATAAGGAGCCTGTGGTTTCCTCTGTGTTATTCTACTCAGCTCATTGAATTTAGTGAGCTGACACTGGTGTTAAAACAGTATAACAGCATGAAGAATCTAGTACTTCCCCATATCTGAGATCTAAAAAACAACGCATAAAATATTTTTAATAATTCTGTTTGTGATACATTTCTTACCTAGGTGATAGTAAAAGTAGTCTGTAACTTCGTGTGCTGTGGGCTGCATTTCCTCTTGCTATTCTAGTACTTTCTGTCACCCTAGCAGTGATGCAGCTGCCAGTTACCAGTCATGACCAGTTTCTGCATGATCTCTGCTCAGCCCTCCTGTAAATGACTGAGAGCAAACCATGCTTAACTGCCTGTGCCCAGCCAGTGGAAGGAGATGCACTGCCATGCATGGGGATGTTGCTGTGAGGACCCACTCCCATTATAAGAAAAGCATAATAGTCTGCAGGAGCTGGGTGTACATTCCTGTATTATGTTGGCAGGCACCTGGTATGGCTCCCACTTTACAGTGACTTTATTCAGGGTTTCTGTTTGGGGACATAAGAGCATAGATCCTAATGTGCAAAGTCCATGCAAGGAATTGGGACAATAGGGACTGTCTGTGTGGGAAAGTTAACTGGACTGTTTCTCGGAGTATATTGTGATCTGGAATTAGAAAACTGAATTGCAGAATATGAGTGAATTTCTAAAGAGAAGTGTTCATTGTAGAATGAACTCAATTGTAATACAGAACAGAGTACAGATGGGTAACACCTGTGGAATTGCTTAGCACAGAAGGGTGTTCTGGTTGGTTTTCCCATGCAGATGAGCCCGCAGGGCAGATGGCTTATCCTTTCTGTTCCTTGTCAGTTTAGTTACAGTATATGAAAGCCCTTATAAAACAAAATGGACAAAAGTTAGTGAGTACAGGACGGGAAACTAAATGTATTTAGTTTATAACCAGAAAAGTTTGAAACGGTAACAAATTTTTATCATTGCTGACAAACTGTGACCCAGCTGTGAAATAAAGTGAATTTTAAAAGCAGAATTAATCCTTTCTTATATTCCCTATCTATTTTTTTTTCCTGACTAGTAGGCTAGCATCTATTTGGCATTAATATATCTGAAATTAGTGAGGTTTAAGGATATAATGTTTGATATACCAAGTATTCAAAAATGTAATCGTACCTGTTCAGGTAATTATAAGGTCGTTTAAATCCTGTAATTTCTCATCATTTCTATATAATATGAAACTTGTGGGTGTGAGTAAAAGACGAAACCTAGGAATGTTGAAGTATTCAGTCATTGCTCATTGTACGTAGAAAACCATCACCGAAATTATGAATTTATACATTTAAAATGGGTTAAAATCAGGAAAATATGTACACAAAAATAGCATAGTCACAAAAGGAGCATTACAACATGAAATTTACTGAAATTACCTAGATCTCAGAGTATTATGCAGGAGTTTTCAAGACTACTTCTCTCTTGCAGTCGTGATGCAAGAAGGATCTACAGAAGAGCTCTACAGCAGCCAGCCATGTGAGAGCAAACTAAATGAACGTGCTGGGTCACTGGTTAATGGCAGCAGAAGGACAGTGGTGACAGGAGGTGGAGGCTACCTGGGATACCATCTGGGATGTGCTCTTGTCAGGTCAGGAATTGCTGTTGTTCTGTTTGATGTACAGAAACCTAAATGGGAAATCCCAAACGGAGCTGATTTTTTCAAGGTATGTTGAAACGATATGTTTAACAGCAGTGAAATAAAGTTGTGTGCATTATCAGGGCTTTTCTTAAGGATTTTTGGTAAAAGTTTACTGAAAAGCCTTTTAAGTACAGTAAGAAGTCACTGTAAAAGGTCCTCAAACTCATAAGTAACTGATGAAGAAACAGCAAATAGGATTCCAAGTGGTCAGTTCTCCCATTGTCACCAGTGAAGTTCTGAAGAGTCCTGTGTTGAGGGGTGCAATTCAACACATTCCTAATTCACCTAGGTGAAGGAGGGAGCGATGAGATGACAGAGCTTACTGCTATGGGAAATTATTTAGAGTTAAAAGGTGACAGAAAGACAGGACATTAAAAGTGATCAAGAAGGTAGAATGACTGCCAAGCCATTGAATGACTGCCAGAAGGTGACTTGGGAAACACAGAATTTCCAGTCTGGAAAAGCGGTTACTTGGGAGCAGGAGGGCTCCTGGTATGGAGACAGGCAGAAACTGAGTGTTCTTTCCAGTACAAGAAGGAGGTGCCATCAGGGGAAGTGAGGAGTCGTGAGCTCAGTAGAGATAAAAAATTCTTTCTTCGTGGAGTGGGTAAAAGGCATGTACAAAGTCTTGCCAAAACTGTACTTCCACTGGAGATTGCTAAGTAGGTAAGCTAAATTAGGCTCAGTAAATCTTCTGAATGATTATACTTGGAGACTGGGAAAGTATTCTGGAGGCAAGTGTCACGTATGCTTTCCCTGTTCCTGATCTTGCTACGGCGCTGATTTATGAGCGCTGGTTCCTTTTGATTCTTAATAATTCAATAAATGTATTATGCCAGCAAAAGAGGTTGAATAAGAGAGACTGCAAGTATTTAACAGCTCACAGCCGTCTGTGGAGGACAACATTCCTCCTGGTGGGGAGGTGTGGGGAACACCAGCTTTTCACAGCTGCTTCATCCATCAGCTTTGGGTTCTGGGTACTCAGGGGCCACCAGCAATTTGTGTATGCTCCCATTATCTTGCACAAGGTCTAGCTGGACATCAGGTATCATTCAGCTGACCTTTTCTAAGAACTCTTCAACACCTCCAATGGAACTAGAAAGTTGACGGGAAAGCTGAAAATGATTGCAGGATCCTTGTCTCAGAAACTACTGAGGTGATGACAGATTTTCTCCTTCTGACTGAACTGCCGTGTGAAACGGGCGTAAGGGAAGGCCAAGGGGATGGATCATACTGTGGAGTGGGCAGATAGTGAGCTAAGCAGACCTTTGTCTGACTTAGGATAGTTGTTCTTTTGTTCAGTTTCATAAGCTTTTACTGAATATGCGAGAAACTATTATTGAGGAACCAGTCAAAAACAATAGACTTGATTTGTTGATGATATAAACCCACATGATTTGATTTAAGTTGGTGGATTGATGGCAATTTACATCTTCTAAAGGAGACTCAAGATCTAATGACCTTCTGAGAACAGGGTTTTTTTTTAAAGAGTAAGTACTATGAAGTATAGGTGAATTACCTAGAAAATGGAACTCTGGAGTCCTCGTAAATAAAGTAATGTCACCTCAGAGATCTGAGTCTTGATTAGTGATTTGGAGATTGCTAATGCTGTTACTTTATGTTAATGTTTATGTTAATGGTTAGCTACTTTAGCATTTGATTGAAGGTAGGAAATGTAAATCAGATGAATTTGTCAGCTCCAGAAGAAGAATGTTGAGAGTTGAAGACTGATTAGATTACTCTTAATATTGCCTCTAGCCATTTCTTTTGCGATTATCTCTCAATATCATTAACGTAAATCAAATAATCTCAAATATTTTGAAATGGTCTGAAAAGAAAGGTGTTGTATTTTTATCGGCATCTGTATGCATGTGGAGTATTATTCAGATAGTATTGCCGGGTGTACAGAAATGCAACGCACTATTCAAAGCACAGCATAGCATTTGACGCTAGGTACAGTGCCTGTGTATTTAATAAAGTATTCAGCACTAGATAGCATTTCATAAAATGCAATTAATTCACTGATGTATACTAATACAGTAGTATCGAGTGCATATGAAGTGTACTCTTTCATTCTCATCTTGTACGAAATGGTACTAAAATTTA
Source organism: Pedionomus torquatus (assembly GCA_013398155.1). Classification (NCBI taxonomy): domain Eukaryota; kingdom Metazoa; phylum Chordata; class Aves; order Charadriiformes; family Pedionomidae; genus Pedionomus; species Pedionomus torquatus. The sequence goes on along the minus strand of VZRU01015455.1, from coordinate 57,086 downwards.
TCATTCAGTAAACCTTAGCTGGGCAAAAAGACATCTGTCCAGATCTCAAGGTGCGAACAGAAGAGGGGTTCTCTTATTTGATTATTCCACGGACAAACAGCTGAACCCTCCCTGCTGTGATTATCCAGCCCTCAAGCACGTGCTGCTCCCATTCAAGCCAAACAAGTTTTGCCACCCTGCAGGCTGAAGACTAAATGTGAAAATATGTATTATAATTGAAGCCAGCAAGAGCCATTCTTGTTTTGCAACAAAATACTAACAAAACAAAAATCTTAGTCATAGATTTTTCTCCATGTTTATGTTTTACTTAATGCCAGTTAATTTTTGTGAAAAATAGATCAGTCACTTCAGATGTTCGTTAATAGCCATACTAATTCTGTAGAGAATGTAATGAGCTCTATTAGTCTTTTCTCGTTTTACAGGGTGATGTGAGGGATTACGATGCAGTATTCGAAGCATGTGAAGGAGTTGACTGTGTTTTTCATGTGGCCGCATGTGGAATGTCAGGATTAGAGCAAGTACAATTTTCTGAACGTTTTCTTTCTTTATTCTTGTGAAAGCAAAAACCTGTCTGCATGCAGCAAGCAGTACATATTTATGATCGTATAATTTATGCCAGACAAAAGTTAGAAAAGTCAAGTCATCCATACAGGCAAGAAGAGAAGTATTCCTAAAATAATAAATGTCAAAGCATGCAACTAATATATTACACAAAGTACTCTAGAAAAATGAGATTGTAGATTTAAGGTCTCAGATAAGATGGCATATCCTTTTTCTCTAATCTGAAGAAGTGGGACAATATTGCTCTAGAATTAATGTTCATGCATTTTCTCCTTGTGAACTCATAGTCATGAGTATACAGATGAGGAACTCGATACAGTTATGCTAAATAGCAGTGATTTTCACAGAAGGTGTTACCAAAAAAAACTTGTGAAACTACTAATTTATCTCTAGGAACAGGACAGATTGCCACTGGAACACGAATTTGTGAAACCTTTCAGGGAGCATAACCTGTACTGGTAAAGCTTGTTTGTGTATCATGGATTGTCTGCAGTGTGACAAAAAAATGAAGCATCATAATTTTCTTTCAGATGCATTTTATCTTTCATTTTTCAACTCTATTTATTCATACACTGAATGATGCAATAAAAAGGAGAACTGCTAGGAATCGCTATATGTCAGAAGAACTGAGAACTAACACGTACATCTCAAAAAGGCCACAGCTGTTGTGGATCTAGTAATTGTAACAATTGTATTGTGAATGCGACTTAATTAATTAGATGTTGTACAAACTCTGTTTCTAGCTTCAAAAGAAAGACCAGATAGAATCCATCAATGTTGGAGGCACAAAAATAATTATCGATGGTATGTACCTTGATGTTCTTTCTTTGTGTCTGATCCAAACCATGAATTAAAAAACCCTTTCAATTGGCTGTGTCCTGTGTTGATTTGGCAGTAAAATGAGGCTCTTCTCTCCCTCCTTTCAGAGTACAATGTAAAGCCAAGTGTTCAGGTCCCATTAAAACCGGTAGGAGATTCACCACTGGTTTGAACTGGGGATAGGTTTTCAGCCTGGACTTCCTTCCTTGGTACACCAGCTTAAACTGTCCTCCATGTACTGGATATTTTTTCCCTTTACTCCGTATAATGGAGAAGCGTTATCATCTTTCCGCGTAGAAATAATGTAAAGTGTTGATGACAGCAATACATAATATTGCTATAGCAGATATTTGGGATGAAAAATTCCAGCTGAATATATTACATAAGTTAATGTTAAAATTGTACTATTTCTATAAGCATAATGTTTGTTTTCAGAAAGAGGAGCTGACAGTTCATGTTTTGTTTTCTTTTTCTTTATTTATAAAATAATTTATTTTGTATATCATTGTAGTCTGCAAACAAAGAAATATCCCTAGACTGGTATATACCAGTACAGTGAATGTGGTGTTTGGAGGGAATCCTATTGAAGAAGGAGATGAAGAAACTGTGCCATATTTTCCACTGGAAAAGGTATTTTATTCATGTGATAGCATGGCATTTACTGTGCTCTGAAGGGTAGGTTATGTGAAGGCTGTTCTGAGAGCAGAAGCTGGTTTGCTATCGATCACATCAAATTCCATGAAATTATTTTTCATTCATAAAAATTGGCTCAGTCAAGAAATATTCAAACCATAGTGGCTTTAATCTGCTAGAGCTAGCAGATGTGAGATGTTAAAAGCCTAAAAATTACCTAAAAATGACTAATGAAAGTGGAATGTCACATTTAACAAGAATCTTCTAAAAAGGAAGGGCTTTCAGGGCACCATCCTCTGTAAATACTGAGTATTACGGCCCCTGTGGGCCTCTGCATTGAAGTATATTGTTAAATACTGGATCCTACATATTTATCACGCACGTTTTTGCTTTGACATTTCTAAACTGCCTAGGCCAGGCAATTGCAGCATCAGGGCTGCTCTGAAATACCATTTCCTTCTTTACTGTGAACATCTAGAAAATAGGTTCTAGCTGAAACCTGAAGCCCGGTGCATTCAGCCACTCTTCCCATTTGTTCTTTCCTACTCCCAGCCCGCTCCCTGCAGCTAATAGTTGTTTTAGAACGCATATCCTGTCTCCAGGATTCCTACAGAGGAGACCTCCTCAAGGCACCGAGCTAGATGTGTCAGTTTGTGACAGCACCTCAGGTTCTGAGAAAGCACTTCGGGAATTTGCCAGTGGTTGCACGTGTCTGAGTCCCTAACGATGTGCTTTCTCTCATGCCGATGGTGTATCAGCCAGTGGCAGAGGGCAGTGGGGCATGGAGGGAGGTGGAGCAGGTGGATGAAGCCATCCGAGAGTGAAAAAAGTTTCCCTGGTGGGATTTTTATGTATATTTTTCAATATAAAGTATGGCAATATAAAATTTGTCAGAAAAATAGCCTCACATGGGTAATTAATCACTAAATAAGCATGTGATACCTGTGTCCAGAATCCTATTGCTTAAATATGCTAGGGTGCAATTTTTAAAGTTAATAGTAAAAGATACAGTTATTTATTTTACAGTTATTAACATTATTTATAACTTCACATATAGCTTCAGTAAGAAATGGATGCATTTCTAGGAAGGTCTGAATTTTTAATTTCATATTCAACTTCCTGATATAATTTTTTTTCCCACTTCAAAACAGACCTTTTTTCAAAATAAAATTATCTGACCTACTAGTACATTTGGCTTGATATTAATTATTCCAGTACATCCAGCACAAAAAGTGAGTCAAGTTAATACTAGTGGACTTAAATTCGTTCTGAAGCTAAACTTCTGCAACTAAAATATAGGTCTGATAAGCTGCTTTGTCATAAAAGAAGTATGTTTTTGTTATGTCTTCTTGTTATTTCTAGCTTTGTTTTACTCAGCTGTTGTCTACAAGCTGGCTAGATTAAACAGTTTTGATTTATAATCAGTAAGTTTGCCTTTACAGATGACATGTGATTAAAATGTTGATCGTATTCTGCCTTTCTTTATAGCAATTTAATCATTATTCTAGAACAAAGGCAATCGCAGACCAAATGGTTCTTGCTGCTAATGGAACTTTACTCAAAGGTACATGTAAAACATTTGGGGGTTTCCTGTCATTAGTAGTGCTGATGGTTATTCTGTTCTCTGGTTTCTTATTTAGCAATAAATAGTATACTCTAAATTAATTGTTTCCACTCCTGCCTTTGGGGTATTACTAGGGTTTTTTTGGTGTGTATAGCCAGATAGATATGTTTGTATATTGTATATGCAAACAATAGATGGGAGAATTCAGAAAACTTAACCTTACTTCCCTACTTCTTCAACTCACCTTAGAAGTTTACCAGTTTTACAACAGCTACGGTGTTTGTGTTTCTATTCCCCATTCAGTTTATCACTTCAGGATTCTATGGTAATACCAATCTCCAAGCACTGTCCGATACATCATTCTCATAATCCCCAAAGTGTTGCAGGTGTCTGGATAGAATAATTGCAGTTTCTTCAACAGATTGGCAATATCAAGGTCATGTTGACTTACCTAGTCACACGTGTGAAGAACTGTGGCTAAAATTCTGTCTGCACATAGCAAGGGAGATATTTATCTTTGCTTTTCCATACATGTTTTGCTATTCCTACTGATTTCTCTGAACTAAAAAGTTGGGAAATGTAAATTTGGTGGAGATTCAATTTTAGTGTCATTAATTACTGAGCTAATGCCCTACCCCCTGTTACACTTGCTAGCATAAGAAGTGTAATTGTGCCTATTCTTAGAAGTCGGAAGAGTCTGCTTACTGACTCACATGTAGAGCTTAAAGTATTCATTTTGATTTACAGTATTCTAACCCGCTTGAAAGCCTCTGTTTAAGAGACCTCTTCTATTCCTTTGCAATGCCATTGAGCTGCAAGCAAGCAAGGTGTCAAAATACAGAAAACTGAACGATCTTCTTGTGGTATTGCATGTGTCTACAGTGATGGACAATGTGTACGTTACAAACTTGTATCTATAATAAATAGCAAAAGTCAATCAAGTAGGTGGTATATCTGTAGGAAAATTTTCTTTGTCCTGGCCCACCACAAGCTCCTCTATGGTCAGAGGAACTCAGTTTCTCAGGCTGCTAAGGTAGGGCCTTTCACTACTACTGAACTCAATTTAAAACAAATACTGAACAGAAACAAAACCAAGTAGGAAGTGGAGTCACACATACTGGTCAGACTGATTCTCTACCTTCACAATGTAAAACCCAGACAGTATATGCCAGCCATATCAAAGCTATCTGAAAACCCCATTTTGTTCTCTCTCCAAGGCGGTGAGAAACTCCATACTTGTGTGCTTCGCCCACCAGGCATCTATGGACCAGAAGAGCCACGCCACCTGCCACGAGTCGCCGTACGTGTTCTGTAGTCAGCTCTGGAGGACGCTGCAGTAGTTGTAAGGGCATAGCACAGGTGGAAGCATCGCGATTACAGTTCTTAAGGACTCCTCCAGGAATACTGTTGGGAAGGCTTGGTGGCAGGTCATATGGTACAAGAGAACAAATAGCATGACATGAGCATTGCAGAGATGGCAAGGATCAAGCTGTGCTTTTAAGTGAAAAGAAAAAGCTGCAAGCCTGAAATGTCATGGTAGAGATAGGTTTGCATCCCTGATTGTTTACTAGAAATACTGTCTTTCAAATATGTGCTGTAATTTCAACCAAACGGTATAATGGTACCGTATTTTACCCCTGCATATGAGTGCAACAGTCCTTGGTTTATGAAACCATCAATTAGTTCATTTTTTCTTGTGAACATTTTGTGCTGTAATTGTACACAGACAGAGCAAATTCTGAGTATGCAGGCTGAGCGAAAATGAAAACGTTATACTTCATAATAAAGGGACAGCATTGTTATTTCATATTTTCTGTTTCTACAGGCAAATATCCAGCGAAGACTATTTAACTTCAAATTTGGGAATCACAAAGTTCAGATGAACTGGGTTCACATAGGAAACCTAGTACAAGCTCACTTACTAGCTGCTGAAGCTCTCACCTCTGAGAAGGGTTATGTAGCTGTAAGTTAACACCATAAATGTTGTTTCCCAGTAGCTTTAGCTCTCAAATACGTTTGATTGATGTTTTGAGATCAAAGGTTCTCCAAAAGGTCATGTGCTAAATTCTCGGAAATGGTATGTGGCTCCATAGATACATGGACAATGCCAATACCAATACATTTTGCTAGTATTTTGATGCTTATTTTTCCTGTATTGAAAATACATAATTTCCTCTTTGATTTGAAGAAACAATCTTTTTAATGGGGTTAGCATATTCACCATTATACCTATCGATGTATTCTGTTACTTTTTTGGAAGTAGATTCTGATTCTAGATTGCAGAATCACAGAATAGGTTGGGTAGGAAGGGACCTGTAAAGCTAATTCAGTCGCAACCCCCCTGCCCTGGGCAGGGGCACCTCCCACCAGACGAGGTTGCTCCAAGCCCCCTCCAGCCTGGCCTTGAACCCCTCCAGGGATGGGGCAGCCACAGCTTCTCTGGGCAACACGGGCCAGGCTCTCACCACCCTCACAGCAAAGAATTTCTTCTGGAGGTCTCATCTCCATCTCCCCTCTTTCAGTGTCAAACCCTTCCCGCTCATCCTAGGGCTCCCCTCCCTGATCAAGGGTCCTCCCCAGCTTTCCTGGAGCCCCTTGAGGAACTGGAAGGGGCTCGAAGGTCTCCCCAGAGACCTTCTATTCTCCAGGCTGAACACCCCCAACTCTCTCAGCCTGTCCTCACAGCAGAGGGGCTCCAGCCCTCCCAGCATCTCCATGGCCTCCTCTGGCCCCACTCCAACAGGTCCATGTCCTTCAGATGTTGGAGGTCCCAGAGCTGGAAGCAGCACTGCAGAGGTGTCTCCCCAGAGCAGAGCAGCATAATTCTCCCTGCCCTCATCCTGCCGGCCACGCTGCTGGGGATGCAGCCCAAGGGGCAGGGGGCTTTCTGGGCTGCCAGCACACGTTGCCGGCTTGTGTGTCATGTTGGTGTCACCAGCAGACTTGCTCAGGGTGCACTGTATTCCCCTGTCCACTGCTGACAAAGACTTCAAACAGCACTGGTTCCAGTAGTGACCCCTGAGGAGCACTGCTCATCGCTGGTTGCCACGTGGACATCAAGCTGTTGACCACCACTTTTTGAGTGCAATTCTTCAGCCAATTCCTTATCCACCAAGTGGTCCACAGACATGCATGCCATAAAATGTAATGCAAATGTGCCATCCTACATACAGTGTTTTTTCTAACTGTTTTTCTCTGCTTCTTTAACAGAGTGGTCAGGCGTATTACATACATGATGGTGAAAACGTCATATTTTCTGAATGGATTGTCCCTTTGGTATGTATTGCACACACGTTTAGCTCTGATGCACCATATGGGCCCTAATTGTATTAGTAACTAAAGTAAATGAAATTCAGTGCATGTTCATCGCTGAATTATTTAACATTAGTCAGTCCTGCATTCAGTTCTCCCTGCATTTCCCAAAGTTCTGCTGGCTTTAAGGGAAGTTTTGGGTTACACATACTGTTTTGGGGGAGTTTAGCAGAGGGGTACAGAACTTGATACAAACAGCAGCGTTTCTGTAAAGCTGGCTTACAGTGCACAAGTTTTACTGTTGGCATCTGGCAGAGCTTTTAATTTGTTTGTTCCGTCATCAACTGCAGTGCAAAAGGGAAGGCCTTTTAGAACTGTATCTGAAAAGCTAAAGAGGAAACTTAATGTTTTAATAAACATCCGGCTGGGATTTTGGGAATGTGCTCAAGTTTTGATCCTGCAATGCCAACACAGGAAAGACTTTCATGAAAGTGACTGCAGTAGAGTGATGGGCACATACCTAAATGTAGTCGAGTTCCAGTCTTGCTCGCTCACCCCTTGGAAACAGATCTGTTTCCCCTTTACCATCCAGTTCCATTTGAAGAGTGGGAGGTGAGCACTAAAGGAGGAGTAGCAGGTTTCGGTTGCATTTCTTACTACCTGTATCCGTAGGAGGATTAACAGGAAAAAAGTTTAGATAGATGCTTTAGAAATATTCATTTTTCCATTTCCGTGCTTCACTGACATCTTCATACAAATTCTGTTATTTTTTCCTTTCATACCCCTTCTAGTTTGAAAAATTAGGCTACAGGAAACCCTGGGTACATATTCCTGTTCTCCTGGTTCATATAGCAGGTAAAAATAACAAAATACATACCTAATCATTGTGCTTTTTTTTTTTAATTTGTTTTCTGTTCCTATGAAGCTATGTAATGGTTTCACAAAATTCAGGGAGCCGAACTGTAGGAGATATAAGAACATTATTCTAATCCATCTAACACTTGTTTCTGCTATTTGGTATTAATTATACCAGATAAAAGGCTATTCATAAACTGAGTCTACTGTGTACTTCATAAATTAAACACTGCCTTCTACCATCTTAATTGCATCCTCGGATGCTAGGGGGAATTACAGGATATGCAATGTCAGTATTATCTCAGTTTATTGTTATCCGGCTGTCTCATTAAGATACTTTGTTTTGCAGCCACTGTGATGGAATATCTGCACCTGATACTAAAGCCGATTTTTAGCTTTACACCTTTCTTGACAAGGAATGAGGTAAACATATAAAGAGAAGGAATACTTATGTACTTCTGATCAAAATTCTCATTACTTACGTGATGCACCCTTTGGATGCAGACAGGGGTGTCTGCATGAGCGCTCTGTTTTCTGCTCAGGGCACAGCCCATTCAGGCCTTACAGAGTCATTTTGTAGCCTGATTTTTCTGTGCCATCCTGGCCGTCCCTTACAAAATCGTCAGAAATTAAACCTTAATTGAAGATTAGATGATCCAGAGAAACATCCTAGAGGTGCAAGATAGAACGACTGATATGGAGCTGCTGCAGAGGAAAACAGGCGTTTCATTGTCATTTCCAGTGAGATACCCAGAAGGAAGGTGGTCTAAGAGTATGGATTTGGAAGAGGGGAGATTTAAGTTAGATACTAGAAAGAAATTCTTTTCTGTGAGGGTGGTGAGTCACTGGAACTGGTTGCCCAAAAAGTTGTGGCTGCCCCATCCCTGGAGGGGCTCAAGGCCAGGCTGGAGGGGGCTTGGAGCAACCTGATCTGGTGGGAGGTGTAACCCCCCCCAGGGCAGGGGGGTTGGAACTGGATGATCTTTGAGATCCCTTCAAACTCGAACCATTCTGTGATGCTGTCCTGGGTCGAGAGGCCCAGGACTAACTTTTCTTCTGATGCTGGGAAAATTGCACTTTTGGAGGATTCTAGTGTTTGAGTTCATGAAAATATTGACTTTATGGCCAGCCAGGCCCTGTGAGATTGAAGGTCTCAGTGTTGTCGAGCCTTGCCAGGTGTGGGGACGAGGAGGAGCCAGGCCTGGGTGTTTGACCCAAGCTGGCCAACAGGGTTATTTCATACCATGAATGTCACATTCCATAGAAATTAGAAAAGTTTGCTGCATAGTGGTCTGTCCCTCGACGGCGGCGATCCAGAGGACCCCTTGTCCCGGTGCCAGACCCCTGAGCCCTTCCTCTCTCCCCGAAGCCCTTGCACTCACAGTGTCCCACATCGGTTGTCCACTGCTGGGAGAGCACAGCTTCTGCTGACAGAATTGGCTGGGTATAACTCTTGTAAATCTCATATCAGTGTCGGGATTAATACTGGTTCTTTAGTATTATTGTTAGTTATTTTATCTTATTCTATTAAATCTATTTACATTTCAACCCTCGTGTTTCTTTGCGGTCCCCAATTCCCCTTTCCTGAGTGGAGAGGGGTCATTGGGTGACAGAGTAATTGTCTGCACGACAATAAATTGTTACGGGTTTTCTCAAACCGTAACCGATGCCCTAGTCCCTTGCTGTATTGCAACATGTAACACAACAGGACACTGAAGGGACTGAATGGACCTCATCATCTTCTGCCATAGCTATTCAGTTATTCTGCAGTTTATCTATTTTTATACTTACTTCTACATTAGTTCCGCACCTGAAGCGGAAATCAGAAATCATTGCATAAGCATTTCGCCAGGTACCGTGCATTCAGAGCTGGAGGATATAGCTGCTTTTCACTCCTTTCTGCAGACTTGAGAGGCCACAGTTCTCTCTTCCAGCACATCCATCATCTGCGGAGCCAGTGTGAGGGAAGGGTGTTGATCTGGTGCCTGGGGTTTCATTAGTTCATTATCTGACACGCACAAGGGAGAAGCTGGTGTCATTAACTCCACCTGCACCCGGTCCCCCAAGCTTTGGGTCTTTACCCCTCAGCCTCATCGGCTCATTCTGTTAGCTCTGGACGGCTTCCGACTCCAAGATATTTTTGTGTCTCTATTCATGTTTTAAATTCCATTGTAATATCCCTGTTGATGTATTTTCGTGTAAGTTCTAGAAAATCAGATATTAAAGTCACTTTCATAACTGTCCTTCGGATTTTAGGTGTGGAACGTTACTGTGACTCACACTTTCCGAATAGACAAGGCACGAAATCAGCTTGGTTACAAACCAAAGAAATTCTCATTCGCTGATTCTGTGGATCACTATCTGAATGCAAGACCTGCTTGCCAAAAAGATCACACATTCGTTAAAATGGTGTTTGCTTTTGGTATTTTGCTAAGTTTAGTCATTCTTTCTTTCTTCTAAAATCAAGTAACTATGCACCTGTTCCAGAAGACCTAATTTTGTTTCTGAATATTAATGATCTGATCATAGTACATTCCTCAGTCACTCTGAACTCTATGATTTTTACTGTTCTGATGACATTTCTCTGATCTCCAAAACAGAAAAAATAATTAAAAAAATAGAAAATTAAAAACCAAACAAACTCAAAAGTGAAAAGACAGGAATAATCAGGAAATGTTCCCAAAGGACAATGCAGTATCACAAAATCGAAGGAGTTCACCACTGAGAGGTGCAGTTTTAATGGATCTTCATTAATGGATTGCTTCATGCTGAGAATGGTTTTCTAAAAATGGTAAGTCGGGAGGGCAAGAAATTGGAAGAAGAGGAACCATTGTAGGATTGCAGTGCTGTAATAAGTCCAGCAGCTCCAAAGAAGAAAGCGTTGACTAAATTCCTCTGACGAAGCTGGTGCTACAGCTGCTGTATGTTAGTGTGAGGAATTACGAAGACCTGGGAAATAGTAAAACAAAACAGGAAAAGTAAATATTTATAATAACAGGTGGTGAGAGGACTGGAGGTAATTTTTATGTAAAATAGTTTTATTATTCAAAAGCTTTGTAAAATGGTAACAAATAACATAATGTGTGTTTGTAAATCAAATAATATCCTTTCACTACAATAATAAATAGTATCTGAAGAAAATACTGCTTTTAAGGATCCTGTGGGAAGAGGGAGGGAGGGCGCAGAAGACCCTGGCGTCTGGCAGGCTGTTGGTGCTGCCTTGCCTTGTAGGGGAAGCCGAGTCACGCTGTTGGTGACTGTTGCACTTGTTCACTGCTCGCTTGGCACATGGCTGTTTCAGGGTGCCAAGCACCCAGACTTCTCACTTTTCCCCATCTTAACACTTACTTTAGTTGTTTCTGAGTGGGTTGTGCTACCTGAGCCACACGTGCTACCCATGTGCTGCCTGTAGACATGGTATGTGTGGCCAGGTGAATTTCCGTAAGGTTCCTGTGGTGAAGATTTCCTCCGGGACCAGCCCTCACCACAGAGCATCTCCCTCTCCTGCACCCCCACCTGGATCCAGGGAGATGGAGTTGCCAGAGGGGGTCACGAAATAGTGACGGAAAAGCTCTGCCATCTGTTTATCTCCACTCTGTCTATTTGCATTTTGCCTTTGTGTTCGCATTTTACAGGATTTTTTGAGACCAGTACATTTACGGAGGCTATCTCGTTGCATCTTTAAATTTTCAGGGTGCTCAGGACAGCTTACAGCAATCCTACAAGAACAAAACTTCATATGTAAAGGACAGGATACAGGGACAGGAAGATGTGCAAGTAGCCACAATTGCCACAGCACCTTATGTCAGCAAAGAATTGTTTCACTCTGACTTTTTTTCTTCTCTTTAAACAAATAGCTCTATGTGCAGTGAAAGCAGTAAAGCCTGGTCACTCACAGATCTGCATTCGGAGATTGTGCTCGTCCCTTACAAACTGAGCTCGCGTCACACGTCTTCCCTTAGTGCTGCGCAGCCCTCTCTCCTCCTCCTGGGTACCTGTTGTCGGGAAACCAAAAGAAACTCGGTATACATGAGCCCATTTCCGAGTTTGATTACAGCCAGTTCGGTTCACAATTCAGCGAGCCGAGGTGCAGCTGACGGACAGACTGGCGAGCGCTGCAGGAGGTAACGCATAAGCCTTGGTTCCCTAGAAATGCAGAATAGAGAACCACAAGTGTACAGTTACTTCCCAGCGTGAGCATTTCAACTGCATGCAAGCATTTAATTTGCTTTTAAAATAGTGAGTTATGAGTCTTTCATATATGGCTTTTATTAGACTAATAGCTCAGGACTGCATTCCGGATTGCACCAACGCTTTTCAGAAGCAACGCGGGGCAGTCGCCCACAGCCTGGTGAGAAGTGCAGGCTGTGGCCTTTTTTTGGATGCTTCTCAGTAAGGACCAACCAAGAATTTGCCTGTTTTGCGGCTGCCAGTCCCTGTGGAGCCCCAACATTCCAGTCCTGTGATGCCATACCTCTGATTTGTTATTGCAGGTAAGACACTTTTTCCATCATGGCTACAACAGCACCGATTAATACTAACTGGCTTTGTTCGACTGATTTATTGTTATTACAAATCCGGTATTAGACATTTTAAGACAACTTTCATCACCAGTTTCGAGTAGCCAGCTGTCTCACTTCTGTCGGTCTTCACTGAGTCTTAGTTTAAGCTGGCTATTGTTTGAGTTATTTTTGCTGTAACGCAATTGCAATTGTGTCTTTAAATGATTAAAATTTAATATGAATATTCAGACATGGCACAGCTATTATGGAAGACGTAAACGTGTTCAAAAGTTCATTTTTGCATGGCAAGGGTAACTCTGAAATTCTGCTACTCTTGACCTTTATCACATCCTCCCAGGCTCCCGTGTCCACGGAGCAGAACAGAGACTGGTTGCCGGCTCAGAAGGCCAGGGATCTTAGTGCCTCTTAGTTTATGATTTATGTTTCCTCTTTGGGGATTCCTGCTGTTTTGCAGGTGTTTCTGGAGCTCTGCATCTCTTTGAGCCATGTCCCACCACCGACTATCCAGCCAATAATCAAGAGATGGTCTGTTTTTCCTGAACAGCTGGTTTGTCAGGTACCTCAGTGTGGAGGGAGACCCAGCCACCAACAGGATGCTCTCATGCAGAGGTTGTGGCTGTATGAAGACACATGGAGGTAAGAGCCACTGTAGGATCCTGTGGGAACCCAGGAATGCCATGGGATGCTGTGGGATGAGCCGAATCCAGGGCATGCAATGGGATGTGCAATATCCCAGGAAGCGTGTGGACTTCCAAGGATGCTGCAAGATGAGTGGGACCCCAGGGGAGGGGGTTGCAGGACCCCGGGAGTGCAGTGGGCTGCCAGAGATGCTGCAGAACGAATGAGACCCCAGAGGTGCTGTAGGACCCCAAGGAACCCAGTGTGGCCCATGTGGGGAGGAAGGGGCCGCCATTCAGGGATCCCCCAGGACCACCCAGCCAAGACAGGGCTCCCGGGGGCGGCGGGGGTCGTAGAGCCACGGACCCCTGCCCAGGTGCCAGGGCCAGCCCCACGTTGCCTGGCAGCGCCCCTTCCCTGGCACATTTGCAAGTGAGATGCAGAGAATGCAGAGAACACCTGTGGAGCTCGGGTGACTTTTAATCTTTTATAGCGGCGCGCTGGTGTGGGTAACTGAGGAAATGGGTAGCCACAGCCCTCTAAAATGCCTTGTCTGACAGCAATGAACCCTTGACCATTACATAAATGGGAGAAACCTCCATGGTTAAGAAATCAATGGTTCACTATTACTTTTTTCTTGACCTGCTTATTGACTTGTTCTGTCACATAGGAATTACTCTATTGTAGTTCCCCTCAGAAGTGAGGGATTTGATACCCTTCTTCTCTGATACACCTTCTAAAGGTATAAAGTAAGTATCAGACATTCCTCTTCCCTTCTGAAATCCTCATGTATCTCAACTCTGTTACTGCCAACGATGAAAGCACAGTGTATTCTTAATTTCCATTCACCTGCTGCTTCTTAAAAGGAGTTGGAAATACCGTTTTTTGCCAGATACCCATCTTTGTGATAAACCAGCAACAAGTGGAAGAAGCATTAAAGATTTCTTTTGCTCTAGAGGATGTTTTGTCCTGCTGCTGTTCTGCTTGCTTGTTTTTTAAGCAACTTACTCATCTTCAGAATTTTTCTGACATTCAAGATTTCAAATGCAGGTATGGCCCTGCATCACCTCTGGCCCCTAAGGGCCACCTTTAAGCTTGTGATGCAGACCGGCATGAACTGAACTAAGACCAGGGGATGCACATAGGCAGCATTTTCTCTTCTCCTAATAAAGAATTCTGGTCTGTACCATTATTCTAATTTTGATCCATTTGTGGAAACGTATGAATTCATGTTCTCATGAATTCTCTCATGTTAGGAAGATTTGTTTTTTTCTTTTATTATTCTGGATACCATTTGCAAATAAATATTTACCATGCAGCCTTTGTTATTTGTTTCCAGGATGCTGCCTTTGATGTAGTATGCAAACATTTGAAATATTTGTAAAATGCGAAAATTACAATCAAGCAAACTTAAGCAATCTAAGCAGAAAAATTAAATGGGTCTTTTAAAGGAAAGCTTTGAAATCTGGAAATTTTGTAGCTAGTGTTTTGCTTTTGTCTTTATCTCTCTGAAACAGGTTGCATTAAAGTAAAAGTTTCCTGCTGTAAATAGAGCTTGCTAATATGAAACTCACTGGAGTCATCTGCATCCAGGAGCACTATGGAGCAGTTTTCAACATGGAAGAGAAGATGCTACCTGTGTCTGGTAACAGAAGACAATATTTTGCTGACAGAAAAGTTACCCCAAGTGGGGTAGCAACACCCTGGCACCAAATCTCTAACTCCAAAGCAAGTGGCGATGCTGGAGCACTGCATGAAAACAGAATGAGAGCAGTGGTGACTGGAGGTGGAGGCTATTTTGGCTACAAGCTGGGATGTGCCCTTGCCAAGGCCGGAGCTTCTGTTGTTCTGTTTGACATACACAAGCCTGTCTGGGAAATTCCCAGTGGAGTAGTGTGTATCCAGGTATGATCAACTATAGTTTCACGACAGTTGAAGTTAGTTCATTTGCCTTTTCCATGATGTCTCACTAGTTTTCACAGAATGCAAACACCTAATTGCAAATTATTGCAAATTTCAAGAGCTGTTTGAACTGTGTAGATATCCCACGTGATTTTCAGTCAACTGATTTTAGCGTATCTGAAATAAAGAGAATGATGAAACCTGTAATGCGCTTCCCGCTCCTGACTCTGGACTACTCCTCAGGACCCAGTCACTGCCCTCATCTGTGCCTTAGTTTAATGACTTGTAAAATGAAAATGGGAGTATTATGTGGCTTAACAAATATTTTTGAAGTCCTTTGAGTTCTATCAAAGAAAAGTATGATTGTCAGCAAGTACTGAAATGGGTCTGCTTTTCAGTGCCAGGACGTGCACGTACATATATGTATTTGCATTCCCTTTGTGCTGACCCACTACATGACAAATGCTAACCTGCAGCTTTGCTTTCAAGTCCAAATATCTTGTCTTATGTATTACAGGCAGATGTCAGAGATTATGATGCCATATTTGCAGCCTGTGAAGGAGCCGACTGTGTTTTTCATGTAGCTTCATATGGAATGTCAGGAAGAGAGCAAGTGAGTGCAAATTGTTTCGGGTTTTTTCTGTGTGACCACCCACCCTGAGGATGAGAGACCTGATGCTGTAACACGGCACGTTAAATTTTCTCCAAATTATCCTGAGAGCCTGAATCCACCTCCATGCTGTCTTGGTAAACGGCTCTGTGCAAACCGCTGTGCAAGCTGCAAGCAGTCTGCTCACTACTGGTTTCCTAGTTGTGAAAGTATTTCCTCCTCATTCGAGGCCCTGCCAGCACCCTGGGCAGGCTTTTGAGTTGGAAATGGTCTTGAAGACTTCTGAAATAGTGTGAGGACAAAAGGCAAGACAAGGGAGGTTGGTACCTTCCGAAATCCTGATCCTTCCCAAAGTCTCGCACATGGAAGTCCAAGGTGCAAGGTGACTGGGAGGAATAAAACCTGAACTAAAATATAAATTATTTTAGATAACTACCTTAAAACAATAGCTGTATCTCAAGTCTTAGTTGTTTGCTATTGGGTGAAAAACTGTAAGAAGCTGTAAAGACATACCTGATGTAGGACTCTGAGCCACAATTAGAATTGCTAACACACACACAGACCCCTTCTTACCTTATTTAATAAAAGGAGCTTCAGTAATTGCCTTAGCTGGATAGAATAGCTTGTTCAAAGATGTTTGCAATTGAGCAAGTACCTACTTGGAAGTGCTCCTGAAACATGGATATTTAATATATTGCTGCAAGATGGATAATCACTGGAAATGTGTGCTCAGGAGCACTGCAAGTCTCTGCTTCAAGCAGGCTAGTCTGTAAATATAAGAGAAATACAGGCATAGTTTAAAAATAATAATTTGACTTCTTGAAGTCTGAAACAGCAGCATAAATGATCCTTTTTAAAATCAAAGCACTAAATCCATTCCATATTTATAACATGCCTCTATTGAATTAAAATGTATTCTTATTTAAAAATGCACAAGCTCATTTACTTTTCTTTATTTTCCTAGTTGCACAGAGAAGAGATTGAAACTGTAAACATTAATGGAACGCAATTCATCATTGATGGTATGTATCTAACACTGCCATTGGGTGTTAGTGTAGCACATCAAAATATTATACCCCTTAGAAAAAGCCATTTGGCTTTCATGGCACACGCTATTTTGTACCGAATACTTCACAGTTGTGGCAGAAGATGAGGAAACACGTCAATGGGTTTTCGATGCTCAATTCTGTTGGGGAGTAAGATATGAGAGCCAGCGCTGCAGTTCAGCTACTGCAGCTTTACGTAGAATCCGTACTATGTAAGGACGTAACTATTTCCATGTGTACTGTTCAGCAGCAGCTCTCCCATCGCTGGTGCAGGGGCAGTGGCAGCCCTTGGAGCAGAGGGACGCTGGCCGCTGGAGCCGCAGCTGGTCGGGGCAGCTGGCAGCAGCCTCCCAAAGGTGCAGCGCCAGCTCACAGCGCCCAGAGGAGCACCTGCTGAGTTATGCAGCGCTTGGTTCCACGCTGTTGTCTTCCTTTTAAATACGCTTTGTGTTTCAAATCTCCCAACCATCAAATAGGAAGATTGGCTCTTTTGAGATTTGACAGTTTCTCAGAAAAAGCTCATAGAAACTTTTTTCCCATACTGTTCCAGTTTCCTCTAAACTAATCTACTTTTTACACTGCTGCAGCCTGCAAACAAAGGAACATTGCTAGATTGATATACACCAGTACAGTAAATGTGGTGTTTGGAGGGCTTCCTATTGAAGATGGCGATGAGGAAACTGTGCCATATTTTCCTATAGAAAAGGTATTTGTATTATATTTCTATGTTTCCTCTTTGTTTACCTTTTGTTTCTGAAAAAGCCCTGAGTTTTCAAGACCATGTTTTGCCTGATACCAGAATCCAGTGCCAAGAAAGAAAACTCTGCGCTCATTGTAGAAGATATTCACAGCTTGACACATCGGTTTTATGTACATTGCAGGTTGTTTTTTGTTTGCTTGCTTGTTTCCTATCGAGGCCTTGATTTTCGAAAATAACTCAGTGTCCCATTAAAATTAATGAAATTCCACCTGGACACAGGGATTGTATTATACAGCTTGGTGCCTCTTTAGCCATTAATTATTTATACGATTTTTCTGATTCTCCCTTATTGAAGATGACATATATTCAGTATAAAGCTGATGTGGAAAAACAGACCATTTTTAGATGGTTTTATTGAACTTCAGGTGGAGAAAGTACTTCTGCTTGCTTTGCATACACAGTTAGTTTTTGTGTCCCTCCTCTGTCCATTAAATACTTTCTAGAAGTAGAGATGGATAAAGAAAATGCTGAATAATATTTTGAATAATTTATCAAATAATGTTTTCCCAGCGACAGTGCCACAAGAAAGTGAACAGGAGAATTCAGACGAACCATAATGTCTTCAAAACTTGACTTTTTGACTTTTCCATTACCTGGAAAAGAAATCCAGATTACTGAGTAGTGATCAGTTACATTCTTGGCAGCATTCAAAGCATACATGTATTTATTGCTTCTCAAATGGGCTGAAATTAATTAACTGGATTTGCATAAACAAAAATGCTTGCTTATCTTAGCAGTATGTATGTGTTTTATCCTAAACTAATAACCCACGGCTTCTGTCTTTTGAGGTATTTGTTGCCATCTGCTAAGTAAAAACTAAGGAAGAAGAAATGCCCCTCAGCACTGTCATTTCAAGAACAGATAAAAACATATTTGCTTTTTCTCTGTAGCATGTTGATCATTATTCCAGAACCAAATCAATTGCAGAACAAATGGTACTAGCAGCTAATGGAAGTCCACTAGCAGGTACTTTTGTCTTAGCATGAATTCATAGTGGAATTTACTCCTCCTCCTCTTGTTCTCACTAAAGTCCTGTGTCCTGTATCAGTCCTTACTGGACAAGATTGTCCAGCAGTTATGACATCAAGTTATCTACTCCCTCCCACAAATGAAAATATTTTCACTTAAAAAATCACTTTTCATTGTTCGTAGTTCCCACAGTGTCCCGTAAAGGTTTTGCCCTGGGCAAGGAGTTCAGTATGTTAATTGAAAAGATTAGGACAGATATAAATGAAACAAAACCAAGTGTTTCCTGTCACTGTTTTATGCAACATAAGTAAAACATGAACGGTGATTTAAATTATTACCCCTTCTCCCCCTCCCCCATTACATATTCAGATCTGAAGACAGCACCTGATACTACAGCCTGGAATTATTTATTAGTGTTTTCCAAAGTTTTCCACATTGAGGAAGCCAGCTATACACTTGAATACTTTAGCTCACCTGTGAGATACTATAACTGCCAGTGCAAAACAAATTAATGTAAAGTGCAACATGATTCTATGTGACCAAGTGATACCAGTCACACTGAGCTAAATTTAGCTGTAGACAAGTTACAAAAAAGACTATCTTCACTGGATGAAGCTTGCAGAGGGCTATAAAGAGATATAAAATCATTCATGGGCACTTCCTCCCAATAGAATTATTTTATTTAAAAAATAAAGGGGTTATCCCTTATTTCCTCTTTTCCCAGCAGCTCTTCACATCAAATATACTCTTAATTTTAGGAGCAATACACAGTTTTGCATTTATCAATGAAATTAGAACCAGTCAGCCTCCCAAACATCCCATTTTGATCCTTTGCCATAGCAGGATCGAGTATTTTGCATGTTCTCAAGTGCTATTAGGAACAGTTAGCAGCAGATGATGAATGACTGATGTACTTGGGAAGTGACCGGATTTTTATGATGGTCCATTCTTTCTTCCACTGAAGTTATCAAGAGCTTCTGCAGCAGTTCTAGTGGGAGCTGGCTGTGCCTACTGTTGAGAACCTTCAGCTCTATCTTGTAGTGCTAGCGAGTCAGTGGCTCCCATCAATAATGTTGTACAAGATTAACTGGTTTCATTCCACTTTCTGACCAGTAACTTGCTCACTTCAGCAAATTCAGCACAACTGGCACATTCATTTACTGCTTTGGCACAGAGACAAAGGGCTAGTTAGAAAGAGGTTTTGAAATATCTAGTAGTTGCTGCAAATCCAACTATGCTGACAGGACTTCTCCAAATCTTATCTTGCTATTTTGCATGTTCTGATTCTGCCAACTTAATACCCAGCGACTAATTCAACACCTTCTGGTATGTATTCATTTCTAAGATGGTGAAGCTAATTTATTTCAGAGTAAGTTCCACTACCGCAGTCTTTGTTTCACACATAGTCATGTGTGAATGTCACTCAAGAATGGTCTTATCAACTCTTCTAGGAGGTGGAATACTCCATACATGTGTTCTCCGCCCACCCGGAATCTACGGACCAGAAGAGCAAAGACACTTGCCAAGGCTAGCAGTATGTATTTTAATTTTTTAATGAGCAGAATTGTGTATGATATACAACACCATTACTTGTGTTATAAATTGACCTTCTTCTTAGGCAGCAGTTCAACAATTCAATTGCCTGTTGAGGATATTGTAACTTTTGTTAACAGGTAGTATATTATTATACATTCTAAAAGCCTTTTTTTTTTTTTTTTAACATGAACACATGTAAGTTGATCCAGCTTTATGATTTTATGCTTACTAGAATTATAAGATTGAGATATTTCAAATGTCTGTTTAGATGCAACTTACACTGAATGGTTTAAAATATTAATGAAAAGAGATACAGCAAAATATCTTATTTCCAGTCTCAACTATTAACAGCTTTCACTATCCAGTGAAACAAGCTCGGGAATGAGAAGCACTTTCTGATACAATAGGTTACTGAAGGGCAAACAGCCAAGGTGCTTATGTTTTACTCTTTTTCACTTGCTGGCTTTTATTGTAGAACTATAATAGTGTTTAGAGTATAATCCATGTAGAATTATATGAGTCAGTTGTTTTGAAAGCATCAGTACAACTTAAAGTTATGTACAGTTTTGAGGAAAGAATAGATTCAAGCTTACCACATAATAAATATTTTTGGGTTGTGACTGGTAGGAAATCATACTGAAGCCAGCCAAAATACACTTTATTATCTTCTAAAAGAAATAATTTTTAAGAATAGCAAATGTTATTTTAGTTAAACTGGAGATGTTTTCATTAGCCACAAAAAAATACCGTCTTTTAAAATTTCCATTTAAGACTTTAAGCTTATTTATTATGCCCATTTTAAGTCATGATGCAACTACAGTTTTTTTCAGTTTCTATAATTTACCTGTTAAATGAAAAATGTGACACCTAGCATTATATTCCGTTAAATGTGTTAAATTTGATCCAGTTTTGTGAATACTTTTGATCCTTTCAGAACTACCTTGCATTTCCATACAATATTTTACTTATGCTTAGAAAAGACGTATTTTTTGTAAATTCAGGATGTATTATGTTCGATAAGTTCTTTAGTCCTTCCTCGGGAGCAGTATTTTAGAGCTCTTTGCACTTCTCTTGATTCTTTTTAACGGATTCATGTAATTGTTTTAACCTACATTTAACTTGACTAGAAAGTGCATGGCCTCATTTTTAAACCCGGTTTGCTTTGTTTTTATGTTTGTTTATGTCTACAGAAGAACATAGAGAGAGGTCTTCTGAGCTTCAAGTTTGGGGATCCTTCTGCTACCATGAACTGGGTGCATGCAGAGAATCTTGTACAAGCCCAAATTCTAGCTGCTGACGCTCTCACCCCTAAAAAGAACTACATCGCCGTAAGTAAACAACGAAAGGACCGGTTTTCATTTGACAGTGGATCCTGCCACTGTCCTGTACTACAGTAACTACTGCAGTAGCAGTAATTAGTGCATGGGTTATGGTCCCGTAGCTTATGTTGCTGTGTCTGGTTTTACTTGACCACGTAAAATGTGGTGTGACCAGTGTGGGACCTGGCAGCATCGGCTGTGCACTGTGTTCAGAGCTGGAATATTCCATTCTGTAAGATTATCTCTATCTTTGCATTTTTGTAATACGGTATTTGCCATTTCTGGAAGATGAGCAAAGAATATTTGCAGGCAGATTTGTTCTGAACAGAGATCATCAGTTCTTCCCATACTGAACGCAAATAAAAGCACATTTTATGTGGATTCATTGACTTCAAAAATAGTTGCATTTGTTTTCCTTCTTGTAAACACAGTTTATTATTTGACCTAGAACCCTTAAAGCACATTAGAATGATTGTCAAAGTAGATTAACCTACTTTTCCTAAAACCCTAAAAGCCAAGGGGAAAGATGTAACTTGGCCCTTGGTTAGGCAGAGGGAGCCGTGGATTCCAGTGAGCCTCAGCTGGACTGAGAGCAGAACCTCAGTTCTGCTCAGTCAGCAGAACCAGTGCCCCAGCACTGGTGACTGCGGTAACAGCACAGGTGAGATACAGCACCGCTTTCAGTGCGGTCGGAAACCTCTGCACAGTCAGTACAGCCGTTCTGTACAGGCACATCTGTAATAAATGTACCAAGGTGTGTTAATCACTTAAACCACTCGCCCAACAATTTCAGCACACACATTAGTGCAGCTGATTGAAACACATGTGGAGTTTGTTGGCTTGTACATACATCCATGATTACTTTATGTTGCAGTTTTTATTTGTAAGATATTCATAATCAATGAGATAAAGAAGTCAACATATATGCAGTATTATTTTTACTAATTTGTCTCTTCTCTACCTCTTTACCAGAGTGGCCAGGTGTATTTCATTAATGATGGTGAAAAATTCAACCTTTTTGAATGGTTAACTCCACTCGTATGTACAATATCTACTTTATCTCCGATTACCTTAATTTATTTGATTGTATTCAACTCCAGCTCTTCTGTGCATGTTACATTTGGTATGTTTGCTCAGGGTGTAGGAGTTCTGTTCTAAATGTAAGTTTAATTCTGGCTCAAAGTTCTCTGTGATTAGTGATGAAACAAAGACTACCAAAAACAATGCATTAAAGCAACTGTCTTCACTGAGACCAAAGAACCATCTAAACCATTATGCTCTTTTGAGTTACCATTATCTTAATTTCTTGGGCGTACATTTTGGGTGGACAAAAAAATATAAGTCCTAATTATTAATCTGTAATATGTATACTTTTCGAAAGATCCTTTTCTTTTTAACAATGGGCTCAAACTGTGTATCAGCACACGGGGACATTTTGATTGATTATTATAAACTTTTTTTTTCCTTTTGTCAAGACTGCTACTTGAAAATTATGTAGTGTCCACAGATGACATTTAATTGGAATCCCCCCCAAATTAAAACTTAAATAATAACAGCAATGTTTGTTGGGTTTTTTTTCTGTTTTATCAGTAAATACTTCCACATATACCTTCTGTATTCAAACTTTAAAACTTGCTTGAGGTTTCTGTTGTTTTCACTGCTTTTAAAATTTCTTTCAGTTTGAAAGATTAGGTTGCAGTAAACCATGGATACGTATTCCTACTTCCTTAGTTTATGCATCAGGTAAAAATATTTTATCAACATTTCTCTTTCCTGTCCATGCTACCCTAATTCCTAAGTGTAATATAATATTTTTGGTTGGTTTTTTTTTTTTTTAATTTGCCCATAATTTTCAGTTTCTTGAATAAAAATAATATGCTGCGGGCTCATCTAGTGTGCAGCAGTTAGGGGTGAAGTTCAGCTCTATGCGGTGTGTTGAAACCAGAATGATCTGTTATTTAAGTCCCACAAAACCAGGTTTTATGTAGGACTTAACAGATGTACAACTTTATGGACTTAATAGTATAAATGTTAAATGTAAAATTGTATGACTTCATAAATATGCTGAGGAGTGCCTGCTTTGCTGCACGGGTGAATTTCTTGTTCTGCTGTATCCCATGCCCTCTCCAGAATCAACCCCCATGCACAACTAAGAGAGAATCCAACTTTGAGTATTTTATTGTTACCACATTTTTTAGGAAATCTCACGATCTTTTCACTAGAACTGTCACCAACCCCTTTTCACACAAGGACTCTAATTCAGGCTGACTGAATTTTTTATACTAAATCCAGCCCCTTGTGAGCAAGTAGCCCTGTTGATGTTAGTAATGGTGCCCTGGGCTCTCAGTGTGAGATATGCCAAAACCATAATAGTTCAGCAATTTACTGTTCTTACCTCAAGTAGAAATCTTTTGCTATGCAGCCATGATAATGGAATACCTTCACCTGATGCTGAAACCATTTGTTGAACTGTCTCCACTGCTGACTCGAAATGAGGTAAAGTCTTTTTTGTAAACTCTCCTTAATTATCACAGGATGCATACATACATGTTGATACCAAGGTACAATTTAAGTTTAAGCCAGTAGGAAGTAAAATCCACCCAGTAACTACTTTATGCTCATGATCATAATCTTTTAAAAGGTAAGAGCTAATGCTTGCAATCTGGGAGAGGCTGCTCTAGCTGCTTCCTTCCAAGACCCTGTGTGGCGTTGGCTTGGTCAGTGGGGCCTCCATTTCTGAAGGTACTCGGGCACCTTCTTAGGGGGCTTTTATCTGCCGCCTCGAGTACAGGAACAGGAGTGCAGAACAGGTTTTGTGGATGTTTTCAAGACTAGAAGATTCTGCTTTGCAGCTTTTACTGCCTCTTCAGGCTTTTGAGTAAAAAGTTTTAAAGATAATGTGACACATCAATAGGATATTAATATAATGTTGTGGTGGTGGTGTTTTTTTTTAATTTTACATTTCCTTTAACTGTGTCTTTGCTACCATTTACAGACATATTGCCTATGCATTCCTATCTTTGTGTGTTGACTTTTTTGGTCTTAGGTACAGAACATTTCTATAACTCATACATTTCGAATAGACAAGGCACGGAGCCAGCTAGGATACAGCCCGGAGAAGTTTGCTTTTGCTGATTCCGTGGACCATTACATTAAAACAAGACCGGAAGCCCAGAATCATCACATCTTCCTCAAAGTTCTGCTTACTTTAATTGTTAGTTTAAGTTTGGTCCTTCTTTCTTTAAGATTTGATGGCCTTTCAGTTTTGCATTTTTTTAAAGAAACGCAACACTGAGTTGCATAAACTGCATGTACTGCAGTCACGGTACTGCTACCTGGATCATTCTCATCTTGTTACTGGCTCCGGTGCAATAAACAGACAGTTATTATTAGACTTATAGACAGAATTGTAACAGATCAGTAGCTGTACTTGTGAAATTACAATACAGTGAACAATTATGGCCAAATCACTGAAACACTGGAATAAAAATCATTGCGTCTGTTTATTTCACACCAAACAAACAGCCTGGAGTGCTCCACCAGTGAAGAAAAATGGCTAAAATAAGGAAAAAGATTGACCACAGCTGCTGCTGCGTTCACTGCCTTGGGGAATG
The DNA here is from genome assembly GCA_013398155.1 of Pedionomus torquatus. Classification (NCBI taxonomy): domain Eukaryota; kingdom Metazoa; phylum Chordata; class Aves; order Charadriiformes; family Pedionomidae; genus Pedionomus; species Pedionomus torquatus. Next base: position 32,505 of record VZRU01015455.1, on the reverse strand, counting down.
GAGGAACAAGAAAAGGGATGGACAGAACAAATTACTGTAAATAGCACATACCAGCCGTATAGAGGGAGTTCACACTGTGTATTTATTGCGTGAATTACCTGTATCACTGCATACGAGGGAAAATAAATGTGTACTTTGCTGGAGTCAGTCCTGTGCCTCTGTGCAAACTGTTCCAGAACCGCTGCCCACCCTGCCCCTGGGGTGCCGAGCCATCTGTGACAGCACCTCATAGGCCTAGGAGATACATGCAGGTATGGCTTTTCACAAGTCAAAACTCTGTATTTTGGTTAAATTGGAAGTTATTTACTAAGTTGTATTATTTAAGAGCATTTATGTCACAGTAGAGGAACCAGGCACTATGGGTTGCACTAATCTTTGTACTGCCTCCTTCACCTTCTGTAGGTACTGAGGTCCTCAGCTAACAAATGTTAGTTGCTTATCAGCTGAACTTTAGGTACCACTATGTTTTTTCCACCTAATTTCTAAAGTACAGCAGTTGTACTGAGCAAATCCCTGCATCTAGTGAACAAGCTTTTTGAATTACTGTTCAGCTAAAATGGTCCCAAAAAGCAGAGGGGCTGGAGGTCCCCACGCCCTCCCATCTGCCAGGGCTGGTGATTTACCACGGCAATCTCCCTCCTTGTTGCTCCTTTTCCAGCCTGTAACATGGCAGGGGGAACGTCAGGGGCAGGATGCAAGCGGGAAGGTCGAGATTGGGAAAGGGAACAGAACTAGGGATGCGGCAGGGCAGGTACAGGAATCACGGTTGGGGAGGGCGGTTATCAAGAACTGGGGAGAAAGCGAGAGCACTCAGAGCTCAGCTCCGCCGCCTCAGTTCAGGGAGGCAGGAAAGAGCAGGCACAGGGCTTGGGGCTGATAGGGCAGTAACGCAAATGCACAACTGAAATCAGCATTGCTGGGTTTGAGCCAAAACACAATCAAGGAAGCGAACGGGCCATCCTCAGTAATTAACTCTCCGTAACTCGGTTTTAAGGACCGCGGGCGGCCGCCTGCACCGCGGCCCCGGCACTGCCCCTCCGCACCGCGGCCAAAAGGAGCCGCCAGGCGCGCAAAACGACTTGGCAGCGGTGGGATTCGAACCCACGCCATCGAAATGACTGGAGCCTAAATCCAGCGCCTTAGACCACTCGGCCACGCTACCGCCTGCCTGCCTGCGCGCCTGCCGGGCCTGTTTCTCAGGGGCCGCCGCTCCGCCCCGCAGCGCCCGCCCCCCGCGGGCA
>VZRU01015455.1:0-28919 GCA_013398155.1 Pedionomus torquatus | reverse complement strand
TGTCTGCAGGCCGTCCCGCGTCCCGCCGCGGAGCGGCCGCAGCGCTCTCTGTGTCCGGCTGACTCCACATGCCTCGGTAAGCTCAAAGCGTGGGGTGGATTAGCAACGTGGGGTACTGAGCAAACGCTTACAGAAAGTTGGTCATAGTTAATTGCTCGGTGTATTGAAAGCAAGTTGAAATAACAGAGCTATTAGTTGTGATATGATGTCATGTGATGTTAAACAAAAAAGGATTTAACATAGTATCAGGGAGAGGGAGGTCATTCTTGCTTTAATACTTGCCAAGAAGAGACAGGGGGACTTCTAGGGCAGTTCCCGTTCCCTGTCCTGTGCTAAAGTGGGGCAGAGAGCTGTGTCCGAGCCGAAACAGCCACTAAGCAGTATCTGCAGATGCTCCAGTTGTCCCTTCTTCTTTGGCTGACTGAAGTAGAGCATTCTTGTCCCTCAGCTCCTTGGGATGAATTAAGGCAGGGTTCGGTGCTGAGGGAGCTGTGGGGCCTCGCGGAAGGGCCCTGCCAAACCAGGAGTGTTTCATAACAACAGACACCTTACAAAAAGTAAGTGGTCTTTTACCAGCACTGTAATGTGAATTTTCCCCTCTCTTTATCTGTGTTTGCATGTGCTCCACCACGCAATTCACATAGTGGATTGTCCTTGCAACTCACCTGCCCCTCCTGGTGGTGTGGCTCTAGGATATAAAGGCCGGAGAGGCTGGTAACTTAAAGACATGGTACTCGTCTTCTGTAGCTTGTGCCTGGTGAGGTTTATTTCTGTTTGAGTTCTGCTGAATCATCACAAACTGCTTCTTGGGTGGAGGCAGCTGTCATACAGTCTCTGGGGAAACAGTTCCATGGTTCACCTGTCTTTTTTTGTAATGCATCTGTTCGACCTGTTGGGCTGTACAGCGTTGGTGCTCTGCCTCCCTGGCAGTGGTGTCACTAATTTGGAAAAGCTGTAGTAAGATGGGAGTCTCTGCAGAGCTGCAGTTTTGATACGCCTGTTGAACTCCTGTATCGTTTACTCTAAGGTGTCAAGAGTGTGTGTCAATGAAATGTTTACATAGAATGTCACCTTCTGGACTTAAAAATAGTTGAAACCTGTGACCCGTCTGCCTTGCGCTGTTGCTTTTACTTTCAATTTGCTTAGTTTCCTTTGGAGACAGAACACAGGAGAAGCCAAACCCTACTTCTTCTACACTTTTGGGATCCAGGAAACTACTGCAAAGTTGAAATAACCATCGACAAAATCAAGTTTTCTAACATATTTTCAAAAGAACTATTAACCAGGGAGAATATTTTTTCCTTTAAGCTCTATGCTTAAAGCAAATACAGCTTGGAGGCTTGATGCTGTTCAGCAGAATGCAGAATCTGCTGTCTTTGGAGTTGGAAGAGTATAAACTGGTCCAAATTGAAATCTCTTCACGGTGTAAAAGACAGAATGGCTGAGTTAACCCTCACACATACCTCATCTTATCTTTCTGATCTACTGGTGAGTGCTTGGGCAGCAGAAGTGGAGTGGTGGCCTTCTTTCTTCTCTTTTGTACTTTGTCCTTCTGAGCGTAGCCTGGGCAGCCTGCTTGGCACTGTGGACTGTTGGCTGTATGTGAGCCAAAAGCCAATTTAAATCTTGGCAGTGGTGGGATAATTTCTCAGTCCTGCAGTAATTTAAAAATGGAGTGTGTTCTAGAAACCAGGATCTAGCACTGAGATGTTAAAAATCTCATGTAGGTACTTGGGGATCGTTTTCATAGAGCCAAACGTAAATGATTGGATATTCTTTTCTGCCAGTGTGCTGACAATCAGTATCATGCAACATTTAGTTTTTTTAATAACCCATTCTGTTTTGTTTGTTTGTTTGTTTTCTCCTGTCCAGCTTCTTCCCTCCATTTGCATGTACGTTGAAATACTGGCCGTTTTAATCATTGCAGGAGTTAAACTGACCTCCCACAAACATGGCAGATGAGGATCTTATTTTTCGTATGGAAGGGATTGATAATGCTAGATCAACTACAGCAAACTCTGGGAATTATATTGATGCTGATAGTGATGATGAAGACAATTACTTTATCTGTCCAATAACTGATGATCCAGTTTCTAACAAGTCTGCCAGTATCAAAGTTGACAATTACTATAGCAATTTAGCAAAAACTGAACAGTACAGTTCAAGCTCTTCTCCCAGAAACTCATTTAGCTTTAAGGTAAGTATCGGCTCCAGCCTTCAATAAAGTTTTGGGTTTACTTAATTGGTATGAGCGATTCTCTAACTGCTTCATCTCTTCTAACTAACACTTTTCAATAAAGAAATAAAATCTATCTGATTTTCCAGACCTGCAGTTAATTCCATTCAGCCAATAGTCTGACACTGCCATTGAATTGCTTACTGATTCTTGTAATTCAGTAGGAGATCTTCATCTACAAAAGCAGCAGAATCGAGGTGAACAACTCACTGCTGTTATGATCAAACCATTAAAAGAGCAATACATTGATTGGGAGATGTAAAAGATTATACTACTTGTAAACTAAATTCAGGCCTGGCAAAAAAATATTTTCGTATGGATTTTGCCAAGTGGAGTTAATAATCCATAATATTTTTATTTGGACAAATTAAATTGTAAATGATAAAATGGTAGTGATAGGTCTTCTGGTTATAATTCCTTCCTGGGGAGCTTTTAACATGTTTTAACTTGTGCTTGGACGTGAAGTGTCACAGTGGCAGTAGTTCCTGGCCTTTTCAAAATGAAAAGCGATCGCAGAGAGATCAGAGGGCCTTTGGTGCTTCCTTGGCAGCATGTCCTGTTCCTCTCCCTAGCACAGGTCAGGCCAGGCAAAGGCAGACCAACGCACAGGCAACGGAGCCTCAAGAACACGAGTGACACATGCTTTGTAGGTTAGATATTCCAGATATGCACCATTTCTGCTAATCTGGCATGCCTCTTAGATTTTTGTCTAGACTGGGATTTAATGTGTTCTATTAACACATTTCTTACTGTAAATATTAACATACTATTTATTTAATAGACACTTTAAAATCTTGGTTGTGCCTAATGCATGCTTTGTATCAGAGGGTTTATTTCAGTCAGCTAACACGGTTTCACTTTTAACATGGTTTGCTATCTTTTGTGTAGTAAGATTATTTTTTTTTTTTTCATTTTCACATTAAAAGCAACATATTCCTAAGGAAGGTGAAGAGTAAAACTTTAGTACAGACAAAAAGACAGATTTAATGTATGCTATGCTAAGCAAGTTAAGATGTGATAGGGAGCATAGTCAAAATTTGTGTGTACCTTTTAGCACATACTAAACACTTGCCTCTGAGATTGCAGTGCAAGTCCCAAGTCATGTGACCTGAGATAAAACTGATAGCAATTGCGATTTTTTTCTCCTTCCTAATCATGTTGCTTCCACAGAATATATGCACTCATGCTTTGGGTGCCACAAGGCCTAGTTTGGCATTTTTAGGTCCTCTCGTGGATGCATTGGGTTGAGACATGAAGCAAATGAGTCTCCAGCAGCTGCTTAAGCTGCAGAAATGGTGAATTCCAACACAGGGAGGAGCCAACAGCCAGGACTGACATCTTAAACCACACAGCTTGCTCTGGTCAGAATCTGTCTGTCACGGCCCAAAGCCAATGGTGATGTGGCCAATGATAATAAAATGCAGACAGGTAGAAGAATTACTATTAACTCTGCCTTTAAACAGGACTCAGCTGTGGTTAATTAGCTAGTTAATAGGCAAGACTCTTAATACTTCACAATAAAAAAAATTTGACAACTTGTCTCAATGCGTTTGTTCACAGAGGTTCTAAGAATGAACTTAAATTAAGAATATAAATTAAGAGTGGCTTTTAAGTGGAAATTTTTTTTTTTTTTAATTAAAAAGAGAACAGAGACTTTGCCAAATGTTTGTCTTATCACATGTATTTTCCTACTTTTGTGTTTCTCGTGCATCCTTTAGAATGACACACAGCATCGTTCTAAGCACGGCTCTGTGGTTGACCATAGTCGGGTAGGTTAAAAAGAAAGTGTTGAACACAGTATCTAATAGATGCGTTAAGATTTTTTTTGTTGGTTTGTTTTCCTTTTATGGCGTTTTTTTGTTCATTGTTTTATTTTCTGGGATAACTGCTTGCCTCAGTCCATAAAAATCATCAAGTCAAAGCTAAAAAAAGATAGCTGTTGAATGAAATAATAACTGTTTTTCTTCTCTGAGATAACTACGGACACATGTTTTAAAAGAAGTGATGTTTCTTCACAGTATTTCCTGCTGGGGACAATAATAGGTTAAATGCAGGATGTCTAGTTTGTCTAGTTGATCTGTATTTCAGCCAGATGCCTACAGCAGGAGAAAAATTGCACTTTTAGCACCATTTTCTTGAATCCCACCTTCTGTTTGTTTGAAGATTAGAACACAGCTTTTGTTCAAGGCACCTCACAAGGTCAAGCACAAGTAATTATTCGAATTGTTACCTAGTGTGGAGATCTTTTGGAGAAGGACCCCACTGAAGCATAATTTGATGTAGATAATTGACCAAACCTTGACTTGTTTCTGTCAAGATTTTCATATATATTCAAGTATGGAAGTACCCAGCTCCATATGATATGTTTATCGTTGCATGACCTGAAGCAACTTCATTTTGTTATGAAATGTAGGAAATCTTTCTCAGTCAAAGAAGTCAAAGTCTTTGTCTTTTAAACTTGTTTTATTGTAGTATTATGTTAGTTTTGTGGTTTTATTATCAGAAAGGGGGACATTCAAGTTGTTTGCCAAGGTATGCAGTTGTACAGTTGAAAAAAAAAATATGAACAATTTAAAAGCTAGTCTGCCTCAAAACCTTAATCACGTCATTGCTGCATCACTTTATACTGTATTTAAGTTTTGATTTAAATTCCAAAGGAAAAAAAAATAACCCGATATTTTAAAAGTTACTGTTTCTACACACTTGAAATTCAGTCATAGAGGCAGTGACAAAGTGTCAGAGCTAAGTAGTTCTTCATTGTCATGGGTGCAGAGTGGTCTTTTCTCCTGCTCACCTTGCAGAAGGTCTTTGGCACATCACGGGATCGTTTCTCCAGTTCTTTTGGAACAGTGCATTGTAAAAAGAGGGGACTCAAAATGTTTGGAGAAAAGCATCCAAATTGGCTGGTAGAGAAAGACTTTATATTCCAGAAAAACCCTTTGATTTTTTTACTCTTGACTTGGTGGAGATTGAAATAGCTACTTGTCTGGAATTGTTACAATAATCCACTTTTACAACACTCTTATCTCTTCTTTTTTATGATGAGCATAATTTGGGGGGCTTGGGGTTTACAGAACTATTTTTCTTCTTCCATATCACTCTGTTATTAATGGACTTTACTACACTTACGCTGTCAGCATATGCTGTTAGTTAAAAATCAAAACAGTAAAAATGAACTAATAGAATTTAAGCCTGATGTCACTGTTTGCAGCATATGTTAGAGGTATTCGCAAATCACAGCAGATTTTCCAAATTATACTTGGTATATGCTAGACCAAATTCTGTCCTCAGCAATTTTATAAGGGTGCAAATTGAACTAAAATGCGATGCTTTATAGTTTTGAACTGTGTTTTGTTATACTTAAAGCTATAAAAATGTCAGTGTTCTTTCTGTACCACTCGGTGCCTGCTCTGAATAGTGCTGGAGGGGTTTGTGTAGTTACACATCTTCAGAGTGTTGGGGTCCTGAAGCACTTTAGAAAATACCACTGTTGTGAGTTGCTGCTGATTATAAATAACCTGCTAGTGTGTAACTTTTTCAGGAGACCTGGAAGCATGCTATTCAGAAAGCAAAGCACATGCCTGATCCATGGGCAGAATTTCATCTCGAGGACATTGAGACGGAACAAGCCACTCGTTACAGGTCTGTGGGTCTTTCTGCCTTTAATGCTGATGTTAAACAGAATGTGCTGGTTTATGCACGAGCTATGCTTTTAGAGGGCAGAATATGTGTAATTACATGGCTGAGGAACTTTCAATAATGCCCAAATTGAGAGAGCCTTAATGGAATTTCCCAGGCATGNTGCAAAAAAAAAAAAAAAAAAAAACAACAACCTTTCAGCAGACCAGTGTCATGCTCTTTCTCTCTCCCACCTACATGTAGTCTCTCTGAGTTTCACCATCTAGACAGGAAACAAGGCTAAAAAGTATTTTCTGGTTGATGTATTAATGCTGTAAACCTAATTTCATAAGGAAATGAAACCCAGTAAAGAGGCAGCATACTTGGTTTGAATAGTTTGGGGAAAAAAGGCAACATAACACTCTGCCTTTCCCAAAATAGCAGTTTTACTGTTGCCTGTCCATGCAGTATTGCTGCATGTGGCTGGAATTTAAATCCATATAAAGCCCAGAATAGCTCAGTGTGTGTACGTGCTGAAACTGAGCTTGGCCCTTAAACTATTCTTAGCTTTAGCATGGCTTTGCCAAAATGTTTACCCTACCGACACAGGTTTCTGGGTGGAAGGGGTAGGAGTTAGAAGACAGTTAATTGTCATGTAGGATCAGTGTATGGGAGACCTTCCTTGCAGTCACATAACACTGTTCTTCCCTGTAGACGGAATCTATCTGTGATCAGCCACACAGTCGTGAAATAGTATGCATATTTTAAAAGACAAATAAGTGGTAATGTTGGTTTAGGGCTACTCGAATACCCTATTAAAAAGAGGTGGCTTGGATATTCCTATTTCCACCTCTCTTGTCTGCTGTGAACTGGGGTGATACAGTCTAAGGGGGTATGTGGCATGTCTGCATGCAGGAAGTACTTGGTGCAAATTGGGGGAATTAGGCTGGAAACAATCATGTTAGTGACTTGGCCAGCGTGGTTCTCAGTTTGGCTTTTGCCGTGTTGGGAGCTTAGGGGGTGGGGAGAAACCACAGCTATACCCTGTGTTATCACAGGGCTGTGCCTGGACTTCTTCCTCCTTGGTGCCATGTTGGACTGTTCTTGGCCCTGCTGCTTCTTACATCCCTGGCTGGTGCAGCCTTCTACCACCCTGCAGCAGATCCCAAACCACAATCAGGATTACACAGGCTCAGGGTTGGAGAGGCAGCCTGTCCTGTGTGCAGGGCTTGGTGAGACTCTTTCTGCTCTTAGTGTGCTGCCTAGGCATCACAAAGGAGATTTGTAGTATTGCAAAAGTTCAGCTTCTGTAGCAGAATGTCAATAGGATTAAGGATCTCTCTACCAATTTCTTTATTCCCACATAAAGAGAGCAGGAGAATGGTGGGAAGACTAGAAGTTTTTGTGTTGGAGTGACGGCAGCACTTTTTATCAGTTAGCCACAGATAGGGAAGGATACACACTGGAGATGGGAGGATTTGGGTTCCTTCTGCATTGTTCTGAGGTGCATCTCCTGATTTTACAGGTACAATGCGGTTACAGGGGACTGGGTTGAAGATGAAGTCCTCATCAAGATGGCTTCACAAGTAAGATCCAGATCACACTATCCTTCATTTTTATTAGTAGCCAAATTTGTCATTTTCTCCCTGTTACTGAATAGTAGCAGCAATATGCTTTCCTTATATAGCCATTTTGAAGTTTCAGTGTCTTTTTTTTTTTTCCTACCTCTCTTTTTCCTCAGCTCATCCATTACATTTTGGTGTCCCAACAGCTTTTTGTTTCCAAAATAGAGTAGAACATGGAGTCGGCCCTTCCCCATCGGTAACATGAGGCATTTGTTCCTTCCTCAGTCATCTCCCTCCCATTTCCCCACTGGTCTCATCTCCCTGCCTGGCAATAGTCCTGCTATTTTGTGTGCTTCCAAGTAATTTTTGCTCTTAGGATGAAAACAGACTGAATGTCTGGTGAGTGAGGGTGGAAGCTACTGTCAGTTCCCAGTTAAATCATGGGGTTGGTGGTGGTATTGCCTTGTCATAGGTTACTGATGTCATATGTGGCATCTGGAGAGGTGATGCTCCGTTTGGCACATCCTCTGTGGAAGCCTAAGTGCAGAGAGTATGAGGTCTGTGAAGCCCACTTCTCTAGGCCATCACAACAGAGCTGACTCCAAACTAGAGAGAGAATTTAAATAGCTTCTTTAAAGGATGTCCTGTCTACTGTATGAAATATTGAGAAGGGATTTATTCCCAATGTCTTTTCCCCATGTTGCTACTTACGCTGCCAGTGAGTTTTCACTTCTCTTTGAGGAGAAGCAGCCTGTTTGAGAACAGCTTTCTGCAGAATGTAAAGGGAAACATGTGGTTCTGTCTCTTACTGATTAGAAATTAACTTTGTGGAAATGGCAATACTGGGTTTTTAGTCTTTTTTTCTTTTCTTTTCCCTAGCCTTTTGGCCGTGGAGCAATGCGAGAGTGTTTCAGAACGTAAGTATCTGCTGGCTTTATCTCTGTTGACCTCCAGGCAGCATTTTCTTTTGTGGTCATGTAGGTGTGGTGGAAATTGTGTAAAGTGTGGCTCCCCATTAGCTCCCTGCTATGCCTTTTTCTAAAAGGCATAGCTGAGGGGTTTATTCCTGTTTGTGTGACTCCAGACTAAGCTCAGGAAGTGGGGATCAGAAAGCAGAACTTTCTCTTAAGGGAAGCAGCAGCAAGTGTGGTACAGGTATCCAGCGAGCTTGACTTGGAAAGTCAAACCATTGCCTGTAGTGCAACTGCGATGGGATGGATAACGTGCAGTCATGTCCAGTTCCAGCAAGTATAATCAGCCTGTCAATTAGCAATTCATAAATTTATGGTATGTCCACCTTCTCTTGGAGGCAAAATACTTGTGAAAGTACAGAAGCAGCTATTTTGTTTCTGTGTTCCTAGTGTGCTAAAATACCTTTGAATTTGGTACAAAGCCATGAGGTGCATGTAGCCTAAAGACAGCTTGAGGCCTGTAGTTAGGTAGAGGAAAGAGCAGTTGGATGGTGCAGTCTCAACTCAGCCTCCCTCAGTAAAGAGGTTATCCTCTTAGAGTTTACTTTGGGTCACATGTACCAGAATAACCCTGTCTTACTAAGGCAGAGCTCAAATACTCAGTTACTCTTTCTAGAAGTGTAAAGTGTGGGAGAAGACAGAGGAGGAACTTTTCTTTCCTCGGAGAGCATAGGGAAATACGGGTGTGGACATCAGCATCTAGCTGTAAACCAGTTCATACTAGAAGAGTACTCCACCCTTTCAGGCTCTGGAAATGAATGAAATCAGTATTTCCTGGAAAATGTACATGTGTGTGCTTAAGGCTGCTCCTCCTTTCCATCTGTGGAATCCAGAGAAATTGTGTTTCATGTCTGGTTTTACTTCTGCAGAGAGAAACTCCTGAATGACAAAAACGTGATGTTTTGAACCTGAACAAAAAGGAGGAAAAATAATCTCTCAGTCCTCCAGTTTGGCATTGTTTCAGTGCCAGTTCATGAGAGCAGCTCTGTTATTGCAAAGCTGGATAGAGCAGTGAATGATGCCTAAGAAGTCACAAATCTTAGCCTACTGACATTGCTTTTAGCTCCTGTTGTTTACCAAACTCCCCTTTACACAGTATCTTGAGTAGTGCCGTAAACAGTCTTTGCAGCTTTGCCTTAAACTCATATTGATTTGTATAAGTATTTCAGCTTCCTACTGCTGGATTTTCCGTAACTCTCAGTGGTGCACTGATATTTCTCATCTGGAGCTTTCTCTTCTTAGGTTGGATATTAGGAAAAAATTCTTTACTGTGAGGGTGGTGAGGCACTGGAACAGGCTGCCCAGGGAGGTTGTGGATGCCCCATCCCTGGAAGTGTTTAAGGCCAGGCTGGATGGGGCTTTGAGCAACCTGGTGTGGTGGGAGGTGTCCCTGCCCATGGCAGGGGGGTTGGAACTCGATGATCTTCAAGGTCCTTTCCAACTCTAACCATTCTATGATTCTAGATTTTGTCAACTCTGCAAGTCTTTACTCATGACAGTCATGACATTTGGCTCAAGAAACCTCAGAGAGCATTGGTTTTAAAAGGACACAAGAGCTAGCTTGTTTTGCAGAGAAATACGTTTCTTCAGAGAACTGGAAAGGTTTCAAATCATGGCTGAATTCATACCTTGTTTGTTCCAAGGCTTCTGCTATAGCAACTGCCCATCCCTGTAGGACAGACAATGTGAAGTTGCTTTTCCTTTAGGAGGAAAGCCTTTTTCCTCTCTTAGGAGGGAGAGTGGAAGGGTTGAGAGTTTGAGTGCTGCTACTACCTTGAAATGTGCCATTTGCCATGGCACCGAGAAAGGCTCGGAGAAGCCGCTCTTTGTTAGTGAGCAGAGGATGAGAACTGCTCAGGAGCCAGCCATATCTTCCTCTAGATGCTTTCTTTCATACTCCTCCTCCCGCTTCAGACTGGCTTGGCCTTTCTGGCCTCTTCAGCTACCACTGTTGCCATGGTAGGGGGCTTTTATATGTTTCTGACATCTCCTCTGTTGAATTAAGCTCTTGGCTGGGGGGTTGTGGGAGGGGAGGAAGTTGCTCTAGGCAAGGCGACTGTGTGTGCTTTGGAGTTCTAGATAATGTTTGTGGTTTGTTTTTGTTTTTTCCCCATTTGACTTGAATGTTGGCATCTTCTGTAGCCACTGGATACCTGTTTAATCCATTTTTTTGGCAGCCAGCAGATCCTCTTGTCAAAGTCTTCCCCCACACACTTCTGAGGGATGTGTGGATTAAAGTTTTGGACATCAACAACAGTTAAAAGCTACATCATAAGAACCATCAGGTGCACTTTTGCCTCTGGGAACATGTTGCTGACTAGTAACCCCTGTGTGTTGACAAGGCAGCAGTTTGCTGTTATTGTAGGAGAGGATTTCTCCTCTCATTACATGTTTGAAAGGCCGCTCCCTGTAAATTTCTGCAGGAAGTAGTTGTTGACATTAGAACATGGCGTTGAGGTGACACTGACCTTTTATACTCTGGGTTTGAGAGGGGTGGGGAGGAGAAGGAGATGAGAAAAGGAGGAAGTTGAGGGTAGAAGTAGCAGCAGTCAAACCAAGCAGGCACTTTGGCACATCACAGCCATTTATGTACACTGTTATTTTTTCCCTTGCCCTCTGTCTGCTTTGCTTTTCAGCTAGAATATAGAGTCCCCCTAGAATGACTAAGGGTAACACTGATCTCAGCACCTGGCTCTGTCTATATAGGTGAAGAAATGGGAAAGATAGAATTAAAATTCTTGGTTTTCCTTTCACCAGTGATTGATTGGTCTTTCAGGAAAAAGCTGTCCAACTTCTTACACACGCAGAACTGGAAAGGTGCCTACAACTATGTTGCCAAGCAATATATAGAGAGTGTAGACAGGGATGTGTATTTTGAGGATGTCCGACTTCAGATGGAAGCAAAACTCTGGGGAGAAGAGTACAACCGGCACAAGCCACCAAAGCAGGTACGCTCACAGACCTTACTAAGTAAAAATGCTGTCTTGCCCTACTGTTAGATTAGTTTTTAATTTTAATATGTAGGGAATTGCTTGTTCACGTTCTACTAAATTTAATTGCTTAGATACATTCAGCACTACTGTGTTTTCCATTAAATGGTAGCTGACTTTTAATGAAGTAAATGCAGAAATTGCTTTCTATTTCCAGAATTAGGGACTGTGTGTTTGTGAATATATGACTGTTCTCAGCAGTTGACTGAAGACCAAAGTGAAAGAGTGCTTGTATTGCTTTTTTTTTGGTATTTGCCGAGCTGCTTTCGACAACCAGAGATGTCATAGAACTTACTGCCAGCTGCCATGTCAGCAAGCACTTAACTGTTGGTGCTTCGGGAGGGTAGATTGTTAAATCTTGCAAACCTATCTAAACACCTAACTAGCACTGATTTATTTTTTTTTTTTTAAGAAAAGTGTGGGGATGAGAGACTGCAACTGCTACTCTGTTGAGTATGTTCATGGCATGTATCAATGAAGGTGCTGAGTCCCTTTAATGCACAGCGAGTACTGAACGTCTGAGTGTAATTATGACTTCAAATGAAAAGAGGCCACTTGTGGGAGAGCTGCTGTGCATGTACTGTGGTATCATGATTCCTGCCTTTGGCTCTACTGTGGATTGTGTGACCTGATGAGATGCTTGCATCCGGAAGTATGTCTCAGTGTAGGGGCCACAATTCAATAGAAAAAATGAGTGAGTGTGTTTGAATATGTGGACTATATGCATTGCCTTCCATGTGAGGATTGGTTAATAACTACCTAACAGCAGCAAGGCAAGATACAGAGTAGAGCATACAGAGAGGAGTTGAAAAATCTATGTTTTATGTGATGTAGGGGAGAAGATTTAAGTAAAGTGACAGTTGTGATGGTTTGTCTGTTAGGGATGTGTCTGGGACAGGGAGGAGGTGAGGCAGGATACAGGAATACCTGAAGATATTCTGAAGAATGTCTGCTCTGAAGAGGCATTTCTACAAGTTGTGCAGTAGTTACTGTGTATTTTGCTCTCTGGATATAGACTCTTTGCAGTGTACTCTTAAGGAACACACAAAAATAAAATAGCCAACATGTACTGAGAATTTTTTAGAGGAACTTCCTGCAGAAGTGAGCTGTTTTGAAGTGACTGCTTTTAATTTATGGAATTCCTCCAATGACCGAAGAAGCACGTGACTCTTCCCACACCCTCTTGTTAAACAGACAGATCTTTGCAGTTGTTCAGGTTCTCTCACTGGGAAAGTTTTTACAGCTGAAGGATTCAGATACACTTTGATCTGAAGACAAGATTGTGTTTATTGTTGTTGTATCTTCTTTCCCTCCCCAGGTGGATATAGTACAGACCTGTATAATTGAAATGAAGAACCGACCTGGAAAGCCGCTCTTTCATTTGGAACATTACATTGAGGGCAAATACATAAAATACAACTCAAATTCTGGATTTGTGCGAGATGACAACATTCGTCTTACTCCACAAGTGAGGCTTTGTTTAATGCTTTCCATAGGGTCTGCTGCAGGGAAATTCTTGTCTCTGTCCAGACATCTTGTGGTACTGCCAAGAAAGGAAGCAGAAGGCTTTCCATCACAATGCCAAATAAGTTTCTCTTTTTGTAGTATGTGTACCCCTTATTTGGGGCCTGCTTTTGCAGGCTCTGAGTGCTGCTTTAATTCCATTTCAGTGTCTGTTGATTTTTAGTTGAGTTTAACACGGTTAATACTCTTCAGATAAGTTAATTACAACCATCAACATATTTCAAACTCTCTGCAAATTAAGGCAGGGAGAGAGACCTCTTGTGTACTATGTCCTAAATAAAGACTATTTTTGAGCTTCATGTTGCTTCATGTAATACTCAAAAAGAGGTGGCAGATGCCCAGCTCGTGTAACTAAACATCTAGTGTATTTGCTTACAAAAATCTAAGCTACAGCCTCTGAGTAGGGGAATCCGAGATCTGTAGGGTTTTCATCTACAGCCTCTGAGTAGGGGAATCCGAGATTGCATACGGAAGTACAAGTACAGATTTCAAGTCATTCTTGTATCTCATAAAAGAACTTTAAAATACAAAAAACCAGTCGTCGTAACAAAGGAGCTTTTTACTGGGGCTTAAGGGGTTTGTTCTATTAATTTTTTTTTTCCTAGTATTTTCAAGGTGTTTGTCCTGATGCTTAATGTAAGCAGAGGTTTTTAGTCTCTCATTGGTTTCATCATGATGTTTATACTGGTTATATTTCACCAATAGTTTTATCAGACTTTATAAGTTGTCAGCGTCTGTTGCTGTTTTCAGTAGATCAAGAGAGAGTTTTCTCAGACATCTTCTGTGGTTCTTCCCAGGCCTTTAGTCACTTCACCTTTGAGCGCTCAGGACACCAACTTATTATTGTTGATATCCAGGGAGTTGGAGATCTTTACACGGACCCTCAGATCCATACAGAGAATGGTACAGATTTTGGAGATGGCAACCTAGGTAAAATCAATGATCCTGTTTCACATGCTAATGGCTTTTTGTTTTCTCTTCCCAGCTGTCTGCTGGGTAGCCAGCGCAAGTCTGAGTGAGCAGGCACGTTTCTGAGGGTCTTGGAAGCAGCTGGGATCCCTGAACAGGGCAGCCATCATGCATGAGTGGATTTGAAATGAGAACAAATCTTGGCTCGTGTCTGCTGGCCTGCTCTTAAGCCAAACGAGTAATGAGATTAAGTCACTTCCTACAATGTGAGAGCAATAGTGCTGGCCTTCAATTTCCTTGCCATGTTTCAGGAATGGATACAGCTGAATGTGGAGAGAGAAGCCTTACATATTTTTAGAGCTCCAAGTGTCCAGACATGAAGTTTTTTATAGGACACAGTGAGTTTCGTAAGCAGTATGAAATTAAGTGTGTTTCTCTGTGATGCAGCCAAATTAATTTATTATATCTTGTGCATACATAGCTTTTGAAGATTTTGCAGTCCTCCTTTCATTCTGTCTTGGAGAGAGTGAAAAGCCCTTACAGGTATTAAAAGTAAAGTGGGTTGAGCTGTGCATGCTACAAAACATGCTTTCTTTCTATTTTGACTTTTTAGAAAATCCTTTGGAACTTTTAGCTTGTAATAAGTAAACTGTCATAAAAATCTAAACCCTTTTTGGCTGTTTTTTCTAATGCTGTAGGTGTTCGAGGTATGGCCTTATTCTTTCATTCTCATTCCTGCAACAAGATTTGCAAAAGCATGGGGCTTGCACCATTTGATCTTTCATCCAAAGAGAAAGATGCCTTGGATTATAATAAAAAATTGCTTGTAAGTGCTTGATGAAAAAAGCGTAATTAAGTTGTATAGCTTGTTTATTCTAATTTTAAAAGCCTTTTAAATCAAACTCAAATATGCTATTTGAATAACCACCTTAGTCACTAATATTGCAGTTTAAATTACAGCATTATAAAGCTGATTTATCCACACTTGTCTCTGAATTAATACTGTAGCTTTAATGCATAGGGAACCTTGTAACACATGTATGTTTAGGATCAAGTGTATCTTTGAATGCTGTAATTGTTAGTAAGTTTCATATCTCACAACCCTAATTTGGGGAGACAAGAAGAATAGAACTGCTGGTCTTTAACTGATACTAGTGAAACTGGGACTTGATAAAATGCTTTGAATGAAATTCAGTCTTAAACAGAACTCTGTGACTGTAACTATGCTGGGACTTGGTATTTTGTTGGGGTATAGAACTTTTCAAAGCAAATGGTTACATATACATGTGTGTATTTATACCACCCCTTTTGTAGAGGGGAGGATAATAAATATTCACGTTGGCTTATGTAGCATGCTTAGAACACGGAGAAGCATTACTCACGGGACTTCCTTGTTAATTTGCCAAGGAATCTGCTCAGACAGTTCTCCGTGGCACAGAGGAAAAATGTGGCAGCAGCCGGGTGAGAACAGTCTCTGGTAGTCGGCCTCCTCTACTCTTCCGCCTGTCTGAAAACTCTGGGGATGAAAGCATGAGTGATGTGGCGTTTGACTCTCTGCCCTGCTCTCCCTCCTCAGCAACCCCTCACAGCCAAAAGATGGATGTGCTCAGTGAGTGAGCCTCATACATAACTTCCCTGGGGGCTCCTGAACATTTGGCAGTGATTTGTTTTATTTTGGTGGTTTTAAATGCAGCAGCAATGTTGTATTTAGTCCAAAATGCTTTTCTCTATCATTGCCATTTGAGCAGAAGTAAAACTAAAACTACTTCTGTGTAGACAATTAATGCACAAAAGCATTTGTGCATTAAAAATGCAGTAACTTGATGGTATCTAGAGCTTCCTCCTCGAGCATGTTATCTGTTACAATAAAAAGCAAGTATTTTTCTTCCCAGGTTGGCCTGTATTCGATGAAGTAGATAATTTGGTTCACAAAGACTATGATCAGCTTGATAACCAAAGGGTGAGTTCCTTAATGGATCTGTCTTTAAAGGGTGGCCTGAAGGCTTTGTTCTGTAAAAGCACAAAAAGGTGCTCTGCCTGCTTTCACTGCTGCAGGTTGGTTACCTGCATGGATTTGCCCTTTCTAACAACAGGAGAATATTTTATTTTAAAACAGCTTTCTTTTTTCTTTTTTTTTTTTTTTCCCTCACTTTGGAAGTTTATTTCCATCTGATGTATTTTAACAGATAATGAAGGTGTGTGTCTGTTCCCCTGCCTGCATGTTGTGTCTTTGGCACTGCTGTGGTATGAAAGCAAAACAGAATCCCCATTCATTAGGTCTCTGCAAATACTGGTACGGTGGGATGTTAGAAAATCTCACCTGAGGAGACTGCAGTAAGTTTTCCATGGGAATTTTCCAACGCCACGGGCTGTCAGTTACTGTTTTATCTTTTAACTGGCTACCACTGGAGACTGAAAACTGTATTTAGTGGACTGTTGGTTTGATAAAGTATGAGAGTCATTGCTTTTTTTTTTCTTTTTTTTTCGTATGCATCTAAGAGAGAACAGACACTTGGGTCAGTAAGTCCTGTTCTGTCAGAGGTAACAGAAGATACGTTGTGGTTTAACCCGAACCACCAGCCAGGACCATGCAGCAGCTGGTGCAAATCTTCCTTTTCCTCTGTAAGAGCAGGGAGAAAAGGAGGAGAAGGGAAAGAAAAAAACCTGTGGCTTGAGATAAAAACAGTTTCATAGAAACAGTAACAGAAAAGGAAAATGACAATAATAATAATGACAGCAGTGACTCACTGCCTGGTGAATGGATACCTTTCTGATTACTGATTGCAGACTCCGACCCCACCCAACTCCGGCTCACGCCAGTCCTATGTTCTGTTGGCTGTTCTGTCTTTCTATGGTCATTCTCAGCTTCTATGGGAAGCTGAAAAGAGTCCTTCAAAAATTCAAACATCACTTAGCAACAACTAAAACTATGCATTATTGATATTCCTTTAATAGCTATTGCTAGAAAGAAAATTGACTCTCTCCCAGCTGAAACCAGGACAGTATACAATAATTGTCATCCAATGTATCTGTCCAGCATAATCAGCAGAAGGTTTTCTCTGTGGGAAAAGTCAGGCTGAGATCCTTACAAAAGGGTAGTGCTAACATTGTGATGTTTTGTTCCTGTTTTCTATAGGATTTTGAAAATGGTGGGGACAGCGGATATCCCAGTGAAAAAAGAAGTGAGCAAGAAGATCTAGATCATAGAGAAAGGGTAAGAATTTAGCAAAGTTGAGCCCGTTCATACTTGAAGTATGTCAAGATAAAAGAACCTTACAGAAGAATAAGACAGAGGAATATTTTTTTTTTTTATTCCTCTTGATCTAGACTTTGTAAACGGAATAAACTGTTAGAAAGAAACTCCCACATGTTGCAAAACTGCTTACTTATCTTGGGAATGCTAGTGACACTTTTACAGGAAAAAGACTATAATGAGGAGCTTAATTTTAAACATTACATTTGATTGCATATTGTCATGGGTATTTAAGTATTCTGTGTCGCATTTGAGAAAGGTAGCCAATTTCTTATCGTATGGGATCCATGAATATGATCTGCTTTCAGACTCTCTTACCCTCTCTCTACTTTCTATGACTTTATATGGCTTAGGATATTGTAGAAATTAATGTTGTTGTCATTTAATGTTCCGCAACTTCAGAATTCGTGTGGGTTAGTCAGTTGCTGCTTTAAAACACAGATGTTAAAATGAATGCTTTTTGATCTGAAGTTCTTAACTGGAAGTTTAAATAGAAAATAGGAAAGAGAATACTCCTTCCAAAGATGTCACTCCTTTTGTCGCCTTTGAAGTGACAAGGTATTTGTCATGGGATATCCAGTTTACAGGGTTAAAGAATGGGTGCACCATATTCTTTACTGTTTCAGCACGTTTCATTTTATATTGCTGAGAGAGAAGAATCCAGGGGGAACTATTTTGGTCAATGTCACTACTAATTTTGCTGGATAAGAAGTTTTGAGGGGTGACTGGAACACATCAGTTGCTGCAAATCAAATTATGCAAATCTTTACATTAATATAGGGCCATTCAAACAACAACAGAAGACATGAATCTGATGAAGACAGTTTGGGAAGCTCTGCAAGGGTAAATAAAGCAGGAGTGTTTATAGACGATGAGACGATGCTCTGCTTGTCCTTTTTTCTCACTCATGTGCGATGTAACTTGACATTGCTAAATCAAATGTCCATTTTCCTTCCTTTTCAGTTACAGATCGTTTAATAATACTGTCTTACTGCTCTGTATTGGGTTTTTTTTTTGTTGTTTTTATTTTCCAGTTAAAAAAGTAACTGATCCCTAACATAAATCAGTGATTATGCATAGCTTTCTCACTTTAAACAAAAAATAACTACAGTTCTATGAATTTTTTTTTTTAGCGTAACTAGATCGTATTTCCTGTCTGCACTTCATTTTTGGAATCATGTCCTATTGTGGTTGGATGATTTTTTTCTAAAACATGCGCTGTTTGAAATCTGTGACAGTAACTCTCTCTACTGTGTGTCTAACTGAGCTAGGGAAGACCAGACCTCCTCCTGTGTTTTTTACGAAATGAAGCTTGTCATTATTAGTTTCTGTGACTTTAAACATAAAATAAATAACTCTGTTCTGCTAGGAAAAGAAAACCAGAGCTTTGACAACTGTGAATGATTAGATCCACTTCTCAGAATTTCCTTGTCATTATTGTATATTGCTGCTTCAGGAAACTGAAACAGCTTTAACAAACTGAAGTTCTGTGCCAGTAGCCTTCCCTGTTGTGCTTTTCCTGTTTACCTCCAATGGTTTTCATCCTGATAGGAGAGGTTTTGGCTACTGTTTCCTATTCACCTATTATGTCAAAAAGTTGTTTGTTCTCAATGTGCATGACATCCTGAGAAACACCAATGTATGTATCTGCCTGTCATCTTCTGCATTGTTGCTTTTCATTTTTATAGGGCTGTAAAATGCAAGCAGCATTTAAAATGTTTTAAACTGCAATTCTGGCCAGAGACGTATGGATTTTTTTGTTGGTTTTTTTTTTTTTTTTTGTGCATGGATAACCTCAGTGCTTGTAGTGTGACTCTTCAGGTGCTTAATTTTATAAGTACCATTTTTCTCATTAAGAACTTAATACTTTGCTTCGCTGCTGTCATTTGTGGGTGGTACATGATGTGGGAATTAGAGGGCTTGATTTTGTTTCTTTAACAAAGAATAATGATCATTTATTCAGCTACTAGCAAGAATTCTGAAAGCCGTGTTTGAAATTACAGTATTTACTAATAAGTAATAATTTTAATGGAGGCTTTGATTTCTGAATGGTAATCCATGTTGAATAGTTAGAGAATATACTATTATTATTATTTTGATCCAAAATAAAAAATTTCCAATTTCAGATCAGTGTGGAGAAATGGAATCTCTACAACCATTCCAGAGTTCATATCCACAGACCGTCTTGTGTTGCCCAAGAAATTCAGAGGCTCAATGCACTAGAACTTGAAAAGAAAATTGGGAAGTCAGTCCTTGGGAAGGTAGGATGAGTCCAATAATATTGTTCCTTCCAGCTGTGAAGAAACATTATTTGTTTCTTACTTTGTGTTTATTACTTACATAGAGGTGTTTCCCTGCATGAGTTATTTGTGCAGGTGAAAATGTCTGTAGCTGTGTCACTTAATCATATTTTACAAAGGACATCTAAGCTCAGGAACCCATGAATTCCCTCTGCCTTTGGACTTGCAACATCTGGGCTCCTTTGGTAAGGACCCTGTTGTTGGTTCACCTGGCTTTCCAGAGGATTCACACAGAGAAGATACAGTAGGATGGATGTAGTGTGCCTGATCCATGCCTTGCAGATAGGCAAGGTTGGACTCCTGAAAAATGGTAGTGTGGACCAGCTCTTCTTACTTCAGACTATTCCAGCCAATACAAATGTGAACTAAGCCTGGGTTTATGTGTGGGCTTAAGTCCAGACTCAAAACACACGGTGTAGATGTTCCTGAATGTTCTGAGAGCCTCAGATGTTCTCAGACCTTTTGGGTTTGAGAAGAAACCTGCCTTTCCCTTGGGGAAGGGAGGAAAAAAACCCCACCTCCTCAAAATCCCATGACATGTTTGGAATGAAATTCTGCCCCCACTGCCCGCTGACAATAAAGGCTTTAATGGTAGCAGGATTTTACCCTGGGTAATCACCTTGATTGTCTGTGCCCCTGGTTAATCCCTTCCTTGTGGGGGCCCTTGCGGTACCTGTGGTCACTGCCGTGTGCCTTGCTGGCTGGCACATTAGGCATTTGCCGGCTGGATGCTTTTAACTACGACGCGCTCCTAAAGGTCTCCAGGGCTGCAGCAGATATGCTGGGATGTGCCCCTCTGACCTGATCCTCTGGCATGGCAGCCTTCTGGGATACAGCTTCAGGCAATTCCCACTGATGTGGGAAGATTCTTGTTGAACTTGGTCTTTTGTCTCTAGCTGTCAAATTTGTAAAGCTGTATGCCTCTAAGCTTACAGAACTGGAGAGGCAGCTGCCATGCCTATAATCATGACTTTTTGCCTATTTAATATGTTAAGGAACAAATCAGGCTTTAGATCTGTGTGTTATCAAACTAGTCCTCTGCTTAGTCACAGAGAGGTGCACGATTAGCTTTAGTTAAGGAGTTGCTTCAGAGAGGTATTTTTGTGCCTAAGTAAATGTAGTTTGGGTCAGACTGAGCATGACTATTTTGAGGAATGAGGTCTGTATTTGTGGCTCTTCTAGGTGCATTTGGCCATGGTTCGCTATCATGAAGCTGGGCGTTTCTGTGAGAAAGACAAGGCATGGGATCAGGAGTCAGCCCTATTCCACCTGGAGCATGCTGCGGACTGTGGGGAGCTGGAAGCCATCGTTGGGTTAGGGCTTATGTGCTCTCAGCTGCCACATCACATTCTTTCTGAGGTCACTCTGGAGGTAAACAGAAACATCAGAGAAAACGCCAAAATGCAGATTTGTGGTCCATTGTAAAAATAATGTAAGAATGGCTGGAAATGGAGACAAAGCAATAACCATAGTTAGGTCTTCTGCAGCCTCTTCAGAGAAAATAGATAACTTTGTAATTAAGGACTTGGACAAAGCAGCAAAAATTGCTGTCTGTGCCTGGTTTTGCCAACAAATTACTGCATATCTTCAGGAAGTTTTTGAAGTGATCTTTACTATTTAGCTTCTTAGGGTTTTCTTTGTGGCTGTGCCTGTTTCTCAGGAATGCTTAACACTTGCAGCCATTACTGCCTTGGAGAAACTGCATTTAGTGTTGGAGGGAGGAAGGGATGGTTTTACTTAAAAACATGGATTTTGAAGTTTTGTTTGTTTTACTAGGACACAAAGGAGAACAGAAACAGAGGATTTGATTACTTGCTGAGAGCAGCAGAAGCTGGAGACCGGCCTTCCATGATTCTTGTAGCAAGAGCCTATGATACAGGTGTAAATCTTGGTTCAGACAGGTACTGTGCATGGCTAAGTAACTTCTCTTGGTGGTCCTCCATGGGAGGAAGCACTTGATACCTGTCTTCCATTCACATAAAGAGCTGTTAGGTTAGTAATGCTAAGAAGTAGTGTTTTGGAGTTACTTCAAATTTACCCAGGTGTGAGTAAAAGCAAGGTTTAGGCCATGAGAGCAGATGTAGTTTCTGCTGTTGGATGTACCTGAATGTTTTGAGTTTGGCTGAGCTTGTCCCATGATGACCAAGTATTTTTGCTCTGAAGGTGGTGATAAAACTCCCCTTGACTTCACTGAGAGTTGCATACTTGAAAATCCTGGGGTCATTGATAACAAATGAACACAAGAGATCTTTTGGAGATGTAGTATCCTAAAAGTGAGTGAAAAGTATTTACAACTGTTGTGTCTCCTTAGTGATTTTTGAAAGCACTTTTTTTTTTTTTAAAGTGTGTTTTTCTCCTAATTAAGCTATGAAAGAAGCTATAGAATAAGAGAAGTAGGTAAACTTGTAAAGTGACTAAAGACAAGATGCTGTCAGGTGAACAAAGTATTTGTCCCAGTTGTAGTGCCTACTACTTCTTATAATAAAAGCAGGAGCAGAAGTTTCACGGAAATATAGTCTTGATGCTGAGGATGTTATTTTAATTGTGTTTTTAAAAAGTTAAAACATGTTTTTACCTCAGTATGTCTGTCTTTAACTTGGTCAGCAGTCCTATTTTGATAGGAGCAGCATTGTGACTAAGAACAGATTGTGCATTGAGCATTCTCACTGTGAAAACCTCTGGTTTTGAAGTATTTGTGAAACAAAACTCCCTGCAACTTCAAAATGTTTCCGAATCAGTCACCTTTACAAATATGAAAGCCAGACCAAAATCATACAACTATAGTGAAAGCTTAGACTCTGGAGGTCAAGATGCTTCAGCTTGATACTGTCTCCTCTGTAATTCATAAAGTGCTCACACCCTCATTTCGTACGGGGACCTGTTGCTGCCGTGCAGAGTTAGTGGGCCTCCGTGAGAACATTCGCTTTCTTGGAGAACAGCAGCGCTCCGAGAAGCTACTGCAAAATTGAATTCTGAATCTCCAATGCAAGTACATATGTTTCCTAAGGTAACCATGTTCAAAAATTGTTTTGAACTTCAGAGTACAGGATTGGAAGGAGGCACTGTACTGGTACAACGCAGCACTGAACATGACCGATTATGATGAGGGAGGGGAATATGACGGCACTCAGGATGAGCCTCGGTATCTGCTGCTGGCCAGGGAAGCAGAGATGTTAATGACAGGAGGGTTCCAGCTGAATAAGGATCCACAGAGATCAGGTGAGGCCTTATTTTGCTTCTGTAATCTGTGATCCTGCTTTTTCTTCCATTTTCCCTCAACACATACCCCAGAAGTACATTTCCTGCCTCAGCTGTTATAAGACCTGCAGGGGGTCAGTACCCTCACATTTGTAGGTGAAGCAGTAATGATGCTGGGTGATAAAAGCCTGGAAACAGTAGGAAAAAAAAAAATAATCTTGCCAGTGATGGGGTAGTGGTCAGTGCCAACCTTGGTCCTGTGCTGCAGTGAGTCACAAGCCACCTTAGCTCCCCGTGAGGCCACTGAACTGCAGATTGTGGCTCATGTTGAGTCACACACATGATCCCAAGCCTGGTACAACATCGCCTTAGTTGTGTCATGTATATGACAGGCATCTGGGTCTCACAGGCCTCGGGGAGCTTGTACAGGCTGGTCGTGCTTCCAGTCCTTCCAAATGCATCCAGGAGCCTTCAGCAGCCAGTCATACAGCTTTCAACTTGAAGAGCGAAAGCCAGATTCCCAGCTGATGTAACTCTGCTGACACCATTAAAATTCACTCATTCATCTGCCCCTGTAGTTCGACCTCTGTTTATCTTTTTGTCCTTTAATTGCTTCAGGATAAAGATGTTTTTTCTTGTCCCTGTAACATAGCTGATACTGTTTTCTTCCCTAGGTGAGCTGTACACAGAAGCAGCAGAAGCAGCGATGGAAGCCATGAAAGGCAGACTGGCAAATCAGTACTACCAGAAGGCAGAAGAGGCTTGGGCAATGATGGAAGAATAACACCGTGATTAAGCAGTTCTTGTATATAATTTCTTTTTAATAGACTTTAATAGACTTTTTAATAGACTTTTTTTAATAGTATTTGCAGCTAAAAAGATAGACTCTTACTGGTGTTACCAGTTTCTTTTTTTGTATTTTACTTTCTGAAGAGGGGAAATCCAAATATACGTAGAGTATGTAGGTTCCATCGCGTACCTCAGGAGTGTTTTAAAGCTGTAATACAGGCACACTTGACCTTGTGTATTTTCTTTTAACCAAGCTGAGGGGCTTAGGGGTTTTGATGAATAACAAAGCTGTGTCTGTTTAGGTTTCACATACCCTGTTTTTTTATGTAGCAAATTATCAGTGTGTTTTCATTGTTCTTCTATCCACATACAGAAAAAAACTTTTCTAAATTCTAAACATTTCTTCATTTTTGATGTTTCTTGCCAAATTTGCATGTGAATTTAAATTTTCAAGTGAAGCATGTGGCTACTCATTGTAGTAAGTAGTCCTAGTCTATTATGCTGGTGTCATTGTGCACTTCTGTTACTCTTCCCAAACAAATTCTAGATATAACCCTTACAGTTTGAGGAGGATGAGTAAAACTGGCAGTGAGGATATTCTAGGTGGAATATGTTTTATTCATTAACAGCATTGTGTATTTTACTATTGGAAAATCACTGCTCTTCCTGACGAGGTGAGGCACCCAGCTACCCCTCTCATTTTCATATTTTGCACCACATAATAACCTGTTTGTGTAAAATTCTGCTGATCCTACATGATATTTGTCCAGTGTTGTACAGTAGCAAGATCTGTAATATTTGGGTAATAAGACGCTGTTTTTACAGTGACATCTCAATGCTCAGTGAATCTAAA
Organism: Pedionomus torquatus; assembly: GCA_013398155.1. Classification (NCBI taxonomy): domain Eukaryota; kingdom Metazoa; phylum Chordata; class Aves; order Charadriiformes; family Pedionomidae; genus Pedionomus; species Pedionomus torquatus. The sequence continues at coordinate 4,713 of VZRU01015455.1, read as the reverse complement.
AAATCTCACTTTAAATGAGAATACATTTTCCACCATTTCCAGAGGGATGTTTGAAAAGGTTAGAAGATGTTGATTTGTATATTTCTATGTAAAGAAAATAATTTATCTGGTTTAGAATCATAGGTTCGCCTGGGTTGGAAGGGACCTTTCAGATCATCTAGTCTGTCAACCTAATACCGACAAAAAGCATCACTAAACCAGGTCACTAAGCACTATGTCTACCTGTCTCTTAAATACTTCGAGGGATGGTGACTCCACCACTTCCCTGGGCAGCCCATTCCAACACTTAATAACCCTTTCAGTAGAAACATTTTTTTCCAAATATCCAGTCTAAACCTCCCCTGGCACAGCGTGAAGCCATTTAAAATAGTATTTAGTATAGTGTTTTATCTGTGAATGGTTTCAAATATCAGTTAAAGAAAATTGCTGAGTGAAAGAAGAAAACAATATTATCCTCAAACACTTGAATTTCTGTGTTCCTGTTTGCATAATTCTGACCAGCAATGGGAGAACAAATACGTGGTGGTGGTGGTGGTTGGATTACTGCATAGATACATTTCTTCCAAATCCAATATTTTACTCAAGGCTGCTATGCCATCTACATGGATAGTGTAGAAGCTGTTCCTATTTCTTGGTCATGGTTGACTGTCACTTTGCAGGAGATAAAGATGGAAACTTTTTCCTGCCTTTGCCTTACAGTCTCCTGAATACGAATAAAATATATAAACTGCTCAAGGAACAGAAATCAGTTCTTTTCCTGCATGAGTGTCTGTCACTGAGCTCCAAAGCTGTGCTCCCCATCTAATCTTCTTGGCAAGTGGATCTTGAATTGTCATTTGAACAATATCCAAGTGTGATGTTAGTAACCACTGCCACCATCTGAAAGAGGTTATATCCTGGTGGCTCAGGAAGTGAGATGGGAATATCAGTCATTTTAGAAGATGAAGTTATCTTTGGATGTCATACTTCCGAGTGGGTGCTGTAACATCCAGGCACTTTATAGCCATGAGTGGCTTTGTGACACGTGGCCACATTCTTGCTGTAGAGTGCAGAGGGTGTGGAAAAGTAGTGCCTGTGGCTTGTTTTTATTTTGTTTCTTGTTTTTTGAGAGTTAATGTGAACCTTGTCCCCCATTAGTGGAGGAATGTCTAATTTCTAGATCACTGTTGGGCTTGGAGATTAAGCTAGGTACTAAAATAATAAAAATTTTTGGCCCTAATATTTTTGGGGCCTAATCTGCTGAAATAGAGCCACAGTTTGTAGGACTCGGATGTCAGATGGATGTCTTCAGTGCCTATCCAAAGTTTTGCTTTAGGTGTCTAAGGCCTCTTTTGGGTGTGGCACGTACTTCTCTTTCAGTTCATAGTCTTAAAATAGCAGCTCTCAGCAAAGGGTTAATGTGCCATTCACCTCTGAAGCCAGATGAATAGACTGTTGTGTGCAGAGTCTGTACTGTGTAGGCACTGTAACAAAATCAGACAGAAAGATTTGTTTTCCTCATAAGGTGTTGATGCCAAGGCTGTGATATCTTCCTTGAGAAGGAAGCATGTGTAACATCACCAGCTACTATGTAGGGAGGAGAGGAGGTTGAATGTGCCTGTCCAAAATGTGTAAGGGACATAAAGTATAATCATGGACATGTTGGTGTAGTTTAATTTGCTAAATTCAGTACTTGCTAAAGTTGCTGATAGTTCTCTGTAGATCCAGTATGTAAATGTGCACACAGATTAATACTTTTTTTGGAAATGCTACTTTTTCAGTGATGTAGACATCTTCTGTCTGAAGGTGGTATCGTATTATTTAGCTATACAATAAATAGGACTGTTAATAATTTGAAAATGGAAATTGTTTACAGCAATATGCACAACTTAATCTATGATGCTCTTTTGAAGAGAAGACTATATATTTGGCAGACTTTGGGAATGATATTGCTATGTGCTATATTTTTAATCTATTCACAATGAATAAATAAAAATCTGTATTTTTAACAAATGTGAAAATAAAAATGTTTTTCTAGCTTAGCCTGCCAGAATTTACCCGGGTTCAGTGTTTCCCCATGTCAATGGGAATATCGTTTGGATAAAGACAGTGAAACGAACTCAGCTGTATGGCAGGCATGTGAACACTGATTGCCTGCATCACTTAGTCCTCTCATTTAATGTCTGGTTTCATTCTGGATGGTCAACGAAGTTGTTCTTTTTGTCACTTTTCTCAGTAGAGTTTTAGTCATTGCATGTGGAGGTTTGCTCTTGTGCTTTTTGTAATTTGCCAGAGTTTAATCCTCCTAGTACAAGCTTCCAGAAATCCTCTGTGTTGTTTCAATTATCTCCTCTTTTCTTTCAATAGTCAGAAATAACTGAGAGGAAGTAACTAGATATGTACCAAAAAAAGTGTGTTTTCCTGAAGAAAATTAAAAGGTTAATGTGCTGTTTTATTCGCACTCAGCTGCACAAGCTGTGTCTGTAACGGATACAGAACCAGGTGGAAGGGCTGAAGCGCTCGTTTGCAGGACTGCTAGGGGCATCCTTATGCCTTCAGTCTTTGCTTAGTCCTGGGAAAAGAATGGAAATACTCGGCCTCTGTAATTCGAGTTGAGTTTTTTGTAATGGCTACAACATCTAACAATACACTGTCCTCTTCAGTATGATTTATTCCCCTTTCTGTTCAAGAATAAACTGCCTGATACTAGTCTTCTTTAATGGTTAAAATTTGAGCTCTTGCTTTTTTATTGCTTTATTTAGACCACTATAATTTATTATACTCTGTAGTGCAACCAGTATGAGATTGTTCTCTAGTAAAGGCACTTTGAAATGGCAAAATCTCCTAACAAAGAAGCCCCAGCAGAACCTCTTCACTGTTGTGTCACTAAGATGAAAAAAGGTGAAATTTAGTGTTGCAAGTGTTTTTTGGTAGAGCTGGTGTCACTGACCTGCAGTGTTTGGCAAGTGGGGATAGCATCCATCGAAAGCCATGGAGACCACCAGAGTGTAAATAAGAACATTGCCTGTTGGGATTGATGTGTATCTCGCTGTCTTCCCCACAGGTACGTTTTCACTCTGAGGGCAGAGTGGCTGCTGGCAGACACAGGTATGGTTTAGGTAGGCCAGATCAGGACTTCTCACATGAACATTAAAAGGGAGGATTTCACTCGAACCTCAGGCTGGATTCACAGGATCATAGGCTGGCAGGGGGCGGAGGGGGCCTCTGGAGGCCATCCCGTCCAGCGCCCGCCGCAGCAGGTCACCCGCAGCAGGCTGGGCAGGAGCGTGCCCAGGCAGGTTTGGCGTTTCTCCAGAGACGGAGACGCCACGCTCTGTGGGCAGCCTGTCCTAGGGCTCTGCCACTCTCGTGAAAGAAGCTTTTCCTCGTGTTTGGGTGGAAGTTCCTGTGTTCTGATCTGTGCCTGTTGCCCCTGGCAGGGGGTTCTGGGTTGCTGGCGTGGGTCAGGCTGTTACCGTGGGCATCTCTCATGTGGCTCCCACTGCTGGGGAGCTGGACTCTCCATGGGGACAGCTCACCGGTTTGTAACCATCGGGCCTGGTCCCTAGGATGGACAAAATCAACACAAGCGTTGCACCTTTGCTCTTTTCTGGCTAACCCCTCTGCCAGGAAAGCAAATACAACGAGGCTGGTAGTTTGTGTTGTATTTTGAGTTCTGTACGTGCATTCATTCTTTTAATTTGGAAAAAGCCCTGTTTATCATCTTACCTTGCACTGGTAAAACAAGAAACCTGGTGCACCAGCTGCCAGCCCTGAGGGCTGCCATGTGCTCTTACCCCGTGTGTCACACGTGGCTGATGTGAGGAAGCCTGGGCACACAGGCTTCCTACGGCACTGCAGTGTCTCTGGGCCCGTGCACACAGATGCTTTAGGTCTGAGGCTGAGCTCACCTATGGTGGGGCAGAAAAGCACATCTCTGGGACGTGTTGGTAGCTCTCTCGGCCGGGACAGCAGAACCTGTGCACCAATGCACAGGGAATGAGAAAGACACTTGTGCAATGCCCACGCAGCCCCTCTCGCACGCCACCCGTGCTGTGGATGGTACCCCCTGTCACTGCTGTGTGGTCAAGAACTTGGATGCTGTATATCAGACCTTTCTGCCTGAGCAGGCTAGGGGTGACCGGCTGGGCAAAGCCACCTGAGGTCCACCTGCCCTCTCCCTCAGCCCCTGCCTCTCTGCAAAGCCAGGGCCCACCAGGAGCATCAGCTCTTTGCTGTCATAAAGAAGCCTGAATCCTTCCGAAAAGGCACTGAACTGAGGGTGTGGAGAAGCTCACGGGAGTGTGCGGTTATTCCTCAGTACTTGTAGGCGCTGCCTGACGCAACAAGACCCTGCCAAGCTGCAGCCTCTTGGCTGCTGGTGTCCCCCAGCTCGCTGGGGAAGAGCTGGCACCGCAGGGAGGGGCAGCGGGAGCGGGGTGAGTGGGGGCTGCTGCGGAGGCTCCCAACGGAGTTAAATCACCTCTTTATCTCGTTTAAATGAACAAATACAGCAGCAAACCAAGGTGCGTTAAGACTTTGTGGCCTTGCCCTAGAGAAGCTGGAATTTTTCTCCAAACTAAGAGGTGAGAATAAAGCTACCCCCCCTAGCAAATTTAGCAGACTTCCAGGCGAACCGTGGAGAGCGGCTCCCGAGGGCACCTTCGTGGAACATCAGGCAGCAGCAGGCTGTCAGCCCTTTCCCGAAGGGCGGCAGCGGCCGCGGCTGCCGCC
>VZRU01015451.1:0-41811 GCA_013398155.1 Pedionomus torquatus | reverse complement strand
TATTTTTAATTTTTTTTTTCCCAGTCAAGTTCACTACATATATATTCATTTTAACTTCAGGTTCTTAATGTTTTTTTGTTGGTTTGTTTTGTTTTCCTCCTAAATACTGCAGGAAATAAAATAACTTGAAGTTACTTTAGGGGTTATTTCTTTTGGTCTCACCAGAAAGCTTGCATAGAACATTAGGTTAGAAAGGCTTTATTAAATGTAAAGGCCCTGGAATCCTGAAACCAAAGTATTAGTTTGTTCACAGCAAGGAACACCTTCAGAATGTGTTTAATTGTGAGAACTCCTGTGCAGTTGTGATTTTCAGCTCTTGTGCTATTGTATATGGTGAAAATGACTGAAACTGGCATGCAAACCAAGGGAAGGATGAAGGAAAATGTTCTGATTTTTGGTTCCTATTTTATTTTTAGTTTGCATGAAACTGCTTGAAAGTTGCACGTTTGTTTCCAGTTGCAGAAAGCAGAGTCGCTTTGAAGCATTCTGCTGCATTGAATGCTATTTCTGGTTCTTTCATGGAAAGGTGCTTTAAGTTAAGGTGTGTTCTAATTAAGCTATGTTTGAGACTAAGTTTACAGTGATCTAAATGCTTTCAACACTCCTTTTTAAGAAAAGAGAAGGATTTACAGATGTGTATTGAATATCTTTCTGTGGTCGACAACATCCATTTGTTGGGAATCAGAGCATAAATGGCTATCATAATTGCTACAATGTTTATAGCTTCATAGCCTGTATGTGTCAGTTCTTTGAAAAATATATCCATATTGATGTTCTTTTACTTCTGTAGAACGTTGCACTGTTAGATTGGTGGGCCATGTTTGTATGATATTAATGCCTTTGCTCTTCAGTGCATTCTTTAATTTACTTAGCACTGGTGAGGATTAGACCCTTTAAAGGGCACTAAGTAGTTCTTGAGAAGCAGATTTATCATCAGCTTTCTGATCCTTTTCTGTCTTCAGAACTACATAGAAGTTTAAGTTTTTGACTTGTGAGCCACAAATAGCAAATGTTGAAAAGTGTCGACTGATGACTGAGGTGGATATGCAAATTTGAAATGCAGACTAATATTAGTAAAATGGTACTGTTCTGCCCTCTTCTTAAGAGACATTTAACATGAGAGCGAGGAAGCAGCTGTGAGACATGCATGGAAAAGTAATTTGACCTTTAAGTGGTTTAGTCTAGATACTAATGATTGTGGGTTGTTTTGTTGTTGATTTTTTTTTTTTTTTTCCTGTAAAGCTGCTTGGTACCTCACAATGGCTAGAATGTTCTTCCATGCTAATCTTGTTTTATAATCTGTGGTTACGTTTGGCAGTGTAGTATTTTCTTCTTGTGGCAAAAAGGGTGTTTTTCAATACAGAGCGAGATATCTGTGTGTTTTAAAATGCTGTTTTTCTAGCAAGCATTACACTCGCATGTATGTGTCACATAATTCAACCATTTACACTTTGTATGGCATGCTGCTTTCATCCAAAACTTAGTTGTGGCTTTTTCCCCTCTTTCTAGGCTCTCTTTTGCCTGGAAAGTTCTGTGAGATTTTTAGGGACTTTGCTAGTTTGATTGAAAAAATTACTTCTAGTACTTGATGTGTGTAATCTAATTTTGGTGGAAGCATGCTGTGATCCCTTACATGTAAGAATTTTGATGTGAAGAAAACAACTGCAGGTCATAAGAGAGCTGAGAAAGTACATTTGTAACTGTGGTTGTGATGAAGTAAGATGTGATCACGTTGTGTGCATCAATTCTAAAGCTTTGGCTATGATCAAATAAAGATTTTTGTGGTGAAAGAAATGTATCTTATGTCAATGTGTTGGCAAAAACATTTCTATTTTGAAGACAATAAGGCACAAATTTCTGAAAAAAAGTAAAAAATATTTTTTTATTTTTTTACAGCATGCCTACAAAGAACATCTATTAGTTTCTCTGGCCTTTTTGACTCTTTGTGTTTTAACTATCTGTGTCAATATTTTGTCAACGACTGCAGCATTACTAACTTCAGTTGAATAATTGCAAGACAACTTTTTCCTTCCATCCTAAGAGCTGGTAGATTAGTAAGGGGAGGGGGAGCAGGTGAATAAATTGCTACTGCAGTGTTCCCACTGGATTGTACTTGGATTTCTGTTGTGGCAGCTTCCAACTACTTGAGGCCTTGTAATTTTAAACTGCCTAATCTCTAAATATTATGACCAGAAAACCTGGATTTTTTTCAGCTTGGCAGCCTTCTGGATATTATCAATATTAAAGAGGGCAGATAAGCAGAAGCTGAAACATACGAAAAGCATTCTAGCACCTAAACTTTCATTGTTTGTGGCTGACAGCATCTCATGCTTCTCAGATAAATTATCGTAGATCTATTCTGTTTTTCCCCTGCTTCCTGGTCTTGCTTTTGTTATAGAATCATAGAATGGTTAGAGTTGGAAGGGAGCTTGATGATCATCAGGTTCCAACTCCCATGCCATGGGAGGGACACCTCCCACTCTAGTGAGTGCAGGTAGCTCAAAGCCCCATCCAGCCTGGCCTTAAACTCTTCCAGGGATGGGGGAAAGGAAGTTTGTTCTAATGAAGTGATTTAGGAATGAAATAAATGATGTTTTTAAACCTTTACTAGTTAATACAAATATGCTGAGTTTATGACTATAACTTCTTCTAAATATTGTAGGATTTTGGAGTTTTAAAATCCTGAAATCTGAGCCATAACCTGTGACAGTACCCTGCTCAACTTTCATTTGAAAGAGAAGTGATGTTGTTACCACATCTTTGTCTCAGCAAAGTGAATGCAAAACTTTACCCCTTTTGTGTTGGATAACTGGTGATAGTGTAGTATTCTGCTTTCCCCCCAACCCCATTTGTGTGAACTTGCAATGAACCTGTTAGGTTGTCCACTATTACATTTCTACCGTTCATCTGAACCTAGTTTCCAGTCTCGTTCTGACTTAGTTGCAGTCTCTCTTAAGGGATTTACTATCTCCCTTCTTCTTTGCAAATTATTAGGTGTATATCTTGGTTCTCTTAAAAGGTAATTATGTCATCGTAACTTTATTGATCTTTCAAAAAGACTTTGCCTTTTGTGGCAACAAGGGTCTGTGGAGATGCTCTAAAGTCCCTTAATGCAAGGATTCTGATTTTTCTGTATTTTGAGAACTGCAGAACTGTATCCTATGTTATATTCCTCACAGAGAAAATTGTAATAATGAATATATGGTCATATTTCATCTTGTGGTTAGTGATATAGTAACTATTTTCATATATGCTAGACATGTCCGTGTGACTTGTTTCCTGGGCAGTCAGTCCAGTGGTGACTTCTTGAAGGTAGAGACTTTTTTTTTTGTGGTTCATCATGCCTCTTAATACTTCTTTTTCAAGAGTTTTTTGCAGTTCCTAGCTCTGAAAATTTGAAGTAGTTCCCTTGCTACTCTTAAAGTTATACTTAGGTGTGTGCATCTATCCCAGTTTGAAAAAAATACTAGTTACTGTGTCTGGTGAAGATACTTGGTTTCATTTAGCATTTGCTTAGAATGCAGCAACAGTTTTACTGATACCAAGAGAATTCCTCTTATTTTAGGGACTGTATTTGGCCTAATACATTTATGAAGCTTGTGATTTGGTGGGTTTTTCTTCAGATAGATGCTCATAAAAAGGCTGTTACTGATTTGATTTCTGTATATGTGGCACTTCAGTGTCACACAGTGAAAGTGACACTGGAGAATTTAGTTTAAAATGAACATTGCCAATGACTTAAGGCAGGCTAGAACAGTGTTTTTAAACCTATGAGATTATACCAGAGTCATCCCGTGGCTGAGTACTACCACACCTGTGCTGTGTAATGAAAAGAGAATGGGAAAGGGACCGCTAATGAGGCCACAAATGGTGATGAGTCCCTTAGTCCACTACTTCACTGTGATGACTTTGCTAGTGTGGAGCACCATCCCAGGACATCCTGTAAAGCTGGTCTCAGCAGCCTTATTTCTGAGTAATTTGAATTTCTGAACATCTTCCTTGCAGTATGTAGCCTCACTGATGATTTTGTAGCAAATTCTCACAGAAGTGCTGTTCAAACTGCTCACAGTTGCAGACTGCAAGGTTATTTTAGTGAAATGAGGATGTTTCTAGAGATGTAATAACATGCAATTAGCTGCTGTAAAATACAGGCATTGTTGTATCTTGTGTTTTGTTCACTTGTTTGCAGGTCAATGTGCTTTATTGATTCTTTTTATTTTCCTGTTTGGTGTGGCTGCTTTGTTTTATCAGCAAAGTTGTTGTTATATCAACAATAGCAACAGTGTAGTTTCTTAAAGATTCTGTACCGTTTTACTAGTGACAGAAAAGGAAAAAAAATAGATCAAAGTTCATTCTGGTTTTTTGCCAATAACGATTATGTTCTTTATCTTCTTCATTATTCTTCCTCCCTGTACCTTTTATGACATTTTATATATGTACATTCTTTCTGAATATCAAGTATAGAGATCTGTGCTAAGGCCAAGATCATCAGAGATAGTTCACTAGAGCTGAGTTTTGGTCACTGTCCTCCTCCTAATGGTACTCAATATTTTTCCGAATTGTTGCTCCAAGATTTTGCTGAATATGCTTTAGTCCTTATCTTTTTATGTGTTTGGTTGGGTGTCTTGAGCTATCCTCAGACGGTCTTCTCCTAAACAAATCTTTCTTACATAGATTTCTTCTTGAGCTTTTAATTTGGTTGTATGGCTAAAATTTGTAGGCTAAAATTATCTATTTAGTAATCTAATACTAGACTTTGTGTGGAGTTCCCTGATCTGATAATGTGCTTATCTACTTCTTTGGTTTAGATTGGAACTTTTTTCTTCTTGTTTTGAGCTAAATAATTGTAAACATTTACTGATGCATCTTTTTTGGGTGTTGGAGGTACAGCTCCTGTATTATCAAGTGACTCAAAGCATAATTGCTGAAATGAAGGAAACTTCCAAAGTATTTTTAAACAGAATAATTTTCTACCCTGTCTTGAAGATCTCAAAGCAGTTAGAAACTTAAAAGAGGCTGGCATGCTTTTACTTTTGGAAATCACTTTAATGGAGGAGCTGGGAAAATGGAAACAGTGTGTATTTGGTATAAAAGCATTAAAAGCAAACAAACAAACAAAAGTAGCTGAACTGTAGTAGAAATCCTGGCTAAATACCTAGAAGTAAAATCTGCTGGGATGGGGATGTTGAAGCTGACTTTGACAGCAGCTTCTCATATAGCTACAATGAGATTTTCATTGTTGTGTTTCATAGATTATATCCAGTAAGCTATGAAGAAATAGAACAAGTGGGTTGCATTGTGGTTCTTTTTGTACTGTTGTTGATGACATTAGCGTGAATACGTTAATGGAAGCCAACTGTAAAATGATGAGACCTAGTAATGGTAAAATTTTCTATTGTGATGACCATAAACTGTTAGCCCAGTAACCATGTATAATAATTTTATTCTTGTTAATTTCTGATTCCAGACTCGATATAATGTTTTGGTTTTTTTTTTTTGTTCTGCATTCTGACTTGCAAGTGTTTCTCTTTTTGAAGTCAGAATGCTGTTTAAAACACTGACTCTGTGCACTTTAATGTAAGTGTCTTTTCAACTAGATATGGGTATTCAATAACCATTTACAGCTTTGTAACATAAATGGTAAGAATGAAGAATATAAATAATGGCTGAACTGTATAAATGGTCAAATATCTGTAAAGACTTCATGGTCATATTGTTAAAATACTAAGAATAAGCTGTGTTTTAGGGAATAGCATATACAAATGCAAACCAAAAGCAAGAAATTTAAAATTACTTGTCATTACTGAATCTGATAGTTTTTCCACTGTCTGATTTAGACGATTCCCTTCTTTTCAAGCATGGAGGCAACCATTATTTGGATTGCAGTTGACCCTAGGAATCTAATTTTTTGATCCAAGGCCCTCATGCTTGTCAGTGTAGAACAGGAGGGGTGGGGGTGGGTGGCATGTCTGAAATAGATCTTACAGCTTGGAACAAAGACACAAGCCCATGCAGGTTGATGAGGAGATGATAAAGCGGTACAGCTCTGGAAGAGAGCTAGTGGCCTTATTATTTGCTGAAACAGTCTGTTTTTACTATTCCTATTTTTGTGTAGACTTATATGAGTTAACTAATTTCACTTTAAGACATTAATGTGATACTGTTACTAATGTGTCCTTGAGAGTAAGCTGTTTTTTTTAGTGGTAATTAACAGGGCTGGCATCAGTGCTAGCTGTACTACCATAACTTTTGGGAGAAATGCTTTCCAAAGGAGGTATTTCTGGCAGTGACATCAGATAAATTTGTATCTTTAAATAGGTGCCAATAAGTGATCTGTGTGTGAGTTTGACTGTTGGTCATCTGAACAAGTTCTTTCATCTTGAGTGTCGTGGCAATTTGCTATGGCTTGTACTCTGGAGGTGAGGGGAATCGGAATGGCACCTTCGCGATCGAGAAGGCCATGGACTGCTCCAGCACAGCCTCTTGAGCTTGGCATGGAAACTAGGTAGATTATAGCAGGGTTTTTTCCCCATCCTTCCTCATGGGTGAAATGCAGCTTTTCTGTACTTAAATGCTATGCACAGTGGAACCACAATGACTCTGGAGGAATTGGTGTCATCTTGGCATTTACTCAATGTTTTCAGTGGCACAGTTCCTTAATTATGAATGTTGCTTAGTATGGGTCATATAATGTTTTCTCATCTTGTTGCAGCTCCACTGTTGTGGGCACAGACACCTTCCGTTAGACCAGGCTACACAAAGCCCACCCAGCTCTGCTTTTCCTAGCAAGTAGGAAATTGAATTTGCAAGGATCCTGTCCTCCTGAGTTTATAATGAGTACTCAAGTATATACACATACCCATGCAGTGTGCTCACCTGACCAGTGCCTAAAAAACCTGATGGTGACAGCAATTGGGGAAGATGCCTTTTAAACTGATCTGGTTTCAGCCTCTGACAGTGACAGTTTTAAGTGGGAATCTGACCATTTCCAGCAATGTCTTTAAGGTTTCTTGAGCATGAAGTGATTCTGGCTTTGAATCTGTAGGCTTTTTTGATATAAATTGGTAGTTCTTACTAGTAAGTTTCAATCTGTTTTATTTCAAATGGGGTATTTGGTTTGTGTGTATTGAGGGGCAAAAAAAATATTGAGCTGCTCTTTCCACCAGCATGGAGGAATTATCCGTTCACCTTGGAAGGGCGAGTCTTTGTCTTGGTCCTGGGGTAGGTAGGCTTTTGATTTAGCTTGTGGGATTGTTAAAGCCCATTACTAGACTTTTCTGAGACTTCTAAAACGAGAATTTGGCAAAAATGAACCTGTTGCATCTGGTAAGGGTAGGAAGTCTCTTGAGGCAAGATAACTGGCTAATTAATGTTGACATGTATGAGAAGCTGTTATCATGTTGGGGTTCTAAAGGGTTTAATTCTTGCTCTGTATTTCAGTAAACTTAAATGTCTGTGACAAGGTGCTTGAATCTTGGGGGGGGAAACATGACATCTTTGTGCACTATGTGGACTAGTAATCCATAGCAAGGCAGTGCTTTAATTTGACTTCAGTGGATGATGCCGAAGAGGTTTGATATAACTTCTTTGTGAGAGTAAATTCAGCTTACTGTCTTATGTTTTTATAACAAATTTTTTTAATCCGTCCCGTGCATGTACAATACCTTCAGTCTGAAAAAAATTCTGCAATTCTATTTTTTTGTTAGTAATAGTATTCATAATGCTTTGAAAATGTATGTTTTCTGAAAGCTAATAACTTTTTAAAATATTATTGCAGTACTTGTTCCAGTCATCATTGCCATAAGTGCTAAAATGGAGGTGGTTTCAGCAGAAGTCAACAGCTTGCTCCCTGAGGAAATAATGGACACTGGTATAACTCTGGTAGAAGACGACAGCATAGAAGCGGTTATCGTGTCGTCCCCAATGGCAGATTCTATTCCCATGGAAACAGAACTGGAAGAAATAGTGAACATAAGATCCACCAGTGACTCCTCAGCTACTACTACAGACACAGTCACCACAGAATCAGTAACTGCACCCAGCAATCACTCGGACAATGTGACAGTGAACAGCACAACCCTAAAAACTGATGTGAATGCAAAGCCTACATTTCCAAGTGGCCTCCATAAACTTGGTGCTCAGACCCCTGTCACTATATCAGCCAATCAAATTGTTCTGAACAAGACCGCCGATATTAAAATAGGGAATCAGAATCTTAAACCAGATGGGCAAAAGCTAATTGTAACAACTTTGGGCAAGTCTGGCCAGCCTATTGTTTTAGCATTACCCCATAGCCAACTCCCGCAAACGCAGAAGGCAGCACCCCAAGCCCAAGGTGGAGACTCCAAGGTACAAGGCCAGCAGATCAAAGTTGTTATTGGAGGTCGGCCAGAAGTGAAACCTGTTGTTGGTGTCTCGGCTTTGACACAAGGGAATCAGCTGATAAACACTGCAGCTCAGCCTTCTGTTTTGCAGACCCAGCAATTAAAAACAGTACAGGTAAAATGAGTTATGCTGATGAAACATCGTAAAGACAATTTTGTTGCTGCAGTTGCTGTCCATTTCCTTCATTGACTGACACTGTTACTTTCAGCCTTTGCATTTATTCCTCGTATTAAAAAATATGATGCTGCTCTTAGCCCATGCTTACATCTGTGGATGCATTTACCATTTTATGCCCTTTTACCTCTAGCTACTGTCTAGAAACTTAAGATTTGCCTCAGAGAAAGTGAGCTATTAACATTCAGTAAATTGAAGAGAATTTTCCCATTAATTTCTATAAAAATAAATTCTATGTGCTTTCAGGAAGACTGGATTGAACTCTATATGCTTCTTGTTCCTTATTCAAAATGTGTGCTGCCTTACCTCTTTATGAAAGAGTAGCTTCTGCCTATTATGTTTATTTTTTTTAATAAACTCTCTGAAAAATCCTGCCAGAATTTGAAGAACAACAGAAAGGTATATATTATCTGAGTCAAATTTAGTTAAGCTTGTTAATAGACACTGATGGACTAGATGCTGTTGTAAGCTGGACACTTCAAGATCTTGTTCCTGATCTCTGGCATGGACTTTCAGATATTTAAAACCACAGAAAATCTGCTGGCATCTCAAAAATGTGTTGAAAACACTTGGGTTATGACCCAAAGTGTCTGACTTTCATCTGGTATATGGCAGAACTAAGTGTGAGTAACTTTGTTTCAGTTGGCAGTGAGACAGAAATAAGACCTTATGAAAGTGAAGGTAAAGTAGAACTCAATGCAGGTTATGATAGAAATATATTTATTTTACAGTCTAAATGAAATGAGAAATTAAGTACGCTAATAAATCTGATTTGCTGCACATGAAAAATTACAAACTTTTAAGCATGTTATTAGCTGAATGGTAAATTCCCCAGCTAGTATTTCAAGGCAAGCAAATGGGTGCAACTCTCAAGTTGATTTGTTTTAAAGCTGCAGGTGATCTCTGCACTTACTTTTTGCTTTTTCCTTTTTTGTTGCTACATATTAAATGTGTTTTACACAGATATAACTGGCTGTTTGAAACATATCTATTTTTTAAATGACTTTTATTTTAGTGCTTTGATTATTAATGATATGGTTGTCATTATAGCTTTTAAAAAAGCCTCTGCCCTTGAGTAAATAGGAACATTTAAGAGTGGATTAGATCCTGTTACTTGGCTTCAGTTACACGCTGCCAAGTGACAGATACAAGAAACTGAGGAGAATGACTTAGCTGTGATGTGCTCTTGCTTGTGTGAGATGACCTGTACCATCAATGACCGAAATGCAGTGACTCGGCAATTGACCTCTGCTGTTTGTCATTAGGAGTTCTATAGATTCCGTAGTAGAAGCAAATGGACTTGCATCTATTCGTAAATCTATTTAATTGCAGATTGAATAAATTTGTTGTGGTCTTTTTATTAAAATTTTGCTTTTGTTTGCAAAATAGATTGATAGATTTTTAACACCTGGCATTACTTTTTTCGTATAACTAGAGGAGGAAGTAGAAATGAAAAGGAAGAAGGGAATGTTCAGTTGGTTATAAGTACCCAGTACTGCAAGGAAGATGACTACATTAGCACTTCCCAGCCAGTGCTTTTTCCCTGTACTAAAGTATGAGAGGGAGTTTTTACAAGGGTGTGTAGTGATAGGACAAGGGGTAATGGTTTCAAACTGGAAGAGCTTAGATTTAGATTAGGTATCAGGAAGAAATTTTTCACTCTAAGGGCGGTGATGCCCTATCCCTGGAAGTATTCAAGACTAGGCTGGATGGGGCTTTGAAAATCTAGTGGGAGATATGCAAGCCCATGACAAGGTGTGAACTAAATGATCTTTAAGGTCCCTTCCAAACCTAAACCATTCCATGATTCATGGTAACCCACTCATTGAGTCTCTGGCTTAGCAAATGAAGTCATGCATTTATCCCCTTCATCTTGAACAAGCTTTTTAACCTTTCAGTGAGTGGAAAAGAAAGCTGTGAATGCTTCCCTCCTTCCCCTGGGTCTTGTGTAACTTGTCTCTTGCAGCTTTGAATTGGGTATTTCAGATGCAAGGCAGCGCTGCAGTTCAACTTGGTGCTGAAAAATAAATTAGTAAAAGATTCAGTGAGAAAGAGCTCTCTTCAGTCCTCTTTACATCCTCCCTGTTGTAGAGGCTTTGCAGATCACTAGAGAAACTCAATTAACTTTTCTGTAATCTAATTGTGACATTTGAAATCTTAGCACTTGAAAAGGCATAATTGATTACGTTGAACAAAATGTTCCTTGAAATCTGGCTCCCTCTCTGATTATACTTTTAGAGGTATGAGGCTGTGAGGTTTTACACCTCACAGGTGTGTGGCAGGACCTTGGGCTTCATCTATATTCAGAGGTTTATTGCTATTCCTTGGCAGCTCGTCTTGATTTAGTTAAAACCATTGCCCTGGATGTATGGACAAAACTTCTGGATAAGTGCATCAGCTTTCAGCTTGTGATTCCTGCCTGCATACAAGCTTAAAAACAATGATGTGCCTGCTGGTGTACTACTTCAATCTAATTGCATTAAGCAGGAGTTTGTCTTTGCAGATGGCTGTCAAACAGATGTCCAGACCCATTGTGGTCACTGTAACTAAGCTAGTCTAACCTGTCTTTGTGGTAACTGGCTCTGTGTTTCAGCAGTTAAATCTTCATGTCTATAGCATTGTTGTTATCACAGCAAGACAACTGCTAAACCATTGTTGTGGCTTCATCTCATCATGGAAAAGTGACCTTGTGCACTCGCTAACCTTAGAGCAAACTCCCATTCCTACTCAGTTTCTTCATCTTTTCTGAAGTGCAATGTTTTCCTCTCCTATCTCTGGAGCCCCCATTTTTTGTATTATGCCAAATATAGATTACATGGAGTGTGGCTACATGGACAAGCACCCATGAGCTCTCATCAGGAGTGGATCTATAGTACATTAGCTCCTTTGTGGTAGCTGACTCTGTGGGTACTCAGTCCAGCAGTAAATGTGAGGCATGCATGTGCTTTTCTCTGTATGAACAGAACATGGTCTGACAGCTGAAAACAGTCTGGCTGTAGAAACTTGCTAGTTCATCTTGTTCAATGGAGAGTGCTTAGGAAGACACAAACTGACCATTTAAATAAAAGTGCTTGCAAATAAATCTCTTCTCAAGGGGGAAGAAGGTTGGCGTGTGCTTACAAATGTAGTTATTTTCTTATGGAAGAGCTTATTGCCCCAGAAAATATTTTTGCAGTCTGATTTGAAGTAACTTGCAGAGACCACACTTAGCTTCCATAGGCAAAGGAATAATATTAAGCTTCTGGTCATCAGAACAGGCAATGGCAGACAGCTCTAGAGAACTTGTTCTTCCTGAAGCATCAAAGGGGCAGTCTATCATCTCTATCTCCCTGGCTTCTCCAGGCTCTACTGAAATGGCTAGCGAGTCTCCCACTGATGCTTAGAAGGCTCTCACGGGTGCTGAGGCTAGCAGCTCCAGTGGCAAAAGCCTCAAAAGAGCTCTCAGTTCAGGGCAGGAGAGCACAGCCTACATCTGGGGGCCAAGGGCTGTTCCTCACTTATAACCAACCACATTTGAATTTTGCCATGTTTCCTGAGCCCTGAAAGAATTCAAATTTGCTAAACCTCATTCTTAGTAGACAAACTGTTCACACTAAAAGCATGGGGAAATTTATCTAGGAACATACTGCAAGTTGAGTCTGATGGGAGCAGGGCTACTTGTGTTGACCAGATATCAGTTTGGGGGTTTTACCATTTTTTTTCTGAAATATTTAATGTTAACAGGTAGCTAGTATTTTACATTTATTCATGTAGGTCATCTAAGCACACTTATTGACTGTTACTGGAAAACAATTGCTGTTGTTCAGAGCTGGCTGTTGGTGTTTGATGTTGATCATGTTCTGAGCCAGACTTTGCCCTTTCTTCAAAGTGTAAAAGCAATAGCAGTTGAGTTACAATAATACCTTATGGCAGGGTAAGGTTAATTTCAGCAGAACAGAAATATCAAATCCAGCAGATGAAATGTATGGTATTTATCAGAAGTTAAAATATGTGGAAATTAAAAAAAAAAAAAAGAAAAAAAGATATCTCTTCATCTAACATCTGTGTATGTACTAAGAGAACCTCATCCTTGACATGGTAAAATGGCTTCAAGTTAAATTTCTGAACTGGACTGTGAATGAAGCTTGCTTTGTCAAACAACCTTTGTTTCGATGTTTTTAAGTAATGTATTTCCAGAGCGGGTTGTTTTCTTCTTTTCAGCTTCATTTTAAGCCTTGACTATTGTATGCCACCTATAAAGCAGTAAGGCCTGGGTGCAGCATACTGGGGCAAATGACTTTCACTTGCAAACGGTCTGAGGCAGAGGTTTCATTGGAGGAACACTTGTACTGGAACTATGGAGCAACACATGGCTTTCTATAAGAGATCTGTTTTCTGACACTGCCTGGTGTCAGAGCTGCTCGTTGGCTGAGCACAGCTTGGGCATGCAGCGGCAGCATATGCTTTCTATGGGAGGCTGGAGGGCTCCAGTGCCAAAGCAGGGGTGAGCTCCAGCTTCCCCAGCCGTGTTCTGTGTGTGCTGCCGGGAGCTGAAACAGCCTCATGCGTGCTCTTTGTGGTATAGCAAGGGGATTTGTTATGTGCTACTGAATACTTTGAATGTTTTGGCATTGTTCTACTGAAAAGGAGGTGTTTTCAGTCAGCAAATTACATAAATAGGGGCTTGTGTAGGAAATTGTAACATCCAGCCTACTCAATTGCTTCCTTTAAGCACTGACAATGTTCTCAGGCTGTGAAAAGTAGCTGTCAGCTCTGTATCTTTACACATCAGTGAGATTTCTCCAGTTAGCAACTTGAGTAACAAGGCTGGCTCTGTGTCTTTCAGAGGTGACTCCCCACATGGATGCCAATGTTGTGACTCTCTGATCCATCATCTCTTAATGGGATGTAGCTAGGTACATGTTGTAGAAGAGGCGTTATGGGCCTAACCTATGGGGTGGGTAAGTGTACGGGCTTTAGTGTGCTCACTTGGATTCAGGGAAGATCCTAGAGATAATCCACGTCTGCAGGCAACCTCTGCAGTGGGCAGGTTAAAACAGTCTTTGAAAGAAGTCGTCCTCTTAATTAAACTGTTCACCAGCTGGATTCTGGTGTATAGAAACTATTAGGATAAATGCATCTGATAGTGAACTTCCATCAGTATGGAAAAGGGGGGAAAGTCTTAAGATTTTAAGACTCTAAAATCTTGCTTATGAAAATTTCAAGCTGAAGTGTTCTGATTTATTGAATTAGATGTACATATTCCTGGTTCAGCTGTGTTTTGGGAAACTGCATCATGGAAGGGAAAAAACACCCCCTGTACCTGGATATAGCCAACTGATTTTTTTTTATTTTTTTTTCTTGACTAAGTAGTACCCAAAACTTTCAAGGACTGATGATCCATGTCCTTTTTGAGAACTGTTGTAGAAGGCTGTTTCCCCATTTACAGGGTAAAAGTGTGCTGCTATTTCAGAATAGGTCAAGAGATGTTTCAGAGCAGTAGTTGTCATTTAAATTGCTCAAGGAATAAATTTTGTTCTGGTTGTCTGACAAACAGGTTACTTTTTTATAGCCTCAAATATCGAGGGTTGTGCATTTAATTTTAACATTTTTATGTAGACCAACAGCATGTAAGAAAATATTTCAGCATCTTGAAGGTGAGGTGTGTTTGCACAGGGAGATACCGTATGAAAAAACTGTAAGGGATTTGGCTATCCTGCTTTGGCTGGTTTTCTAAAGTGGCATGGATGATATCCTAGTTCTCTCTGTAGTGAGAAATGAAGGTGAAATGTGAGAAACAATTATTCTTCTAATTAATGTGTGGAAATATTGCCCCCCCCTTTTTTTTTCCTAATGTACTCAACAGCACAATAATTTAGATCTAAAATGCTCAAGTTACTTTAGATCTCTTTTTCCTCCATCTTTCAGATTGCAAAGAAGACCCGAACCCCAACTTCTGGCCCGGTGATCACCAAGCTGATCTTTGCAAAACCAATCAATAGTAAAGCTGTTACAGGGCAGACCACTCAAGTGTCACCAGTCATTGCAGGTTGTACTACTTCAACTTGTTTTGCTTTGTTATTTTTTAGAGGCTGTTCAAAGAAATGGCTATTGTAGAAATTTTTCTGTCTTGATGATTTTACTGTGGTTTCTGTTGATGTAAATTGAAAAAAAAAAAAATCAGTAGTGAATTTTATTGGTAGAAGCAGATAAATGCAGTTGTTGGTACCTTTACACTTTGCTCATTTAGAATTATCTTTGTGATTGTAGAGTTTGAACAGTTTGCTTTTACTGTAACAGGCTTTTGCTTTCTGGATTTTAGGGAGGAGAAAAAAATATCTCACAGCCAGAGAAAAGGCTATTTGATAAACAGAAAGTAATTTGTAGATATATTATATAAATAGACAGGGAGAAAAGGAGGCACATGCTTTTGTATTACTTTAATCTGCTTACATTTGGACTTCAATGTAATACATCCAAATAACAGGAAAAAACATTTGAGTAGAAAAAAAGTGAATAAATCTGTCGTCTTTCTGTTACATTGCTCACCTACTTCAAAAATAAACATCACAGAGGAGTCTAAGAAGGTCATTAAGGCAAATAAATGGTTTGTCTCTTTGGAAAACAGATCTGTATGTGTCTTTTAAAAAAATAATTAAAAATGCCACAGTATTATAATTTCTTTATTATGGTAGTGGGACTGATGTGTTCCTTGTTACTTGGGCACATGCAATGATGCATTTGACATCTGAGACATGTAAGTTATCTCAAAAGGACAGGTGTAGGAAGCCAGAGTCGTCTTCAGAGTTTTGAAGGATTGACCAAAATTCCAGATTGACCAAGCCAAGTAGGCCTAAAATCTTTTTCACATATTTAAACAAATTTGTTAATCTTCTACAGAACTGGGACTTGAGCTGGTTTTAAAAAGAATGTAGCTGTCTCCTGTACTCAAAACTTTGATACAGATATGAGTGGATGACACAACTGAAACCAGTCTTTTCCTTGAGCTGTCAGGCTGTCTGCACCCCGAAGCCTGACCAGTGTTTCAGGTGGAAGAGGGATTCTTCATCTCACTCCTCAGTTTTTCCTCTCTCTGAAACAATTCCCTACCACGTGTACAGACTTGTGAATAAGTTTTCTTCACTATATTTATCAATATTTGAAGTAAGCTGTTTGTGTGTTTAAAAACAAGAAAACAAAATGAACTACTCAAAATCAACTGCTTGGAGCTGTATTACGTTTTCATCTGGTGATACATGAAAATAGGTAAACAATAAGGAACTACAACAAAAACAGTACAAACAAGAGCATGTTTTTAGGTTTGCTGCTGCCAGAATGAAGGGAAATGTCCAAGTCAAAGCATACCTGCAATATGACAGGCAGATATATTACAGAATTCCAGCTTTTAAATCAATGTGCTGGAAAAGCAAGAGTACCTGTCCCTGAACCTGAGAGAAGCATCACTGAGAGATAAAGATGCTTCTGTAATTGAGAGGGGAATCTTTTTAAACATCTGTCTTTCTGCTCACCATCCTAAACAGCCAGCTTTGAGAGGCTGGCATCATTCTGGGGAAGGTGTAGCATTTGCGTGTTGGTTTTTGATTTTTATGTGTGTTTTTATGAATCTGATAAATATTTTTCAGTTGCCTGGGAATTTCCACAAACTGAGGCGGAAGATGTAAATTTGAAGGACTTGTCAATATAAGCAGCCAGATTCTGTTTAGGAAGCTGATGCCAAGGAGTACAGAAGGGAAAAAAGCGAAGCAAATGTAAAATACTAAATACTGTAGATGGTGAAATTCCTCCAGACTGACATTTTTGAGGTTGCATGTGGCTGCCTGCACCAGCTATCTGCACAAAACTTAGGCTGCACAAAAGTAAAGGTTATTTTAGAGCACATGGACCTCAGAGAAAGGCAACTTCCCACAAGGATTGTGCCTTTTCTTATTTGTTCTAGTTGATTTAATTGTCAGGCCACTTGTAGGTTTTGGGTGGAAAAGTTATGTGTGTTGGTTTCTTATATTTATAAATGTAGCACAAAGAGAATGAATGACAGAAGCAATGACAGAAATTAATTACTGAGTCAAAGTGCAACAGAGGAAAGCTCAGTGATCAAGAACTCTTTGGAAAGAATCTTAGAAGTATGGAAAAAAAAGAAAAATCTGTTTTCTGCTCTGGGTGTTCCACAATATTCTGAAGACTGATTTCACAATTTGGAGCTACTGGTTTTGATGTTTAACCTTGTTTGTAGTTGTAAAAGCAGATAGTTTGTAGAGTAACACAACCACCCATGTTTTCACAGGAGTGTCATATAGTCTGTTAAGTGGCAGAAAAAAAACCAAAAAGGGCAACCACCAACACAGAAGGAAAAAAATCCCTAAGCTTAGAGTTGAGTGTAGACAGACCAAATGCCTTTCTCTTGGTCACTGTAACACAGCTTGTTTCTGATGGCTGAGGTTTTAAAAGGAAGCGGCCCTTCACAGATGCTCAGTTTCTCTGTACATTGGCAGCAGCCCAGGGAGTTCCTAGGACGCTGCCAGTTGGCTGGATATTTGTGCACATCTCAATACCCTTGAGGCAGTGTGCCTTAGGATGCTGACCTAGCTTTAAAGAAGTTCAGTGAAATGTGACAGAAAGCTTCATGTACATTTCAACTTCTATAAGCCCCAGTGAACTGTCTTTTTATTTGCAATAATGCCAACTTATTTTCTTCTTTGTTGCTAAATGTAACTTAAAGTATGCCAGTGTCCTTCCTATCACATAATACACTCAAATGCAAAATATACAGAGAAAATTTTGCTTTAAAATTTAAAGTAAATAGATATAACTTGAGCCCATGGTATTTTCATCGTTTATAGGTAGAGTTCTTTCACAGTCTGCTCCAGGAACGCCACCAAAGACAATAACAATCTCTGACAGTGGAGTCATTGGATCATCTTTGAGTACAACAACACAACAGACACCGAATAAAATAGCGATCTCGCCACTCAAATCCCCTAATAAGGTAAGGACCTGATTGTGGTTGCAGCCTTCTATCCCTCCTGCACAGTGGTCTGAATTATAGAATGGTTCAAATTGGAAGGGGCCTTAAAAATAATTTAATTTCCAACCCACCCTGCCATGGGAAGGGACACCTCCCACTAGACCAGGTTGCTCAAAGCCCCATCCAACCTGGCCTTAAACGCTTCCAGGGATGAGGCATTCACAACTTCTCTGGGCATTGTGTTCCAATGTGTCACCACCCTCACAGTAAAGAATTTCTTCCTAATATCTAATCTAATTTCCCCTCTTTCAGTTTAAAACCATTACGCCATGTCCTATTGCTCCACTCCCTGATAAAGACTTCCTCCCCATCTCTTGTGTAGCTCCCTTCAAGTACTGGAAGGCTGTTTTAAGGTCTCCCTGGAGCCTTCTATTCTCCAGAGTGAACAACCCCAACTCTCTCAGTGTTTCCTCATAGGAGACGTGCTCCAACCTTCTTATCACTTTCATGGCCCTCTGCTGGACCCATTCCGATGGGTCCATGTTGTTCCTTGGAGTCCTCAGCACAAGAAAGCTGGATGCCGTACTCCAGGTGGGCTCTCATGAGAGCAGAGTAGCAGGGCAGAATCACCTCCCTTGACCTGCTGGCCACACTTCTTTTGATGTAGCCCAGGATGAGGTTGGTTTTCTGGGCTACAAGCACACATTGCTGACTCTCATTGAGCTTCTCGTCTACCAGCACCTGCAAGTCCTGCTGCTTGGGGCTGCTTTCATTCCATTCTCTGCCCAACCTGTATTTTTGCCTGGAAATGCCCTCACCCGCATGCAGTTGACCTTGTTATCTTGTTCTTGGCTTGAGATTCACATGAGCTCACCTCTCAAGCTTCTCCAGGTCCCTCTGGATGGCATCCCTTCTCCTCCAGCATATCAACCACACCACACAGCTTGGTGTCATTGGCAAACTTGCTGAGGGTGCGCTCTATCTTACTGTCTGTGTTGCCAAAAAAGATGCTGAACAGCACTCATCCTAGTACTGACCCCTGAGGAATGTCAGTCATCACTGGTTTCCACTTGGACATTGAGCCATTGACCGCAACCTTTTGAGTGCAGCCGTCTAGCCAGTTCCTGATCCAGCGAGTATTCCATTCATCAAATCCATGTCTCTCCAGTTAGGATACAAGGGTGTCACGTGGGACAGTGTACAGTGGTTTGCGTAAGTCCAGGTAGATGTTGTCTGTTGCTTTCCCCTTATCTACCAGTGCTGTAGCACCATGATAGAAAGCCTTTGTTAGACATATTTGCTCTTGGTGAAGCCATGTTGGCTGTCACCACCTCTTTGTTTTCCCTGTATGCCTTAGCAGAGATTCCAGGCACAGAGGTGAAACTGATGGCTTGTAGTTTCCCAGGCCTTCCTGTCTTCAGCCTTTGAAGCTAGGGGTTATGTTTCCCTGCTTCTGACCAGTGGGAACTTCACCAGACTGCCATGACTTTTCAAATACAGTGGAAAGTGGCTTGGTAACTTCATTTGCCAGCTCCCTCGGGACCCTTGGATGGATTTAATCAGGTTCCATGGATTTATGTACCTTCAGGTTCTTCTGATGGTCTTGAACTTGTACTTCTAGTAGGGGGCAGTTCTTCATTCTCATAGTCCCTCACACTAAATAATTTCTTCCTAATATCTAATCTAAATTTCCCCTCATTCAGTTTAAAACCATTGCCTGTGTCCTGTCACTCCATTCCCTTATAAAGAGTCCTTCCCCATCTCTCACGGTTGGTCCCCTTCAGGTGCTGGAAGGCTGCTATAAGGTCTTGGAGCCTTCTCTTCTCCAAGCTGAAAAATTCCAACTCTCTCAGCTTATTTTCATAGGAGAGGTGCTCCAGCCTGCTGATCGTTTTCATGGCCCTTTGCTGGACCTGTTCAACAGGTCCATGTCTTTCCTGTGTTGAGGACTCCAAAGCTGGACACGGTACTTCAGGTGAGGTCTCATGAAAGCAGAGTAGAAGAGCTGGATCATCTCCTTCGACCTGCTGGCCACACTTCTTTTGATGTAGCCCAGGATGCAGTTGGTTTTCTGAGCTGCCAGCACACATTGCTGCCTCCTGTTGAGTTTCTTGTCCACCAACACCTCCAAGTCCTCCTCAGAGCTGCTCTCAATGTGAATGTTTTTGCATCCATTCCAAGACCAGCCATTTCCTGTATTATCTAAATTCTCAAACGGTATTGTTTTCAGTGTCTTCATAAAACATTAAGAAGCTCTTTAAGAGGAGACCTCAATGATGCTAATAGGTCAGCACTTACTAATCATTTTGTTAGATGCATAGATAATTTAGGCTTCCCTAATCAAATCTGGAGTAAACAAAATTGGCAATGGTCCTTGACAATTATAGAGCTGGAGATTGGTGCAGGTGGGCAATACATAGAAAACCTAGCTCATCCATAGTAAGCTGTGTTATAGAATAATGTCATGGGCATGCTTGTCTTTTTAGACTTGATAAGAAGAGGAATACTGCTGGAGAGAATAAGAGTCAGGGGGAGTGCATGCAAGATGCATAGTGCATGCAAACTAAATATGTATAAAACTTAGAATAAGAATAAAAAATTCAGTTTGCTTGGCCGTGCTTTAGTTGTGTGTTGTTATACGAATGGAGTGAAGGGACTTGGGTTTGAGCATTGTTAATGAGAGAAGCAGGATGAAGAAGCAGCAAAGAAAAAATGAGTGGAGGTGAAAAAGTGAAAAGACTCCTTAGGGTTGCATTTTGAATTCACTCTAGATAAGTAATTCTTATCTTATAAAAGCAAATGTTTCCAAAAATTGGGAGTTTTCTTAAAACATTAAGAAGGAAGTTTAGAACAAAAAGTAGAAAACCAACCTTGGAAGGGTTGTGACTGTACAGAATAGAGTATTCAAGGACTGCATTCTGATCAGACCTGTAGGGATCTGGAAACTAGACTTGAAAATACTGATGATCTTATAATTTGGCTAAATCTACTACTGTGTAAGGTGACTTTTTTTTTTTTTCTCCCCACAGCTCTCCTTTAAAATATCCATTATGATAAAATAGTCATGGTACTGATTATAAAGCTGTTATTCAGAAAATCCATCCTGACAATGGAAAATAGCTTCAGCGTCCTTAAAAAACCCAAACAAACAAAAAACAAACTAGAAGCAGTGCTAGTTTTCTGCAGGGGACTTTTGGTGCTGGAAACCAGCAATGCCTTGATGTTTCTAATGTCTCTATGTGCCGTTGTTGCATGGTCAGACCCGTGTAAGTTGTGGTTAAATACAGCACCTTTGTTCACAGGAAGAACTCTTAGTACTGGTGGAGAACTGTACTTTCATGAGGAGGAGAAACGTAGCTGTACAGGATCTTGTATCCTGTGCAGAGATTTTAAACTGCTTCTTTGTTTTGCCAAGCAGCTAACATTGGTGTCAGTGGCCTCCCAGCCTCCCAACTCCCCCCAGAAGACGGTGGGCGTCCCACTGAATGTAGCATTAGGACAGCAGATCCTCACAGTGCAGCAGTCAGCACCCTCCTCCCCTGGGAAGGCTATAGGCCACCACACAACCACCCAGGTACAGATTGGCTTTCCTTTGTCTTCTAGTGTGTTTCTGTCTCATCACTCGCGGAAAACTGGAGTGTTGAATCGCAAATGGGCAGTGGTCAGTCCCAAGGTGTTCTTGTAATGGTGTTTCCTTAAGAGTTGGCAACAGCATTGCCCTGAGCAGCACACACTTCTTCAGTGGAGGGGTACAAACAAGCAAGCCCATAAAAGGGGATGCTGTTAGAAAGCAGTTTTTGACTTGGAAAGCCCCACTTGATGCACCTTCTCATCTCTGTACACTCAATATCTCGAGTCATCTGAAAGTCTTCTTATGACACAAGGAATTTCTTTACAGTGAGGGTGACAGAGCACTGGAACAGGCTGCCCAGGGAGGTTGTGGAGTCCCCTTTCTGGAGTTCTTCAAGACCCGCTTGGATGCAGTCCTGAGTAATGTGCTCTGGACAGTCCTGCTTTAGCAGGGGAGTTGGACTAGATGACCTCTAGAGGTCCCTCCCAACTCCGACAATTCTGTGATTCCGTGAAGAGTTCTTTGTGTGGTTCTATCTTTTCTACCAGTCTTTCTAGGTCACTGATTAGGGCTGCAAGCGTTTCTAAGGTTTGCCCAATGGAATTCGTATTCTTGTAGTAGAGGTCTGCATAAGCAAGACACTATGGTCAGAGATATACAGAATTAGAAATCATTAATATCACATGTCTTATTTCTAGAAAAGTACCAGGATCTTCCATAATAGCTTTCAAAAATTGATTACCATTAATTGAATGCAAAATCAGGACAGGACAAAACTGATCTTTCTTACAAAATACAGGTTTTACTTTTTTCTCTTTTGTAATATTAAGTGTAATGTCTTTATCCCTGTTTCAGTAAACATGAAAGGACGTGTCAGTGTAAATAACCAGAGTGCATATAGCAGTGAGTGGATACAGTTGCGTGTGTAGCATGAGACCAGAGGCTTGGACATATTTTGCCAGTCTTGTATTAACAACACAGGTGATAATTGGAATGTTGATATGGTGACAACATTGTCTTTTTGAAACAGTTGTTAAAAAATTATGTCACTCTAATGCAAGCACCCTCAGTGACAGAATGGAGCTGGCTGTGTGGTATACCTAAGAAGCTTCGATCCAAATCTTTCTAACACGAGACAAGGATTTCAGCTGTCTTCACTGTACTCAAGAACATACCCTTAGAAAAACTGTCACTTGAATTTTACGATTTTCACAGTTGTCCTTGGATGGCAGCCACCAATTTGTGTGCTAGAGGGAACTTTGCTCATGCCTTCTCCCTGTGATAACACTTAGGCTGTCTGTGCTTGCAGATAGAGCCTATTTTGAATTGCTGAAGTCTCGGTATATAAAAATATAAATCCCAAGAGAATACCTTCTTTAAAAGACCAGGCTTATATTTCTAGTGAAATATGTGCAAATTGAGATTTCAGTCATGTTGTTGCTGAAAGCTGGGGAGCTGGGAAATGTCCTAATAAGAAATCACATTGTACTATCAGTCAAATTTAATGCTAAAGCTTAATGCCAAGGACAATGGTATGTTTAATATTGATGTTAAAATACACTGACAATATAAAGTTGAGTTCCAAAAAGAAGATAGATGGAAGGAGAGAAAGGATGAATAAACCAAAGTTTATTTTCTCCAGTGTTGGCAACACTGGAGAAAAAGGCCATTGTCAGACTGGTAGACTTATGAATATGTATAGATAAAATAAGCACTTGCTTGTTATCAGTTTGTAATTTGAAAGAAATCGGAGAGATGAATTCTTGTGAATTCCAGATGTACTATTATTCCAGCTGTGTCTTCTGCCAAACTCCCTCTCTTCCCCCTTTTGCTTTTTTTCTTAACATGTTTTGGCTTGCTACTCTTTGTTCTTCTTGCTGCTTTCATTTCTCATCTTGTGCCCTCTTTCTCATGTGTTCAGCTATCAGCTTGTGGACTCTGTTCCATCTCCTTCTCAAGGTCTGCACAGTGATTTCTGTATATTAATCACAGGCTGTCTTAATAAGACGTATCTGTATGCACAGAGATAAGTCATGCTGCAATCTGGCACAAACAGTTGTGCGAGTTCTTACCACGTGTTTTTATTAGTAGGAATATTTCTAGGTTTATTCATTGCTTGGTTTTGAATGCATACTGAGCAATGTTCTCCATAGTCACCTGAAGTTTTTTGGTAAACGTAATATCTGGGGAAGTGGACTGAGCCACTCTGCTTATGTAAATATTAGTTTACTCTGGTGTTTGATGTAGAGCTTTGAAAACGGAACTGAGTTTGCTCTGAGCTGTCGAGAGGCATTTAATCTCTTTACATCTGTTTTACTTTTGAAAGAAAAAATTGAGATATCTAGCTGACTTGCTTCTCAAGGATACAAATGGATTGTAGAGTTGCTTGCTAACAAATTGAGGAATAAACATGATGATGTTATTTCTGCCTTTGTACAAATAACTTTGTGGTGTCTGTGTTGGCTTAACAGGCTGTGAAATCAGCAGTGCAGACCATTACTGTAGGAGGAGTGGGTACTTCTCAATTCAAGACAATTATTCCCTTGGCTACTGCACCCAATGTTCAGCAGATTCAGGTACCTGGAAGCAAATTCCATTATGTCAGACTTGTTACTGCCACAACAGCCAATAGTTCAACCCAATCGGCCAGTCAAAATCCCAGTACAAATACACAGCCTCTTCAGCAGGGTAAGTGCTTGTACTAATCTTTGCCTGAAATAAGATTTTCTTTTTTGTTTTGTAAGGATCAAAGTGAGTATGTAATAGAGAGGCCGGATGTACTTAGTTTTGTGGTAGACTCCTATAAATTTCATATTCTGTTACCTCTGGTTTGCATGTGGAAAAGCTCTGCCATGTCAAATTGCTCTGCGGTTGAGCCTGAATCCTGGGAGCATTTTACACTGCTTTTCCCTAGTTTACCAGCTTTGTGGGTGACTCATGGCAAGTGCAAAATCCATCATGTGAAGCCAGAACAGCCCACAAATACATTGCCAGAACTCCTGCAATATAGAAATCGTTTCACTTCAAATGCTTTAGATGCCAGATGTTTCTGCCAGTTTCTGTTCGTGATTTCTGGAGCTGCAATGGAATAAGAGATTTCAAACCAAGCTATTGGTTTTGTATTCTCTTCTTGCCAAGGGAAATCCAGTGTCCAGAGGAGCTCTGCACCCAAACTGGTTTTTAAGTTTTAAGCCATTGCTGTGAAATGTGTGCTCACGCTCTTTTGCCAAATACCTATTTATGAAGGTGTTCTTTAGGCATAAGGGTTATGTGCCATGAGTTTGATCTCAGCACATAGTTTTGCTATTAAGCACCTTTGTGTTATGTGCATGTGAGAGTTTGGAGGACTGAACTGTGGACTTTTCAGTGAATAATGTGTGTTAATGTGATGTTGTTCCTTGATACTAGCAAAGCCAGTGGTGGTAAATGCGACCCCAGTGCGGATGTCTGTTCCCATAGTGCCAGCACAGACTGTGAAACAGGTGAGATAAATGTAAAAGACATATTCTTGACTTATTTTGGCTAGATGGAAAAAAAAGTCTGGTTTTAGCCCTTTAATGAAATTTTGAATCAACCAAACAATGGTTTCATAAAGACCTTTTTTTTTGTCTCCAGGTAGTGCCCAAACCAATCAACCCAACCTCCCAGATAGTTACTACTAGTCAGCCCCAACAAAGACTTATTATGCCAGCCACTCCACTTCCACAGATACAGCCCAACCTCACCAACCTCCCACCGGGCACTGTACTGGCACCGGCACCTGGCACAGGAAATGTCGGTTATGCAGTCCTTCCAGCTCAGTACGTCACACAGGTATGGTGTTAACCCAGAGATAAATAAAGAAATAGTGCTCTTGTAGGAAATACTGCCTTCCTCTTAAAGGTTCTTGCTCTGCAACTCTCACCTGACACTAAGGGGACAGACAGTTTCTTTTAAAGAGCCTTGATAGAATGATGATGGCACTAAATCATAACCAAAATTAAAGCTTTCTTTTCTTAACATGATTTTATTAACATAGCATAGAATTTGTAATCAGAATAGGACAGGATTTCTATAAGGAGAATCAGTGTAGTAAAATTTTCTTAGTAGCGTAGTACAGAATTTATAATACAAATTAATTTACAATTTCTAATCACCTAGACCATCTGCAGATTAGGTCAGGTCTTAATACCTGATTTGCTTTCTCAATATAACAGTCATAATCTAGACTTGAAAATCATAAAAAAAGAGTACAGGTCACTTAGTCCTCAGAGAAAGCAAGTATCGGTGGAGGTTTCCTCAGCTACCAGGGTGTAACAGGTCTCAAGCAGTTCTGATCCAGATTCCTCACTTAAAATCAAGCAGTTACAAGTCTTATAGACAGTGCTGTGTGTACCATTACGCTTCCCTTGTTCTGTGACTGGGTGATCACCATCACCCGGTTGTCCAGGTGCCTGCCACCTTCATGGCCTGCAAGGAAGCGAGTAATTGGCCTGGTGCCCAGGAATCTTGAGGCCAGTAGTGAGTGGAAGAAGAAATGTTTGGTTTGTCTACTTTGTTCATAGGACTTTCAGGGCCTGATAATGAGGGGAAAATGAATAAATATGTGACCCCCTCAGTTACAGAGAGTGGCTGCTTGCATTATAAAGTGGTGTTACGTTAACCATATCACCAGAGATCAGGAGCTGGGGGTACCGCTCACACCAACCCAGGCCTAGCAATTAGTTTTTGCTCTTTGTCAGGATCTGACCAACATTCAGAATGAAAAGGAGAATAAATGAAATGTTCTGCTGAAGGCTAATCCAGTCTGTACAAAGATTCTGTCAGCTTATAACATTACCGGTACCAACCTATTTTTTGATTTCATTCTGATTTGTCATGGTTGCAGTTCGACTCTGAGGTCTCTTTACTGTGACCTTCTAGTCCACCTCCACAAATCTTACCTTAAATTAAATATTAGCATTTGTTGGACGTCTCCTCAGAGGTTTTGTTCCAGATGCAATCTCTGCCTTCTGATCTGGCCCCAGTAGGTCCATATCTTCTGTTGTGCTAGTCTGTCTTCAGAAATCCCAGCAGGAGAAAATGGCTGTGTGTAGGTAATATAAAAGAAGGTAGCCCAAAACAGTGTCATTTGGTAGGTTCTTATGAAGTTTTGTATTTTTAATGTGAAAAACAAACTGTGGGTCCATGTATGAGAGAGGTTGGAACTTAGATTGTTTTACTTGTTTTTATTTAATTCTGTAGTAATTGGCTTGTATATTAAAGAAGCTACTAAAGTAATTCGTGTAGGAAACAATCCTGCTCCACTGGGGCAGGGTTGCTTAGGAAAAGAAGGCAGAAAATGAGCATGACTTTAGGAGCTGGAACCGTTTGTGATCTGAATGTTTCTGTGTTATCTGTATGGATGTAGACACTGTAATGGAGAACAAAAACATCATCAAAAATAATGTTTCTGTGTTAAGTATGGAGGCAGGAGGTCGCAGCCTGTCCAAGTTCTACAAATGTCTAAAGCTGTGCTTATGATCAAATTATTTTTTTTAACAATATCTGAAAAGCTAATTAAAAGACTAGCTACACATACTCTTGTGTATACTTAATTTTATGTTACACATTAACCTTTTTGTTTTGTTAGCTACAACAATCATCATATGTATCTATAGCAAGCAACACTGGCTTTACAGGGACATCCAGTATCCAGTCCCAAGCACGGCTACCATTCAATGGGTGAGTGTTTTGGAGGGAAAAAAAACAAAACACAAAAAACAAAACACAAACAAAACCCCTGCAGTATAGGCTGCTGAATGGGTGAGCTGAGGTACTGGAGTTTGTTTTAGGGGATTTTCCAAGAAAATCAAGTATACTCTGGTATTGTTATTACCTCTGACTAAAGGACAGGGATCTGTCTGAGAGTTGAGCCAACCTCTCCATCAAAGGTGAATTTTCCTTTCTGTTTTTTGAACTTGTATAGCAGAACGTTGACCTGAAAGCTCCCTACTGCTCATTCTCTATAAGCACCTGGGAGTTACAGGCCTCAGCTATTTCTCAGTGCTGGAAAGAGGTGCTGGAAGATATAAGAGCTAGATGTTTAGCATGTGCAGAAATCCAGCCAAATAGCAAAATGGAGCTAAAGCCCAAAATGGATCCTGATAGGAGGCTTTGGTTTTTCCAGTCCTGTATTTTTTCTTCAAGGATGAAAATAACAGCTAATGTATTATTTTTCCCTTTGCCAATCCAGCAGGCTTAGCTGTTCTGCACAGTCCTTTTGTGTTATTGTTTGCTAGAAATTGTAAATGCACTTTTATTGCTGCAACCTCAACTGATACAAACTAATCCCAAATCCAGATGCAGCTATTCAAACAAATGGATTTGATTTAATCCCCCCGGTATTACGTGCAGAAATCACTGGATAGGGATGGAATGAATCTCATCAAAAGCTATTAGTGACACAAAATCTGAGTTTTAAGAGCATTCATAGACTCTGCCTGATACAAAATTTATCTATAAACTGAATACCATGTTTTGGCTTGCTTTCCTATTATTTCAGAGCTCTTTTTTGCTGGGGTTTTTGTGGTTGTGGTTGTTTGGGTTTTTTTAACTCCAAGTAGACAAAAGGAGAGGCACAATCATGTCGTGTGAACCTTGGTTGGATCTAGTCCCTCTACAAGTAGAAGGGTTCTGGGGAAGAATTCCCTGATTCCAGTTTTCAGTTATGATGTTTCCTCTAGCTTTATACCTCACTTCTACTCTAGTATGCATGAAGTCAAATTTCCA
Organism: Pedionomus torquatus; assembly: GCA_013398155.1. Taxonomy (NCBI): domain Eukaryota; kingdom Metazoa; phylum Chordata; class Aves; order Charadriiformes; family Pedionomidae; genus Pedionomus; species Pedionomus torquatus. Next base: position 13,969 of record VZRU01015451.1, on the reverse strand, counting down.
GAAAATAATCCAGGTCTTTCTGAATTGGAAAAGTACTGTGTATAATAGTTAGTTCAATGCAGTCAGCCAGAAACCTAATGCGAGGGGAATATAAAGATTTTTTTCCAAAGTTTTTATTATAAGCTATTTACTCGAATTTAAAACTGTGTGTGTATATATATAAATGCACTTTTTCCTCCCCCATACAGAATAATTCCTTCTGAATCTGCAAACCGCCCCAGGAAGCCTTGCAATTGTACTAAATCTCTGTGTTTGAAATTGTAAGTACAGCTGGTTTGCATTTTTTGTTTGTTTTTTTGTTGGTTTTTTTTTTTTCTTAGCCTTATTTTTGACATCACAAATTTATGCCAAGTATTAGAATATAACGTTTTTAAGTATGTCAGAAATACTATGTCTGGATGCTAATTTAAGGTTGCTGTTAATATTGGTGGAGGTGTTGCAATGCCTGTGTAATTTTGTTACTCCTCTGAGCTTCATTTTATACATCTCTGACTTGGCAGCCTCCCTGTGTGGTGGAGCCAATTCCACTCAGCAGCTGTAGTTGTGTTGTTGCTGTGAATGAAATGATGTGCCATGGTATCATCAGTGGGTATCTACTGTACTTTGGTGAAGTGCATCAATAATACCATGCTGTATCAAGTACTTCAGAAAAATTGGGTTGTGTATCTTTTCTTCAGTGATTTTTTCACTGATAGTTGTGAATCTTGCTCATCCTCATGAGATACTTTGCTACTCCATTTAGTGTCTTTGTAAGAATTTGACATAAAAGCATTTTAACCTGAGGAGATACTAAGTTTCTTTAAGTAGAGGCAAAGTCAGATTACCAATTATTAATTTATTTTTTATTTTTATTTTTTGGGGGGGTGTGTGTGGTGGCAGGGGCAGGGCAGAAAGGAAGGCTATTGCAGGTTATAAAAACTTTTGAAAGAGTTTGTCCTTGGGACCATTCAGGATTCTAGAAAACACCAAAATGCAATTCAACCAGATAAAGGGTTGTAGTGGACTCCAGGGCAACCATAATCTAGTTCTTGTAGCGTTACCCTGGGCAAGCACAGGAAGCCAGTTTTGCAAGGGGTTTAGGCTCCTAAAAATGAACATACAGTCCTAGCAGGATTTGAAAAGCAACTAAATAGGATCAGCAGTTTTCATCAGCTATAGCTGGAGGTTGTACTAGAAGCACTGAAACATGCTAGAGTTTGTCATGGCCCAGAGCTATGTTTGAGCTAGGGATGAGTGTGGTGCTTCCATGTATCAGATCTGTGGGATGGTGAAATTTTGGTTTTGGGGCGAGGTAGCAGAGATACATAAGAGGCAAGGCAATGTGATTGGCTTTTCCTGCCCATGTTTTGCTGCTTTTTATTCACATACTTGTCCCTTAAAAAAAAAAACAAAAAACTCTGATAACTACAGCTTTACCCTCATTCATACCCTTTCCCTGGTTACCTGTGCTTCAAAGTCTATGAGGTCTACCACTTGTTACTCCTTTTCTATTCTATCCCTGATTTGGCAAATTCTGCTTCAGTTCACAGCTGCAAACATCTTAGGGGCAAAAGCAACAAAAAAAGTCTTGTTGCTGTATTAGTCAGCCTGTTGATTGGCATTTTAATTGCTTGGCTTTTGTTTCAGCTGTATGAGAGCTCCTGAAGGCTGACTTGAACTGGGTGAGTTCAGGAACTGGCTATGAGGTGGCTGCAGCAGGATGGCCCTCAATATGTTGCTCAGCCACCCAGGAGTTGCCCTGCGCAAAAAAAAAAAAAAAGTCTCACTAGCTTCTCTTGCTGCTATGGGGACCTGTGCTATGTGAACAGCAACTCAGACAGACATCTTTGAACTATATGTGTCTTTAGACAGCAACTAGAGCTGTGCTAGAGGATGTAGGCCTTGCAATGAGGCTGATACCACTTGTACATATGGAGTTAAGCATAGGATGACCCTTACCCTTATTGGTACATGTGCATGTGACCAGACCAGGAACTTCTGCTACTGCCATTAGTACTAACACCAATGTAATGGTCTTGATTACAAACCCCTTCTGCGTCTTCTCTTTCAGATATTGTGATTGTTTTGCAAATGGAGAATTCTGCAATAACTGCAACTGTACGAATTGCTATAACAACCTGGACCATGAAAATGATAGACAAAAAGCAATAAAGGTGAGGGGTCTCTTCCCCCGCCCCCCAGATGAAAGTCATTTAGCTTGTGTCTTCTAAAGCTATGGTGCAGGGCAGAGCAGGTGCATAATGCCCTGGTCTCCTCCCACCTGTGCAAGGCTTAAGTTCTTGCACCTGTAAACCTGCTCCCTGCATGTAGCGACTGACTCTTTGGGTCTGCATTGACAGGCCTGCCTTGACAGAAACCCTGAAGCCTTCAAGCCCAAAATAGGGAAAGGAAAGGAAGGAGAATCAGATCGGAGACACAGCAAAGGGTGTAATTGTAAACGCTCGGGATGTCTCAAAAACTACTGTGAATGTTATGAGGTATGAAGCGTAATCTCATCTTACAGATACTGGCTTTTTCCCTTTAGTGCTGTGACTTCTTTGATTTGCTGTCTGTTCTCTGTATTGCTATAATATTTTGTCTTCCTTTCTATTGGTATAATGTTATCTCTTCTTCCAGCAGTTTGCATGTAGAAAGCCATGTATATGGCTAAATTGATCACTTCCGTTGTATAAGTTTAATTTTAAACTATGCAGCGACTCTGAACTCAGGCTTGGATTTATCCTTTACTGAAGCAGTATTTCCTAAAAGAATCTACTGCACTAAGTCCCAAGGACGACTTGAAGCAGCATATCACATGTGCTCTGGGATACCACATGATTACGGAAGACAAAAACAAAAGTTGTGTCACCTAACTGATCAATCTGTGGGTCTAGAGACAGTGGCAGACTGACTTTTCGTAGCTCAACCACCCAAATTCCCCTGGAAACAGTAGGTTGGGGAAGAAGGGGATGAGTGGGAAACCATTGATTTGCATGTAATTTAAGTATACATTCTGGGAAGGCATCTCAGTTTGACATGAGAATTTAGAGAAAAAACTAGTCCTTGAGGGTTTCTTCTAGTGCCTAATTGATAAGAGATTAAAACAAAAAAAATCTCCTTTTTGTTGTGGCTTGATGTAAAGGCAGTCAAGGTTGCAACAGGTTTCTCATGTTGTGTTTGTCTCTTTCAGGCAAAAATCATGTGTTCTTCCATATGCAAATGCATTGGCTGTAAAAATTTTGAAGAAAGCCCTGAGAGAAAGACATTGATGCATTTAGCAGATGCTGCAGAAGTTAGAGTCCAGCAGCAGACCGCTGCAAAGACCAAGTTATCTTCCCAAATCTCAGATTTGCTGACAAGGCCAACACCAGCACTCAGCAGCAGTGGAGGGAAGTAAGTTAATGCAGCACCCTGTTTCAGTTGCTTCTAATGTGTTTATTTCTGATGTCTGTGACAGGTATGTCCCTGTCACCTTTGACTGATATCTGTGTAAGCTGCAGAAGCAGGAGTGCTCAAGTGAATGGAGCTTTTTGTTCATGCAACTGTGCTTTCTGGGTAACCTAGGATATGCCAAGCTTAGTGCAAGCATGTAACCAGGTGTTGTCTTCTCATAGTTTCCTGTGTGCTGACAAAAAGTATGAAGTACAAGCGTTCCATTTACTGAGAGGGTGTAGTCCCTGAGCTGCCCTTATAGTAAAAGCTGGAGAATTGTTCTGTGTACCTGGGCATTTCAAACTCTTATTTCAAAATGTAAATCAGCAGAGGCAGGCACCAAAGCCCACCAATTCATTTGACTGTAACTGTGGCTTATTCGCTCCCTGTTGGTTGTCTGAAGGCTCTTGGAAGCTGCGAGACAGATGAAATCTTGTTGGTCCTTGTATTAAAAAGTTGCCCCGCCCTGGAGTTAGGTGCATTGTGTGTTTTTGCTGAGAGTGAGTGGATCTGTCTTTGTTTCAGGCTGCCCTTTACATTTGTAACAAAGGAGGTAGCTGATGCAACCTGCGAATGCCTTCTCGCACAGGCAGAGCAAGCAGAGAAGACGGGCAAGTCAAAAGCTGCAGCAGAGCGCATGATCCTGGAGGAGTTTGGACGGTGTTTGATGAGAGTTATTAACTCTGCAGGGAAGAGCAAGTGTGACCCTTGTGCCATGAACTGCTGACTTGTGCACATGAGCCATAACAAAGCGGACTGAACAGAACACTTAAAGCACAGGGACACTTTGGTTTGGCATAGAGGATTTAATAATTTTTGTTATTTTGGTGCTTGCTGTAAATTGACCTGTGTAAGACTGAAACAAGGAAATCTTTTATAACAAGATGTAGAGCCTTTTAAATCTTAGCTAAATCCTCTTATACTTAAGACAATGCCTAAAGGTCGATTCTTCTTCCTGCTGTACAGCTTTTACCTTAGGTTTCTTAAAAATTAGAAGTGTTCTCCCCTTTCCCCCAGAATAATTGCCTGAAGGGCATATATAAATTATTATGATATATAATATTTACAGTGTATGGACTTGCATCACTTTGTGCATACAGGAAAAAACAGGTGATGTCAACAGCCAGGTGACACTCTTTTTGAGAGGCCCATAATAGGGAGGTATCAGTGATGCAAGTTAGTTCTGAAAAAAAAATTGTGTAAAAATTAGCATCTAAGTGGAAGGTAGTACTTGTATTTAGGACCTTACACAGCATGTTCCTTTAGTGCATGGAGCACTGTGACATAAATGGGCAATAATACAGAGAAGGTTTCTTACAGATTTAGCATTGAGCAAGTGGTGGAGAATTGCAGTGGAGCAGGGCTCAAGGAGTTTAGAGGCGAATGGAATTAATGGGAAATTTTTTGATAGGAATGTGGCCGAGAGCTCAGATGTTTCTTAAGCTGGAACTTGAAGGCTAAGACAGTGGCCTGTTCTTAGAAGTGAGGAAGAGGAGCCACACCACGATAGTGGATCGTCTGCCCAGTGTACAGGGTTACCGAAGTGTGCAGCAGGTGGATGCAGTTACATAGGTGAAGCTTGTTTTTTTTTTAGAGGTCTTCAGCAGCCTAATTCCTTACTGGAGGTAGGGCTGTGCAGTCCATTGTGTATTCTGAGATCCAGCGATAACCCTGGAAAAGTGTTTAAGTCTGAGAAGCTGAGGTTACGTGAGATGGTGGAACCACAGTTGTCTTAATGAGGACTTGAGACAATCTGCATCCAGATAGACTTGCAAATGCAGGTAGAGATCATGTTCAGCCTGGTTGTGGGTCTTCAGGATGTTGTTTCCCTGTATGTCGGCAATTTACTTTGTGTAAGGTTTTCTTAATGTTGTTTAGAATGACTGTGAGAACTGTGATCAGAGAGGATGCTAGCACAGAATCAGGATTGCTACCAAAACAGATGCACAGATCGTTTTACACAAAGCAATGACGCGGGGGGAATCTGTGTATAGGCTAAGACAGGGGATTTTTTCAGTATTTATTACAGGCAATCTCAGATCACATTTTTGATAGTGGAATGCATTTGCAAAATTAACCCAGTAGGTTACTTACCTACTGTGAACAGTGATAACTATGTTTAATCCCAGGTGGTTTTATTACTTGTCTTATTGAAGCCTGAACTAGCTAGGTTTTTCCAAAAAGCAATTTTGTATTCCTTGTGTAAAACTGTAAATACAGAGAAATGCAGCAGAGCTCTTTCTCTTGATTTTCTAGCAGGGCCAGGCTGGGGAAGGGTAGACGGGCTAGGCAAACCAGCAGCACAGCTAAGTGCCTACATGTGTGATGGCAATAGGATGGGAGGATGCTTCCACTCCTGTCTTCAGCCCACTGAGTGGAAGGCCCTTTCTCCTTGACCCTTCTCTGGTGCCTCCTCATAAGGCCTTGGGGGCATGAAGGGCCTGGGAGGCTAGCAGCAGTGGTGGAAGGCCTGTTGTGGCTGTTGCAGACATTCTTTCATCTGCCAGATAGCATCTGAAGGGCCCTGACTGCTATTAACATCTCCCTGAGCATAAATAGCAATTATATTTGTGCAAATGTCTAAAAAGGGAATCCACCTCTTGTGTAAATAAATCCCAATTTTTTTTCCATAATTAGGTCTTGGATTTACTAAAAAAAAATCAGTGCAGTAACTTTACATGTAGATAGTGCAGATATTCAGTTTACTTCGTGAGCTAATATAGTATGTTCAGTAAGATTTGTATAAATGTAAATTAGTGTAAGTGAATAAAGTAATACCTACTTACGTTATTTTTCAAACAGATTGCAATATGCCTTCTTTTGTTTAGACTTCATGTTAATTTTGTATATATTCCATGTCTTACTCTAAATTGCACCTTTTGTGATGTGTATTTATATACAGTGTGCAAAAACACTTGTGAAATTTAGATTACAGTTGTAATTATGTATGATGGCATTGCTTGAGAATATTTTGCTTGTAAAGACTTTGAAGGTGCAATCAAATGCTCCTCGTTCTTCTATTTTGTTTTGAAGAAGCTTTCTCAAATCTTAAGCTTGGATTCCTCTCCCTCTCCCTGGTGTAGAATGTGTGAATTGGTTTTTGTACTTCCTTAGCCATTTGCATCAAACTGCTGGACAAGATTTACCATCAAGTTCATCCAGTTACATAAAAATAATTGGGAATGGGGCAAGGGTTCATTTTCTAGTTCTGTTTACATCTAAAAGTAGAAAAAATAAATTTATATTTACTAGACCTATTCAAAGAATACATTTTTCTATGTTGTACAAATAAAACAGTCAGATAAATCATAAAGAAAAATAAACATTTATACTATTCCATAAATACAATTATATTTTTTTTTGCACTCCTTCAGGACCGACAAATATACACAGAAGATTTTCACTGAAATATGAAAGTAATCTGTTAACACTGGGCCCTCTTCTGATGCAGTACTAGCTTGAATTTTCAGTATGAGATTGAATCCTACTAGAGATAAACCCTTGGTTACTGGTGTACTGCTGTGCATAGCAGTTTGTGACACATGGTGGCACAGTTCATAAAGGGCCAAAATGCATCCACCAAGCCAGCACTAGGAAATTTAGCCCACATGGTAATTCCTTATAAACTCTGAGAAAGCATTTTTATTTTTTCACAATGCACTGACTAGACGACAGTCGGGCTCAGTCTGTGCAGGAAGATGTGCATGGCTATTCTGCAACACCCTTTAAGACAGAGCTTATTGAGAATCCCGGGCAAAACTTCGAAGCAAAGCTTATCAAGAGCCTTAGACTGCATTTATGTCTTTTAATGTCTCTGGGGAGAAGGTTTGTGAGCAGCTCTTGCAAAGCTGTATCATTTAGTTGTGCTAAGGAATATGAGTCAGTTAAGAAAGCTTGTGGTTTGTTTTTGCAAAGTAAAACCTGGATATATCTTGTACATCTAATTTCTCTGTTCAGCTTTTTTTTTTTTAGCAGCTTGGTAAAGGTACTGCGTATGATCAACACTCAGGGAGTCTTAGGAGCATTGTTAGGATGTTGAGTGAATGAAAGATGTTACTGGATTGAGCTTTTCCCCCTTAGCACACCAGCTGCTGTGAGAAAGCTGTCTGTTCCCTTGGGCTGCAATAGAGCACTTAGACAAGAAATGAGGTGCTCAAAGTGACTTAGCAGTGGGTTTGGACCTCATGGAGGGCATGGTACTAGCAAGAGTGAGGGTGCTTCAGAGAAACATGGTGAACACCTGAGCAAGCAGTTCCTGGGAAGAGAGTGAGCAGCAAAAGATGCTGTAAGAAAAGGAGTGCTGTAGAAAATCTCTTGATTCCAATTGTGGAGTTATGAGTGCTGAAAAACTCCACTGAAACCTGAGTTTTTCCAGTATAAGTACAGCCAGAAGTATCCGTGGTGGGCAACAGCAGCTGTGTATTTATGGAAAACAATGGCAATTGGTACAGGGTTCCTGTAACAACTGTTAAGCTTTCTTGTAATATTGAATAGCCTTGTTGATTAGATAACTGCCATACTTTTTTAAATAACGTGCTTTTCCTCAAACTTCATCCTACCATGCCCTGTAAAACTTCCTCAGTATCTCTTGAAAACCTGTCATCAATATTTAAGTGAATTATAAAAGGATGTGCTAACAGTGGTGGTCTCGGGATACAGGTGTCAGCCACAGGGATGCACAGAGCCCAACATGAGCCTGTGCACAGCAGCTGCCAAGCTCAGTTCACCAACAGGCAGCAATTACATAAAGCCTATCAGAACTGCACAGATGGGGAAGCCCTGTGTGCAGCACACCTGCTATGTTCACACCTTCACCTCAGCAACTGGGAGGTCGTGTGCGTGTTCCTGCAAGAGAATCATAGCATGGTTAGAGTTGGAAGGGACCTTGAAGATCATCGAGTTCCAACCCCCCTGCCATGGGCAGGGACACCTCCCACTAGACCAGGTTGCTCAAAGCCCCATCCAGCCTGGCCTTGAACACTTCCAGGGATGGGGCATCCACAATTTCTCTGGGCAACCTGTTCCAGTGCCTCACCAACCTCACAGTAAAGAATTTTTTCCTAATATCCAATCTAAATCTCCCCTCTTCCAGTTTAAAACCATTACCCCTAGAGCTTTCCATTCAGGAGGAAGCTCAGTGTGACTCAAGCAAGAGAAGCTTGCTCAGATGTAAAAAGGGACTGGCAGCAGGTTTATGTCCAGCTGAAAAAAATGCACAGCAAAAAAAAAGTGTCTGTTCCCTCAGCTCAGTTCATACTGGAGCTGGAGATTTAGGCAATACAAATGGTGCAACATTACTTCAGTGCAATCAGTCTACCACTGGAGTATCAGCAGCATTTTGCCAGTCATCCTAAAAATTGCCTGTATGTGGGAGGGAAACAGTTCTCTGCAGTCTCTTGTAGCGGGCAGTAATGGCTTTAGTATGGCTTTTTGCATAGGTAATTGGACTGGGGAAAAAACATTATATAGGTTTTTGTAGTTCCAGCAGAGAAGACATGGAGGTCTGTGGTGGTGCTGCTTTCAAAGCAGCACTCGAGGAATTGAGTGCAACAGCTCTGCTCCCAGCGTGAGTGAGGAGGACTAAGAGGAGGAGGAAAAATCCAAACTGACAAGGGACGGTTTTTACCAAGTGACTGGTTGGCAGAATGGCACCTTGAATATTACTCCTGCTCTGGGACACAGTGGATCACCATTTTTCATCCCATCTCCCAACATGCAGCTCAAAAGTAACTGAACAGCCAGAGTTTTGTGTGAAATAGTTGCCTACTCTCTAAAGATGCAACTGCTGCTCTGCATGGCAAAGGAAAACCAGTTAGCAGCAGTTACGCCAAAATTTCTTATTCCAGGTAAAGCACTGCATACCGAGGCAGCTTCCCTGCCACAGAAATGAACTGACTGAAGAGGCCTGTGCTACTTGGTAGCATCAAATCTCTGATTCAAGTAATCAGTGGAAACAACATCTAAAAAGGAGACTGCCTCGTGCCCCGGGCTGCAAGACAGTGACCAGCTCTGGGAGAATGGGGCCATGTGGCACAGTTGAGTGGGTGACCTGATGGAGCCAAAGGGCTCACCCTTTCCCCTAGGGGGACCCAAAATGCTCACCCTGCTGCAGCACACCCATATGCCGGTGTCTGGGGCTCCTGCCCAGAAAGGAGGGTATCAGTGCCCTGAGCTCAATGTCCAGATGAAGATCAGTGACACGTAGTGTCCCTCAGGGATCTGGATTGGGTTACCGTTTAATATCTTAATCAATTACATAGAGGGACTGTTTGCAGATGACACCAAACCAAGTGTTGCAGTTCACACGTCTGAGGGACAGGATGCCATCCAGAGGCACCTAGGCAAGCTTAAGAAGTGGGCCTGTGTGAACCTCCAGCTTTTCTAAAGACCTGCTTTAGTAAAATCAAATTGCCAGCATAAATGACCCCCACCCTGCAACCACATGGACTAAAGATGCATCCATTTTCTCCTAGCAAAAGCACTTGCATCACTAAGCTTGCACCCAGCATCTTCAGGGGATGCTCTGCAGTGTCCCCTACCACTTCCCCAGGCATCTTGAGCAACCATTGCTCATCCTGACCTGCCATGTGTTTCTCATGAAATAACAGCGCTGCTTTGCAGGACTGCTAGATGGAACACAGGTTCAGTTAACCTCCCTGCTTTGCTCAGCCAAACTCTGGTCAGGTGGTTTGCTTATCAGTACCAGTTTCACTGGCAAAATCCTGGAAAGACACCACATCACTTCCTCACCTAGATCTGGCCATCACTGAGCCTCAGTAGGGGATGGCCATCCTCGGAACAGCAATCAATACTCATGACCCTATGTTGGTTTGGCTTGACTGACAGCTACCCAGTGGTGAAGGAAACAAATGTTTTCCCTTGAGTTTCTTCAATCTATGCTTTCCACAATAGTATTTCAAGTTCAAGTGTTTGGCATGGTTTGTTCTGATGTTTAAGTAACATCGTGTTATTTGCTTTACCAAGATTGTGTAGTGATTGTTGACACACAACTCCCCATCAAATAAATGGTTTGTGAGGGTGGGGAAAAGAGGACTTCCTCCCAGAAGCTCCTGGATGACTTTCTGTTCTAGAGACAAATGCCATACCTTGGTACTTTTGTTGCCATCTTCTACATGGCCGTACCGTTTTAGGACTTGTTCTGAAATGTTTGTTATGTGATACACACTTGCTGAGGGCAGACTCAGTCCGCCTAACTTTTTTACGTAGAGCACCGACCCACATCTTAGCCTGCTCTCATCTGACTCAAAGAGAGAAGCAAGACAAGCCTCACATTGCAAGTCAGAGGCTAATTGCTCAGCAATGAAGCCTGCAGTGCAGGTGATGCTCTCTGCATGCAGCGATAGGTCTGTCAGTGCATTACTGAGTGCAGAACCACGCAAAAGAAGGCCTGCACAATAGAGGTACTTTGTTGACAGTGTCCTCCCATGAGCTGGGTTATACTGAGCACGAATGCTGCCAAGGGTCAGATCTCTTCTACGAGACAGGAATACATCCAAAGAGCTTGTGCTGCCTGAGCCACTGCTGTATGGTGAGCCTGGCACCAGGCTGCAGCTGGCCAGCAGTTTGTGATAAGCAGCCTGAAATGCAGCGCAGGTGGGATTCCCGCTGCTGCCACAGGCTTGCTGGAGGGCCCCGAGAAACACCTCCAGTGGGTCAAGGCTGAAAGCGCAGGTCAGGAGGTGGTGGAAAGGAGCACCTTCTGGACACACGTAATTGGTGTAAAACCACTTGAGGCTTTCAGCATTGAGCAAGAAACTCATAAATCCTAGTTTGCGTTTGCTCTTAATAATGAGTCTGCCCATAGAGTCTGTTAAGGTGACGAAAAAACTCTTGGCCTCATTAAAGAGGTGGCTTATTTTGGTGTAATTTCCAGCTATCAAAGGCCCCTTGAGTCCTGTTCTGTAGGGACCTGTGCCATGAAATGCATCACATAGATGGCTCATCAAACGCACAAACTTGACAGTACCGCTGCAGTTTTGGAATGAAGGCAGGCCCAGTTTCTGAAGGTGTTCCAGCGCATCAGCAACACCCTCGCTGAACAACAGGGTAGCAAGGTTGACCTTCAGGTGATAATTCTCCTCACTCCCATGTCGGACTGACTGGGGACTGCATGGCTCTAATACCCTCTGCTCCGGCAAAGCTGCCAGCTCCACCACATGCTGCCACTGCACGGTGTCACTGAGCCACTCTATCTTCTGGAAGCACTGCAGAGCATTCCTTACCAGCTGGAGTGCATGGCAAATGTCAAAAAAGTACACGATGCTGTGAGCAGAGCTGGGTGGATGCTGGAAAGTACACTGAATCCTTTCAGGATCCATCTTGATCCCCAGAGCTCTGGCGGTCTCAGCACCACGAGCAGTGGCACCTGATGTCACAGCCAGCACCGTGATACCAATATTGTTCAGCTTATTAATGGTCTGACGAAGCAGCTGAGCAATTAAGTGGCCAGTTGTGATGTTCACGAAGAAGTAGCCAAGCGGAGCTGTCCAGGGACTTGAGATGCCAACTGCCATGAGAATTATCGCTTCTGAGGCCAGTGGAGCTTCATCAGCATCAACGGCACCTGCTCCCAAGTCAACAAAGCCTGTCAGGTGCTGGGTCTGCGGATCCCACTCCCGGTGCTTCTGTAGAGACATTTCTTGTACCATCAGGGCACAGTAGCAGTAGGCATGTTCCCCTCTCTCCACCTTTTCCTGAAGGCGGAAAAAAATCTTGTTGCTGAAGCCTGCAGCAGCTTCATTGTTAGACAGCCAACTGGAAAAAACAGGGAGGATGCAATTAGGAGAAATGATTCTGAGAAAACTGAAGCATTAGTCAGCACCTTTTACCACTTAGGACATGGCCAGCCATGTTTGGAGCTGTAGAGCAGGCTAAGACACAAAGTATAAAGCAAGCAGCCCTGCCTTTCTTAATGCACATTCTGAGATTCTTTTCTTGCACCTTAGGGATGGGAAACCAGGCAAAAGTACTGACCATGGAGGGACAAAACATAGAATCACAGAATCATCCAGGCTGGAAGGGATCTCCAAAGGTCATCTAGTCCGACCTCCCCAGTGAACAGTAAAACACATACGGAATCTTCAGCAGCTGAGGCCCTGAAATGTAGCTTTTTGTCACGCCCCTAACTTGCCTGGGAATACTTAGCAAACTCCACACTTTCTCTAAAATTGTTAATGCGAGATGTGATGAGGCGTATCAATATTTCTTGACATTTGCTTCCCACTCTGCTTCTAATACAAATCACCTCAATGTTTTCAGGACAGATGGCTACATCGATTTTCACAGAAGTACCTGGAAATTAATTATGAATGAACAAATAAAAACTTGCTTTGTCAAGCTGTAAGGATGAGGGAGAGGAAAATTTTTCCGTAGATAATCATAGGCCTTATTATGGTAGAGGTGGAGAATACAAGCAAATTGCCTCATTTCTGTTGAGTATTCTGCCATCTGCCTCCAGCTGTGCAACTCAGAAGGCAAATCTGCTTAAAAAAAAAAAAAAAAGAAAAAACAAGAGGTCAGCAAATAAATAGCTGATAATTTAACAGAAGGATGTGTAATACAATCATGCTGCAGAACACAAGGCAACTGGGCAGCCTCTGGCACCCTTCAGTGATGAAGTCTGGTGTGTACAGCTCAGCAATAAGATCACAGTGCCTGACCTCTTCTAGGCAGGGGCAGTGGCCAGGGAGGGTGTGCCCTATCACACTGTCTGAGGCCAAGTCCCCAACATGCCTTTCCCCTTTTTTCCAAGGTAGTGTCACTCCACAGTTTTAAGTAAAGGCTGTCTTACATGTGGGTGCTCCTTAAAAAAATGGATATAACGAGAGACAACCCATTAATTTACAGCTGACTATGCAATTTGAAATGGCTTCTTCAGGTCATGCTGTTACTTTTAACAGAGCTTGCTTCTGAACAGCACGAAATAGAATGTCTTCCTAAATAAAAATACTCTATTATTGAGTTGTCAGCTGGCACGGTTTGATTTAACAGCCTCAGTTACAGGTCTGTCCTGAACACTGCAGCCAACGTCATGTAACTGAATTTTTCAGGGAGATTTTAATTCTTTGCAGGATAGGTTATTGCATTCTGGACCTACAAATTGCAAAGCCTTTGCACTACAGCACTGGACCTAGCTATCTAACAATCAAGGACTAACGGTACCATAAAGTCAAACAAATGCATCGAACTGGGGAGGGAGCGCAGACCCTGCAGCACTCCGCCGTAGCAAACGCCCCCAGCAGTACCTGAAAACTGGGCTTGCAGCAAACTCACGGTTTCCTCGGAAAGCTGCTGCTTCTCCGCCAGCTCCCAGAGGATGTTCCCCCCCGCCTCGGGCCCCCGCCTCGGGGAGCATCTCCCGGCCGCGGAGAGCAGCCGCCGCTGTGAGGTCTCCGGCGGCAGCCGCGCCCCCCCGCCCCCCGCCTGCTGCCCCTGCAGGCTGTAGTTGTGGTCGCCGGCTGCGAGCCCGGTAGGGGGGCTGGGCAGAGGCTGCTTCAGACCTCGGGCGGGGGGGCCGGTCCCCCGGGCGGCGCCCAGC
>VZRU01015449.1:96911-108633 GCA_013398155.1 Pedionomus torquatus | reverse complement strand
CGGTGAGGGTCTAAATGTTGCCTGAGATATTGAAATGGTCCCCTCTCCCCTGGATTGCCGGGGTATTTATAGCCTGATGAAGAGGTTTTTACAGCCCAAGGCTCCTTTTCCGAGCAGCAGAGGATCCCTGCATGCACCTCATACCACAAACCGCAGTTGACTTTGGCAGGGATATTATAATTCTTAATATTAAGAATATTAATTAATATTAAGATATTCTGAATATCTTAATGTGCCAAGAGGTGACCCTGTGCTTTGTAGTGGAGGAATATTCTGACATAACTTGCTTCCCAGCGGGGCGTTGGGGTGCCTGACCTCAGGCTTCGGCCGCTGTCTTGCATCCGAGCAAGAGCAAGGGATGCTCCCGGAGATACCCAAACGCCGGGCGTGAGCTCGGGATGGGGAAAATCTGGGCACAAGTGTGAAATCCTTGACTTCTGTGGGCAAAAAGAGGGACCCCCCCCAAAAAAAACCCTACCAAACAGCCAATTTAGAGCAGGATCAGCAGGCTCCCCCTGTGCTAGCACCTGACAAAACGGAGCGAAGAAAGATTCAGGCCAGAGACACCCACTATCACCAGAGGCTCTCTGAGAATAATTCCTCTGCAGATGCTTGAAGTGATTTCAACATGAAAAGCAGGGAAGACAGAGAAGATGATAGGAAACAAAGGTGGATTTTTATACCTTCCCCTCCTTCCTTTAAGCCCTGCACACCCTGCCCGTGCCCTGGCATGAAAACTGAAGAAAACCGCTGTGCAAACAGAACAATTCCTCTATGGCCCTGAAACAAAGAGGTGGCCACTGGCGGTGTCTGTCCTGGACCCAGAGGAACCGGTCCAGGGGGGAAAATCTGTGTTTTTTTTTTTTTTTTTTTTTTAAATGTTGTCTTTTAAGCAATGTTTTACATGCTTTTAGAGTGAGAAAAGGCACTATTTAAATCTCGTGCTTGGGATATCAGTCATTAACGCCATCCTGGGGAGCTCTAGATGATGCTTCTGTGCCCCGAGTGGTGTTTGGGAAGGCAGATCTCGAAAGCCCTGACACAGAGACTGTCACTGATAAAAACACATGACCACGATTCTCTCTCTCTCTTTTTTTTTTTTACTGCATTTTTCCTTCCTGCTGTTTAGGGGGTTTAAACAGCCTTGATTTTCTGTGGCTGACAACACACCCCATATGCTATTTATCTTGTCAGAACTCTCTCCCTCTGCCCTCAGCTCCCATTTTGTTCTCATTAATAGTGATTATGAAAAATGGGGCTAAATACTTACTTTCATATGATTTATCCAAATGTTGAACTGCGTAATTGGAGAAGCTAAGACATTATCCCTTCAGATTCTGTCAAGACTCAATTTCTGCATTTGATTTAATTTTCCGACTCGTGACCCATAACAGTACATATATTTATTGCCTTTATGGTGGCTTGGCTGAACAATATATCCATCAGTCAGAAGCGGGAGGCTGCATATTATTTATAAGACTTTAAATACTCAGTGTTTTTCAAGAACACTTGTCCTTCGTGCGCAGTTATTAACACTGGGCCCCTAGATACGGCAGAATTGAAAGTCAGCTGGAAGGAATGCCCTCATAATGAAGATATTTAATAACTGGCATCAGGCTCTGCTTTCCCTTTCGGTGACAGAAGCGACGCACGAGCAGAGGCAGGGGAGGGCTGCAGAAACCTCGCCTGCCCCCTTTCCCGGGACAGATCCAGCCCTTGCCTCCCCTTCCACTTGCCACTGGGAATTTCTCATGTGTAAAATGGCAGCCCCATGTTAAATTTGGTCCTTGCCTTTTTGGTTTCCCACCAGGGAGGTGCACGCTCCTCCCGGGAACACGTGCTGCTGCTGTGCCGTGACCCTCTGCATCCCTCTGCCCCTTCCTAACCCATCATTTGGAGCCACCAAGATGCTCCAAGGGTTGGAGCACGTCTGCTGTGAGGACAGGCTGAGGGAGCTGGGGCTGTTCAGCCTGGAGAAGGCTCCAGGGAGACCTTAGAGCAGCCTTCCAGGATCTGAAGGGAGCTCCAGGAGAGCTGGAGAGGGACTCTTTGTCAGGGAGTGGAGTGATAGAACAAGGGGTAATGGCTTTAAACTAGAATAAAGGAGATTTAGACTGGATATTAGGAAAAATTCTTTGCTGTGAGGGTGGTGAGACCCTGGAAGAGGTTGCCCAGTGAAGCTGTGGCTGCCCCATCCCTGGAGGGATTCAAGGCCAGGCTGGATGGGGCTTGGAGCAACCTGGTGTGGTGGGAGGTGTCCCTGCCCAGGGCAGGGGGGTTGGAACTGGATGATCTTTGAGGTCCCTTCCAACTCTAACCATTTTATGATTCTATGATCTCTATGCGTGTTCCTCACACACCACTTTTTGGCCTGGCTGTGGCCTCGGGTGGCCAGCTGAGTGCAGATGCTCAGCCACAGCCATGTGCCTTGGTCGTGTGGGTTGTGGACATGTGGCTCCAGTCAAACCCAGGACCCATTCGAGCTTCAAAGGCTGGTTTTGCTGGGGATGGGATTTGGAGGGGGATCCTCGCAGAAAGCTCCGACCCACCATCGCATCCACGTCGCCAACACCACCGCCCTGCTTCCCACCTTGACACCGAGGCAGGGTTGAAATTGTTAATAAAACAAGTCATCAAGCTGCTAGAAGCTGCAAAGAGCAGTTTGGAAAAAGAAAAAAAAATAAAAGAAGAAGAAAAGATAATGGAGCAAGCATCAGGGAGTATAGTTAATGTATAAAACAATTACTGTAGTCAGATGCTTAAATAAGAGCCGTAGATGTAACGAATGCTGTACTGTACAGAGAAGTTCACAGCACACGGGATATTTTCTTTGCCGTGCCAGAGCGGGAGGGAATAGCTCCGAGATGAAGCTGATGCATTTATTGCCAGGTTTTCTCCAGGAATCTTTTGCCTTTTTTCTTGGCATGAGACCTGCCGGCACACGCGTGCACACACACGTGTGCACATGGACACAGCTCTAACTTAGTATTATTTGTGGTAGAAATGGATAGAATTATTTAAAACACACTCTTTTCCTGCCAGCTAGTCCGTGTCGGTGGTTGCCTGGCTTTTAAATACGATCGGCCGGGAGCGCTTGCTTTTTGGTAGACCTTTTTAAAAAAAGCTTCAAAAATTGCCATTTTTGATAAGGATCGAACTGCTAATCTTTTATTTATTGGGCACGGCTCTTCCCTCCTTGGGAGACTCTTGTAAGGAACAATAAGAATATTGATTTTTTTTGCTGTTGTTTTTGTTAGACTCATCATACCGCGATGCTTTCCCACCTTCCCCCCCTTAATTTCTCCAGCATTTGGTGGGTTTTGGCCAGCTTTAATTGCTACAAAACTCTGTGGTTAGCCCTAAATCCGTAGCCTGCTCTCTGCCACACGGCAGTGGTTAGGACTTTCCATGTCTCTGTAATCCCTGTTCCTCTCTTGTGCATCCTTCTCTGCCAGGAGCAAAAAGTACCTGGAGAACCCTGAAGCACAGAGGAAAACCATCAAGAACCAGAAGAAAAGGGCTGCTGGGGACATCCTCAAACCAGGACGGACACCCTTGCTGGGAGAGGGCAGCTGAGAAGGAGCTTTTCTGGTCTGGGTTTCATTTGAGGCTCAATCTAAGAGTGGAAGGACCTAAACTGGTTTAACTGGAGTGTGCTGGGTTGGGTCAGAAAGGCTTCTGTCTACCTGGCCATTCAACCCAATTGGGAGAAAAAGAGAAGTATTATCACTCGCAATTTCTTTATTAAACCCCACTGTTTAGAAATCCCCAAATTCTTTGTATGAAATATTTTTCCCTGTAGTGAACTCTCCTCAAGTTTTTAAATACCTGCCAGACGTTTCAGGTGTTTGCCCGCCTTTCGTTTCAAAAAGTTTTTTTAAAAAATAATCTTTGATGACCGCAGCAGCTCTCTGGTTTTGATTTTATGCCATATTCTATCTATCAGGGGAACTCAAAGACAGCAAAACTACTCCCTGTCTCCATTAAAGACCTGGAGATGGTGATGCAGCTCCTTCTGGCTGGGTTATAGACCGAGCAACAACAACCACCACCACCACCCTACTTCAGGTCGTCTGCCACTTGGTGTGAAAACTCAGCTACACATTGGTTAGTATTTTGACTACTTTTAGCCCAAAGTTGAAGCACAGACGATAGGCTCCTTTCTCAGAAGGGGATTGATGGAAATCAGAAAGGTCTCTCCAATAAATAGCTGGGTAATTTCCCCCTAGATGGGGTTTCGGGCAGAGCCCCATGCTCCTTCCCATCGACTTCCATGAACCTTGCATTTATCCCTTGCTCTGCTGCTCCCTCCTTCCTGTGGGAAATACCTTTAGTGCTGGAAATGCTGAGGTTAACTACCTACAAATGGTATTTAGTTATTAAAAGCGTTGGCCGGGCTCGAGGCTGAACGACGAAGGGTTTCTCGTCTGGGAGATAGAGGGGAAAAATGGGATCGGCCGGAGCCAAAGGGTCCCATCCGTTCCCAGGCAGCATCACCAGCTCTGCTTCCACGGCAACCGGGATGCAGGACACCCCCTTGCCCCACTGTCCTCTGCTGCGGTGGCCAGCACATTAAAATCGCTGTTATTAGGGGATTTTTTTTAATTATGCCGCTTGTCTTTTACATGGTCAGACGGTCAACCGTCAGCATCAATTACGAGGGTTAATATTGACGTCCTCTTAAAAGAGCTTTAAATATTGAAGTGAAAAGGGACTTGCTCCGGGCTTCATCTCTGCCTGGCGTTCATCAATAAAGCCTGAACTCGCAGAAGAGTTGTCACAGCGGCTTTTTGTGCCTTGCCCTGACACGACGCCGGGATTTTTCAAAGGAGCAAACTGCACTTATTAATTATGCTAATAATCAGGGCTCGGGATAGCTGCTCAGAGGAAGACAATAGCTGGAACTTGCTCCCCGTAAAAAGGGGCAGTGGAGGAGCCGTCGCCTTTGTCGCGCTTAGAGGCTTTTTGCAGGGAGAAAAAAAAACAACAACCCACATATTCTACTGCTTCTCGGGCAAAAGGCCATTCACACGTATAAACCAGAAGCTTCAATATGCATATCTTTATTTTAACCACCGTGCTATTTATTGATTTTTTTTTTCCCCTGCAATTATGCCGCGCTGTATTTACTTGCATCGCTGCTCCGCTCTGCCGGGTGTTAAAGCTCCCTTCCTCCAGCGCTGCCGCCTTAGAAAAACGCTTCTGATTTCCCCTCAGAGTATGAGGTCAATAGGCCAGAACTTATGATTTTGAACCTATAGCCAAGCCTAATTTGTGGATCATTTCTGGTTTCTTGTGTTTTAACTGTTTCTGGGAGAAGGTTTCATCAGGGAGACGGGGCCATCGCGCAGAGTGAGATCCAGGCTTGGGGATGGGAGGATGGATGGATGGATGGTAGTAAAGCTCAGCACCATCCTACAGCTAATTCAGGTCCCACTTCTCTATAAATTATGTATAGTTCTTCTGAAAAATGTTTGTATTTCCTAATATAGCTCTAGATTATCTCACTAAAGCGAGGGGAGTGTTGTTAAGAGAAAGCCAATTCCCATGTAGCTCAAATTAATTTTCATTTCCTGGGCGCAGAATGCAGTTAGTTCTCAAATTTTATTTATCGGACTAATATTGACAAAATACGGAGTTGCTTTTCTCACTCTCTAACAACTCTGGCAATATTTGCCGTGGACAAAAGGTGAAGGTTTTACATTACAGCAGGTAAACATTAAAAAAAAAATAATAATAAAAGTCTCTGCAGCACGATAGCAGCTCGCATTGCCCCGCACGGGGCACAGCAAAAGGGTGGGCAAGGGGAGAACATCCCTCCCAGCAGGTTTTGGACCAGATGCCGAATGGTTGTGGTGGCCCCGGGGAAGGGCCAGGGGCTGGGACACGCTGCCTCCACGGGTTCGGCTTTGGCTTAACCACCTGGGTAGCTCTGGGGAGTCATCCCCTTGGGCTTCACGGCTCCAAAACCATCTGCTGGAGGAGTTTTGCCTCCAACCGCCTGGGCCTCTAGAGGCGGCGGGGAGGGAAAAAAAAAAGGCAGAGTGAAATTCTTCCGTGGAAAGAAGTTGAAGAAAAAATAAAAAAAAAATTAAACAAAACCAAAAAAAACCAAAATTAAAATATTTTACCCATTCCATCCTGAATGAAGTTTTTTTTTTTCCTGTCAGGCAGGGGCTGGGTTGGCCCCGTCCTTCATCCTTCTGGAGCTCAAGGATGGCAGCGGGTGCCCTGAGGTCAGCCAGGTGCCCGGAGGGGATATCGAATGTGCCAGGGGATGGCTCAGCAGCAGCGTCAAAAGCCACTGATGAGGGTCGGATGTGAAGCGATGCCAGGCGCTGCCGTCAGCAGAGCCATCGGGCTGTGTCAGCACCCAGCCTGCCACCACAGCCTCTGCACGCCCGGGGACGGGGGGGATGGGGAGGGGTATGGATTTGGGGAAATCCAGCAGGAAAAAAATGCCTGGGGAAGTGCAGACAGAAGATTGAGCTGCTTCTGTCTCCCCAGGGCACGGTCTGAGCATCCCCGGGGCCGCCCGTGGTGCAGCTGCACACATGTGATGAGTGTGCGAGTGCTCGTGTGGGCTCTCAGCGGGCTCGGCACCACGGGGTGGGCTGGAGACAAACCCACAACCATTAATTGTGGATTTATGGCCGCTGCTGCTCCCAAGCTAACCTTTTGCCATTACAGCGGCTGGATGCAACTTTGGGGATTAATAAATGGGAAAAGTCGGGACCTTAACTGTCAGGAATACGGCAGATGTGCCTGGCGCTAAAACCAACAGCCATAAACCACGGCGGGATGAGCTGCGCCGAAAGAAAAAAGGGCTACCTGGTGTCCCGGGGTTAACCAGCGTGGGGCCAGGGCGCTGAGACCCGCAGCCACCCCATCTGCCCAGCAGGATCCCAAAGAGTTAAAAGGCAGCAAACCTCCTCCTGCATTTTATGTCACAGCTACCACCCCCCCCCCCCAGCCTTTATTATTTATTATTTTTTTTTTGTATGTGAGTGTGTGACCAAGCCAAGTTCTTTTTTAGCTCTACCCTTTTGAAAACTGCTGGTTGCAGATGAATTAAAATGCCAGAGCTGAAATTGCCCACGTTAGCCCCTAAGGGAGCCCGCACTGTCATCTTGCATTAGATGCTGATAGACCCAAAGCCCAAGGCGAAGTGAAAGCTGGTTCCTAAGAAAGGGCTGGGAGCCAGGAGCTGCATCTCAGCGCCGTAATCTTGCGTCTCCCTCCTTTTAAGTTTAAGCTGAGCAATGCTTTCTTGGACATGTCTGTTTTCATCCTGCGGATTTCAGTCTTAAAATCAACAGCAAATATGAAGAGGGTATTCCACAGAGCCCTAAATTGTCAAGACAAGCCAATGCATTTTCTCGGAGCAATCTGATGGTTTTGTCTGGTGTCAGCCCTCGCATCCTCCTGTGCAGATGATATGTTTGGACGGTTTAATAAAGAGCTGTTTAGAAATGTGACTGTTACTCTTTTTCTTTTTCTTTTTCTTTTNTTTTTTTTTTCTTTTTTTTTTTCTTTTTCTTTTTTTTTTTCTTTTTTTTTTTTTTTTTCTTTTTCTTTTTCTTTTTCTTTTTTTTTTTCTTTTTCTTTTTCTTTTTCTTTTTCTTTTTCTTTTTCTTTTTCTTTTTCTTTTGAAAAAAAAAAAGAAAAGGAAAGAAAAGAAGAGTCCCATAATCTTTCAGCAGCAGAGGTGGGATTTTCCCAAGGATTCTTCTGTCATTTTGAAGGAGGGGCGGTGACTTGGTGGGTTTCGTGAAGTGCCCCAATAAGGTGAAATGGTCTAGTCTAAGGGGAAAAAAAAAAAAAAAGTCTAAAAATTATGCTTGCACGAGGAGCTTAATAAACCATAAAGGCCAGCGGCTTTCCAGCGTCCTTTCACTTTGTGTTTGAATTAGAGATGTGCTTTGACTCAGAAAAACAGGGCTAGTCCTGGGTGCGTGTGCAGGTGCTCAGCAGCCTCTGGCCGGGGCAAAAGCCCAAATCCGAGTCCTTCTGGGCAACTTGGACAGCCCAAGGGATAAAAACTTCCTCCTGTCCCCAGGAGCAGTGAGCGGGTGAGGAGGAGAAGCATCTCAGACATCACCCCCGTGCCACCTTATCCCTACAAAATCCTGCTGAGGAAAATCAAGCTGGAAAGCCATCCTGGGCTGCCTGGCTGTTGGCACCTTTGGATGGATGGCCACCATGAAGGTCAGGAGCAGGTGGACGAATATGGCATATTTTTTAAGGCACAGGAAAGTGTTGTAAACCTGGAAAAGCCAGCCCAGTTGGTTTTGCTCATCTGTCCCTCTAGGCAGTGAAATAATCTGCTCCATTTCCATCCACCTTCTTCTCTCTATTTGTATTGAGTTATGATGGGGAGAGGAACCGTCGCAGATGGCTCTCACTTTCCTGGAGTCAGGGAGGCTTTAGTTTTCAGACCATCATATCTCTGCACTCCTAATGTCAGGTTTTTATTCTTTTCTAGCTGCTCCTGAATTAACTTTTCTTCTGTGTATACAACAGAAAGCAAACAACCGCACGGCAAAGTCCAGCGGGCTGTGGTCTCTGTGGCGGGAGGGATCACTTCACCCCGCGACAGCCACGATTGATTGAGTCTATGAAACCGTAACACAAAGTAAAGAAAACTGGAAAATACACAGTTCCAAAAGTTATTGGGCAAGACCGTGGGGAATTAATTTTCATTGCCCTCCAGCTCCAGAGGAGGCAGTAACAACGAGCTGTACTTAGCAGAAGTAAATACCTGGGACGCCTCCGTGTAGGTGCCCAAGGCTCTGGCTGCTGCTGCATCTCATCCGTGGCGTCCTGGACACCTCAAGATCAAGAAGGAAAGGGAAGCATTTTGGCTTTGGTTCTGGGGAGTTTCTGCTCTATCTGAGCACTTTGTTAGAAGACCCAGTGGTAGGGGTGGGATGAGAGGCCTTAGCCAGGGCAAGCATTCAAGCATTCCTGCGATGCAGTGCCTCGGCGTTTTGACCATAGATTTCCTTCCACTGCATCCCAAAGTCTTGCTTCAAACATACAATGAGGACTACACCTCCATGGCCTTCACTGAAGAGCACAGCTACTGCTCTGCCTTCCCAACATCAACGTTTCTCACTTTTTAAATGAATGTATGCTTATGTGCTGCAAATGAAGGGTCACCTGTCTCCTGCCTGTTGCCAGGGGCTGCTCATTTGGGATAAATCAGAGGTTTAATCTCGCAGGTGTGATCCAACTAAAATCTGAAGAGTAAAATGAAGCAGATCAGGCTTTGGGTCTCCTTTTGCTCTCACTTCTCCTGACTCTGTGGATAATTTTTGCAGACTGGGATTCACCTGGAGGGGTGGCGAAAGGTGTACGTGCACCCAGCAAGCCTTGGTGATGCCCAGCGAGAACGTGTCCACATCTCCTCGCCTGGCTCTTCCAGCCCTCCAGCATCCACACTGCATTGGAAGGACATGATCAAAACCCAACCAAGTCCTTACCCCTTTCCAAAAGGAGCCAGGACACAGCTGTCAGGCAGGAATGGTGCCCAACATGGTGCAAACTGGGGAGATTTCCTTCACTGGTGTGCAGGGATGGGGGCTTCAAAGAAGCCACTCTGGCCATGGAGCAAAGGTTGCAGCAGCAGAAGCTGTGGGGTGGCAAGAAGGGGAAATTTGGTCTAAAAATCAGAAACATCATTTAGTTTCCTGACTTACAAAAGAGGATAATCACGCTCCCTTTACATGGGTATCATGCCGTTTAATTAGTAAATGATTAATTTGTTAATGATTTCCCTGGCATGGAAGGCACTACTGAACAGCTTCTTTTTCCCAGCCATGTAGATCTGCAGCAGAAGGGAGGTACATCTGCACCTTCCCGGGGCTGCGCCTGGCTTCTCCCCCCCTTCCTCCGCTGCTCTGCCCGCATCTCTCCACTCTGTGGATGCAGCGAGAGGAACGCAGCTCTGAGAACCCTTTCCTGCAGCATCTGTATAAAGGCACGCGAGATTTCTGTGCAGCTGAGCCACATCATTGCCCTCTCTGCAGTGAAAGGATGTTTTCCTACAGCTGGAGCAGAGCTGGGGTCTGGGTATCATCTCTCCTGGCACCCAGCGCCGCACCCTACTCAGAGCCACCTGCAGAAGATATATATATATATGTCTGGATAGCAAACTTTAACTTAAACCGTATCCTTCTGCTCTATAAATACTCAAATACCCCAAATTCTCTTTTACTCACAATTTCAGCAAATGAGATTAACGGTGAAAAGGGAAGGAAGCAGAAATAAATTACAGCCTTGCTTGAGAAAAGGGAGAGAGACCCATTTAAGCCAATTTATCCAATCAAAAAGAAAGGCTCTTTGAAAAACAGATGAAAACAAGCCAGGATTCCTTGTGAAGGGAGCTGATCGGGGTGGCATTTTCCATGGAAAGGGTTGGAGAGGGACATTGAGGAGGCTGGGGCTGGTCCCACCATGGGGGTTGCCACCCCTGTGGCACACGCTGCAGCATCCCCATCCCCTGGTGGGGTCGTTCTCTGCCATCCCCGGGTGCCCAAGGGGTTAGTTTGCTACAGAGACAGATGAAAAGCTCCAGAAAGGTTTCCCTTTCCCTCACCCAATGTTTCCCTGACCAAGAAGAATCCACTCCCTGGCCCCTGGGAAGGTCCCAGGTTTCAGGTAGCGCTAAAGAGAAGGCTCCTGACGGTCCTCTGCTGTGGGACCTGCCCTTGTGCTTCTTGTGAGCAGCTTATCTGCCTCTCCTTATCTCATCCTCTTCTTCTCTGTGATGCCCTTCTTGCCCCAACCTTCCTGCCATCCTTTTCCCCAGCCCAGTGAAACCTCCCAGGGTGGGGAGGAGGTGGGGGGACTCCCCCTTTTTATAGCTGCTTGCCTGCAGTCCCATGATTCCCAAGCAAGTGCTTTTTTTAGAGCTCTTGACTTTAAAATGCTCCAGCTTTGGAGCTCAGCGATGAAATATAACTGACACCAGCATCGGGGCACTGGAAAAAACCTGCTACCAGTGTGAGCAGGGCTGGTCTCCTCCAGTCTTGAGTGGCTTCCTACTCCTTAGGAAAGCTTAAGGCACAAATACACTGTGCAAAAGCCCTGTGTTCAGCTCTCTGCAAGCTGGTGAGGTTGGCTTAAAAATAACGAGGTTTAAAAATAGAGTGAAATACATTTTGGGTAACTTTCATCCGCTCCTTGGCTTTGGAGTGGTTTTCAGCTTGGCTCTGGGGACCACTTCAATCCCATTTCCAAGTTCTTCTCCGTACCCCGGAGGGCCAGACATCTACTGGAAGAAATCAAATCACATCTGCGATTGCCAGAAACCCCACAAAAACCCTGATGGTTTTTAAACCAAACAAAATCTTCGCTCCAAACGGGAGCCCGGTCCAGCCTGACAACAGAAATCACAAGTTGGCAGCGCAGCCCTCCCAGCGAGGCATCCTTGCTGATTAGCGCTGCTGCCTCATTAGCATGCACACTGTAATCTCATTTGCTCCAGGATCGCTTTGATGTTAATTCCAGCGTTTTGGTGCAGTGTGGTACTGCACTTGGTAGTTCCAGGCGAGCAGCCCTCTCTTCTGCAGCCCGAGCCTTTTCTTCCTGCCTTTGCTGTGGCCTCTAAAGCAGTGGCTGCCTTTGCCCTCCCACCTTGCAGCCTGGTCCCATACTGGTTTGTGCTCCACTTTCCATGTAGTTTTCTCTGTAATTTTTCAGCCATCCTTTCACACAC
>VZRU01015449.1:79470-92161 GCA_013398155.1 Pedionomus torquatus | reverse complement strand
GGTGGGATATCTGGGAACACCTTTCCTCAACTGAGTAGTGTCCCCCTTGGCCGGGACACATGGCACATTTCAGAGCCCCAACAGCAGCCATCCTGAGCCCTGGGGGGGCTATTTCGGTGCTTGCAGCATCAGGCTGGTTCAAAATATTGCCTGAAAATAAATATCTCGAGGGTTTTGGGTGGGGATTGAAATTGCCTTGGGAAGGGCAGGAGCGGGGTGACCCCTGGAGACTCAGCTGGCTTTTTTGAGGAGCTGATGCTGCATGAGAAAGGGACAATTGGTGCTCCAGGGGCTTTTGTAAAGTGCTGGGCTTGTAAATTAACTGTTTGACACCAACAGTGATGGAGAGCGGCGGGGGGGCAGGGGCTGGATGCAGGAAAGGGGCAGTTTCTCTTCTTGATTTATTTGTATTCCTTCTGCAGTGCCTCTCCTCCGAACACCTGAGCAGTCCAAAATAACTTGCACTGAGCCTTCCAGTGCCAGAGCTAAAAGCACTTCATAAACCTTAATGAATCAAGCTGTGCAACAGCCCTGCCAGGAATTATTATTCCCAATGGTGCAAGAGGGTTAAGGGAAAAACACTCACATTTGGGGGGGGCCTCCGTTTAGATGCTCCAGTTCATCTTCATGCACCTTCCCACAGCAGCCTCCCGTTCAAGGGATGGAGTCAAAACTTGAGAAGTTAAAAAAAATAAAAACAACACAAAACTAAGCAAAAAGAATAAGCCAGGCCATGCATTGAGGTGCTTTAGGTTGGATCTGTGGGGGAATTAACCGAGCATGGGAGTTTAAAATGTAATTCCAAGTGATTTCTTGAAATTCGAGGGATGCTGAAAAGAAGGAGCGCTGCTCCCAGGTCCCTGGTATCTGCAGAACCTTTTTCCCTTCTCTGCTTCGGACAGTTGGCTCCAGGCTCCATAAATGCTCCATGAAATGGAGAAAGGACAATAAGACCAAGGACATGGTGACAAGGACAACACTGACAAGGTGATTTTTCACTTTTCCCAGGGAGATGGTGTTAGTTCGGACCCACGCATCCCTTGGTCCCCCCAGGGCTGTCAGTGGTACCTCATAAATCAGGGTGATGGATCCAAGATGCGATGCTGACCGTATCCCTCCAGCCGCTCTAAACCGTGCCACTTGCTTGGACCATCCAGGTTTGGACAGACGTTTGATTGGAGCTGTCAAGAGCTGGTGGACTGAAACTGATGCAAACAAGGGAGAAGTCAGCACTTTCAAAAAACATACTGGTTTTGGATGGGGAGGGGCAGAGCTGCTTTACTGAGACAGAAGGGAGGGAGGATTTTCGCATTTGAAGGAGTGTGTGCTGACAGGAAGGTATCTGCACTTTGGGGTTTAACTCCAGGAGGCTTCTGAGAAGGATGGGCTTCTCTCAACACTGAGGTGAACTTAGACCAAACTGAAGGCTTTCCCTGCTCCTCACGTGCAAAAAAAATTCACATTCAGCTCTGATCTTTGAAGCTGAGACTTGGTTCTCCTGCTTAGAGATCTTAGTAAAAAGCCATACCTGACCTTTGGATGCAAACATCAGCAGGTAGGTGTATAAATTTCTGCTTAGACACCCAAGATAAAATTTTCCAAAGTCCTCAGTATCGCCCTGGATATTCACCACTGCCTTTAATTCAAGTGACGTTGGGTCATTGATTCTACTAACATCTCCCAAACCGATTTGATCCAACCTGCCCACGCCAGCAGTGCCGAGGGCAGTGCCTTGCTCCAGAAAGGTGCTTGGTAGAAGAACTTGACTACTTGATATCCATGAAAAACCTCACAAGTCTCTCCGAAAACTGCAGTCAGAGGAGAGAAAAAGAGCCCTGCTGCATTCCACATCAGACCTGCTTTCATGCAGCGAGCGAAATGCTTATTTCAAAGTCCCAAGACCTGGCAATAAACCCCAACCCGCTTCCCACAGGGGGCTTTGGTGAGCTGTGAACTTTCGTAGGAGCATTTTCTCCTTCCAGACAAGCAGAGTCAGAACTTA
Source organism: Pedionomus torquatus (assembly GCA_013398155.1). Lineage (NCBI taxonomy): Eukaryota > Metazoa > Chordata > Aves > Charadriiformes > Pedionomidae > Pedionomus > Pedionomus torquatus. Next base: position 90,159 of record VZRU01015449.1, on the reverse strand, counting down.
GGCAGAGAACTAAGACTATTTAGGGCCCACTCTGCAGGGAAACGTGGGAAAGGGATGGTTGAATAGATATTTTCAGCATTTTTGCTGAAGTCCTCCTTTCAGGAGGCTGGCTGCCCTCAGTGGCTTGGCTGGGCTCAGGCCCTCCTGCTGCTTTTTGGGTTTGTACCCAATGACGAAGAGTCCCCAAAACCAACGGGTGCTGTGGGCTGTGCAGTAGCTATTATAGAATCATTGAATTGTGGAATAGTTTGGGTTGGGAGGGACCTTAAAGAACTAGTTCCAACCCCCTGCACTGGGCAGGGACACCTCCCCCTAGACCAGATGGCTGTTGCCTAATCTCAAAGGCCATCACTGGGATGCTCCTCTACGGAGCATCCTGCAACAAGGACCTGATCTCTGATGAAGATTGTATGGCCTCAGTTAAAGATGCTTAGTTTTTGCTCCTTTTAATGCTTCTGGTTTTATTTTTTACTTTTTTTTTTTTTTTTTTTTTTTCCCAAGGGAGCTTGTGCAAGCTGACACAATTGATGAAACCATGAGTTGTAGTTGAAGAGAGAGAGGGTTGAAGAGAGGGAAGACTTTATAGGGGCCTGCCAATAGGTTAAGGGGGTCTGCAGGAGAGATGGGGAGGGACTCTTTATCAGGGAGTGCAGTGACAGGACAAGGGGGAATGATTTTACACTGAAAGAGGGGAGATTTAGGTGAGATCTCAGGATGAAATTCTTTGCTGTGAGGGTGGACAGACCGTGGCCCAGGTTGCCCCGAGAAGCTGTGGCTGCCCCATCCCTGGAGGGGTTCAAGGCCAGGCTGGATGGGGCTTGGAGCAACCTGGTGTGGTGGGAGGTGTCCCTGCCCAGGACAGGGGGGTTGAGACTGGATTGCCTCTGATGCCCCTTCTAACCCAAACCATTCTATAACCCCATGATAAGAATCCGGTATTTTACTGTCATGGATAAGTAATATCTCACCCAGAGGAAAATAGGAGAAGACGAGGCCACCCAGCACACCTAGAGCTGAGCCTGAAGAGGAGGTCTAAGCCCCCAGCTCGAGCTCCAGCCCCCCGTGCTTCCTTCTGAAGGCAGAAGTGGTTTATTCTTCAAAGCACCACTTTCCTTTTTCTACCCACAGACAAATAGGTTGCTGGAAGATGGATGCATTTCTGATTCATGAGAGCCTGAACCCGCACCGATCACACGAGAATCCACAGCCATCATAAAACATGAAAGGTTTTTTTTAAGCAGGACTCTGCATCACATGGAGGTCTGCAGCAGGCTTTCTGCTTCGGAGCAGAGGGGCCCAAGGCAGCAAAAGCAGCAAGAGCAGATCCTGCCCCTGTATACTCAAGGCTACCTACTTCCACAGAAGCTTTTAGGAAACCTGCCGCTTTAAGCATAAACAGAAGACAATTTTGTTTTCATGCAATTTCCTTGCCAATGCTTTTTCTTAAAAAATCTGTACAGCTGTCATATAAAATATGCCTGGGTTTCTCCTCATTTAGAGAACGCGTATTTGTCCTCAGCGGATGATTGATTAAGTGCTCTGATCTTGACTGCTACGTTAGCAGCAGGGTATCTGTGCAAGAGGACTGGGAAGCTCATTGGATAAATGGGAGAGATGAAATCTTAGCTGTTACAGATTTGGTTTTCCTTTTTTTTTTTTTTTTATCACAGCCAAGGCGAAGGCTGTCTCCTTTGCAATAACAAACAGGCTTTGTAATGCGTTCCAGGACCGTGCCGAGCCTGACTTTGTTTCCCCACGGAGGGGCTTTAAGCTGTCACAATACCACGGCACCAAACTCTTAGTGTCACAGATATCAGCCGCAAGGCGGGTGTCTCGGCGTTCGCCGGATCGCCTGTGATTTTTACACTGATGTAACCGAAAACAAAATGTGTCTCGCTGACATCTGCCGAGCTGCTCTGATAAACCCGGCACATGAGCAAAACTAAGGGAAAAACAGAAACAAGGGGAAAAAAAATATATATCTATATAAAAAAGCTCTCTCTGTGCAACTGAGCTCATTCAGAGCATCAAGCCTGGTTTAGCAGGACTGCCCCAAATGGAAAAACTCCTCCAGGGGTTACTTCCCCTGTCAATCCCACTTTCCCAGCCCCGAACCCAAGTGGTGTGACAGGATAGCGTTACCCACAGGAGCTGGGTGAGGTTTTCGTGCTTATTTGTACCATCTTAGGTCCCCCACGTCTTATGGGAAATTACGTCAGGCTGCGTTTTGTCATCTTTTCATTCATTTGTATTTCTGAGCTAGAACCGACCCAAGGAAAGGCACTAGAGAACACTAACTTTTAACATGTCTTAATTTCTAACGGCGCTTTATGGCCTTGTCCCTGGAGCACCGGGTTGCCAGGAAGATGTGACAAACCAGGCCATTTTCTAAAGAAAGGATTTTTTTTTCTCTTTCTGAAGCTTTGCTCTGACCTTCTTGGAGGTGTAGAGAGAGCTTTCAAGACCATCAGAATAAATGGGTTGTTTACTGTGATGCTTGCAGCCTTGGGAAAAAAAAAAAGAGAGATAAAAGAATAAAGAAAAGAAAATCCTTATTCCCTCTGTCTTCCAAAAGCAGACAGATGAGGTGTGAAGTCAGGAGAAAATATTCCAAAATCTGAGCATGATGCTGTCACAGTAAAGCAGAGTAAAACAGAGAGAAGCTAAACAAAATGGTAGGGACCCCTGGGGTGGCAGCAGGACCCGGCACCCTCCTTTCTCTCAGGGAATCCATCCTTTGGGGGAAGAAAAGGGAGGCAGGCTGAAGAAATGCCAAAAGAAGGAGGTGTATCTTGAAAAAAAAAGTCTGTTCTGGCTTCATTTCCCAGGACTGGGATATCATGTTTGCTATTGTCTGCACTGATTTGTTCCCACGCTCCCGCAGACGCAGACAGCAAGGCTGGGGGCAGCATCTCAGGTGACTTCCGAGGAGATCTCCAGGCTGGGTCACCCAACCGCGAGCCCTTTCCCGGAGGAGGAGAACCGTGGCCCAGAGCCACGTGTGGGAGTGCTAAGCGGCCTTAATGATGCCGTGTTATCATCGGGCTCTAATGCTGCCTCCAATGGATGTCACCACCGTGTATGTTCCCGCAGATCAGTCGGTAATTACACTTGGATCCGAAGTAATTACCTTGAGACTTGCACTCTGGTTTAGAAGACAGAAATAACCATGCACTCGCCTAGTCCCGCCACGTAGCACTTGCGATGTAATTTAATAGCCAGCTGCTAACATGAAAGTAAAGAGGCATTTCTCTTATATTTATGCCCTTTTAAATTAAACATCGGTGGTTTTTTTCCTATGAAAGGAGCAGGGGCTGGCGAGCCACCGGTCTTTTTCCCACTCAAGCGCCTTACTCTTTTCTTGGCAAAACAACATACTCCGAAGCAAAATAAATATTTATAAGCCCCTCCTGGTGTGGGATTGTTTTGACAGAACAACTCCAGCAGGTCTTGCTTTGCCTTTACTCTCTACCCTATTTAAATTTTAGGCAGGGCAAACCTGGCCCTCCAAAGGCTGGAGGAAGATTTGGAGGCACCTGGAGGAATTTCGTGGTCCCTGGGGGGGGAAAGTGGATGGAGCATCCGTCCCTTTTTGAGGTTTTCCAGGTCACGTCTGCCGGTGCATTTCCTCTTTAACCTCCAAACATTAAACACCTGGACAGCTGTCGCACTGCATTAAGCACTTTTTTTTTTGTGGATGAAGAGCTCCAAGATGAGGCAGACCAAGGGCCTACCTACAAAAGGGTATCGTCACCATCTGCAGTCCTCTTTCCCCACTGTCCGTTTTATTTCTTTCATATAGAATTTACTTCTTCTGGTGCATTTCCAAATGAGCCAGCGCTATAGCAAAGAGTTGTCTTCCTTCAGGGTGTAGCTTATTTTGGTTGGGAAAAGAAAGAGTCTGCTGCGATCTCTTTCTTTTGGCAATGTCTGGGTAATTATTGCTCATAATAATGCCATCCCAGATGTTGAAACATCTCCTGTATTAATTTTACCCAGAAGATAATTTCCCTTAGAAATCATGTGCAAATCCCCTGTTCTAATTTAAGAATTAATTCAGTGCACTAAATCTTAGCACTTCATCCTAGGAATGTTTTGCAGTGTCTGTTAACCCTTTGCAACAACAGCAACAACGAGCCCAAATGGGAGATTTACAGCTTCAGCTGAGCCTGTCTCTCACTCCAGCTCTGTTCCAGCCTGAACAGCCCTCAATATAGGAAGGACATGGACCTGATGGAGCGGGTCCAGAGGAGGGACACCAAGATGATCAAAGGGCTGGAGCACCTCTGCTACGAGGACAGGCTGAGGGAGCTGGGGCTGTTCAGCNTGGTCTAATTGGGGGTGTCCCTGCGACTGCGGGGAGGTGGGACTAGACAACCTTTTGGAGGTCCCTTCTAGCCTGGATGATTCTATGATTCCATGAATATTTTGAAATGAGGGTCCCCTTTGACACCTAGAGCTTGAATGATTCCCTTCTCTTCAGAGAAGCACAAATATAAATTGATTTGTTGTTATAAATATGGGGGACAAATACACCAGTGGTCCCAGAGACCCCCCCATCCTCCAGTGGTGCCTGGGATTGTCATCCCACCAGGGCTTTGGTGGATGCTAGGGATGAAAACAGGATGATTTGACATTTTTCAAGACTTGAAGGAACAAGAGGAGCTGAAAGGCTTGTCTGACCCTGTGTAAGAAATCTAGGACACGTTGCACTCCTTTTGAGTCCCAGATGTGGGTATCTGACCATCCTTCCCTCCCCTTGGTGGTCTCATGCACACACAAGTACACACCAGTCTGCTACTGATGCGAAATGTCCCATGGACTTCTTTTAGTTTATCATGGAAACTACATCAAACTCCAGACTGGGGCACTTTCCTGCCCTTCCCCATCGTGACAATCTTCTCGCAGCCTTTACACTGAAGGTCTTTGACAGTCAGTGAAAACAATAAAGAAAATAAAGAGGCCAAATCTATGAGTTTCCCCCCGCTGTGTGAGATCAGAGGGCAGCCCAGCACAGCTTCTGCAGAGCAGGGTGCTTCCAAAGCCAGGAATCCTCTTGTTTGTACCAGGGCACTTCTGCTTTGCCTTTGTTGTCTTATTTCTAAGTGGTACTTGGAGTTCAAAAGAATTTCAGGTATCAGCACATTTAATAAAAAAAAATAATAAATAGAAATCACACAAGGAATGGGCCTCCGGGTTCCTGCAGCTACACAGCTTGTAAATGCACCAGCCTGTATTAGCAAGATCATGCCAGCACCTCTGAAGTGTACATGGAAAATGTGAGAGGATCACGGAATTCTTTCAGACAGAATTTTTGTAAGTATCTACAAGTGTTTCCTGATTCCTACCGTAACAACATGAATTTATTATGTCTCGGTGATAACACCTGGCTGCTCCGGGCAGCGTAATGTGGCATTCTGGATTTCACTGGTGCTCCTGCTGGTGATTCGTGTGTTTGTGCAAGTGGCACCTCGGGGGTTTGGCCAAGCAGAGGGCAGGCCAAGGACCTTCTCCAAAGAGGATTCATTTGGAATCAGCTTGGATAATTATCCTAAGGTGATAATATGTGATTAGTGCTGGGACACTCCAGCATTTCCACTGCCCCCTCGTAAACTCTCAGACAGTGTCTTGGCCTCAGAAGGGAGGGATGATGCCATCCCAGAAAGGAAACAAAGCAGAGAAGACAGTATTGATGACAGTGGGGAAAAATCCCAGTTTCCTTCCTCAGAGTCGTCCGTTGTTAATGGCAATTAGTGTCTCCAAGCGTGGCTTTAAAAGATTCCCGGAACGCAAATTCTGGCTATGGGTTTAAAAATGTGGTGGAATTCACTGATATGGAAATGCTGGGAGGCAAGGTAGTAAATCACTCTAGAAAGTGCAGATATTCCTCTCAAGCTGGTCATTAGACTGAACACTATACTGGCAGAAAGGGGAAGAGATCCCAGGAAACTTTTCTGATACAGACAGCCAAGGTGACCCATAGCTCCCAAAGTCAGGAAAAAAATACAAGAACATGATGGTCACCTGTCCCATTCCATCTGAGCAGACCGAGGATCCCGTGCCAGGCGCCTCCACATCCCCGAGCAGATCACAGCTCCTGTCCTGTGCAACAGCGAGAGGATCTGCTGGAAGAAGAGAAAACATTCAAACCTCTTTCTGTTACCCGCAAAAGTTTCTCTGTTTGATGGCCCCCTCGCTGGGCGCTCTTAGTTTTTCTTGCTGCTGCTTAGACTTCATGTTTACTCTTTCTCTCTCATTTCGATGAAATAACTTGGAGAGATATTGCTGTTTCCTTCTGGTCCTCGAGTAAGGGAGGCTGAATTTATGCTACTCTGAAATTCCCCACACTGACAATCGCAGGATGGATCTGCTGGCCCAGCAGCTCCTGGCTGGTGGGTTGGTTTTTATTCCTCCTGCTGAATTCACCTGGGGGATCTGCTCCTTGAACGCAAAGCCCTCGGGTCAGGACAAATGGAATACACGTCACATGGAGCGTGACATACCGTGAGTCCCAGAAACGAGTGCGTGTTGAGGTGTCTCCGTGGGCAGTGGGAGAAAGTCACTCCTTTATCTCCAAGTTGCTGCTGGAATTTCCTTCTAAAATCACGTGTTTCCAGCAGCAATGGCTATTCAAAGTGAAAGATTGGAGTTTCTTCTGTTCATTACATATTGAGGTTTAAGAAGCTAAAATTACAGCCCTGTTTAGATTTTGATTAGTGGGGTTTTAACTCCCTATCTCCAGCGTGCTTGGACTCCGACCATTCCCTGCAGCCAGACCTGAGCTTCAGCCCCTTCCCGCAGGCAGCAGTCTAGCCTCCTTCCATTTCTTCAGCTCCCCATTTGGGGTCCCCCTTCCCAAAACACCCACAACCAAACCAGGTCCACAGAGTTCTATCTCAGCCACCCTCCATCCTCCCAGCGCAAAGAGCAGAGCCCTGTACAACTCATCACTGCTGTGATGGGGATCAGCGAGTTTCCTTTCCTGCTATAATCTTTATTTTGCTGTCTCCAGGCAGCACTCCTTAGCCTCGACACTAAAGCACCCGTCCTCCCTCTGCAGCACGGGACATTTCATATTTATCTGACAAACTGTTTTCTCTTGCCCCATTACAGCTCTGATGTTAAGGACGTTCCTGTTTTCAGCCACAGACGGGGCTGTCATTTAGGTTTCATCAAGAAATGACAAAAAAAAAGGCTCGGTGTCAAATCTGAAACATTTAGAAAGCCTTTCTCCAAAAAGAAAACCCACCCCAGAATGTAAAACATTTTCCTGCTGTAGTTTTCCAACAAACCTTCAGCCCAAATTTTCTGCAGCTTCGCAGGATCTTGATCCCCGAAATGAAGAGTTTGTGGTGTCTGAGGCCCCGATCCCACCACGAAACGTGCTGGCTGGTCCTGTGGGGCTTTTCTCCTGTCTTCAGAGGGAGAGACAGACATAGTTTGGTGTTATTTAGTGAACTCTCACAAGACAAGCAAAGAGACAACTATTCTCACCCAACCCACCACTCCTGCTAGAAGACTTTATATATAATTTGTTTTGCTTTGCTGTTCTCCTTAGCTACAGGGTGCTACCTTCTCATTCAGGTGGTTCCATACTCAGATCCTAAAGCATCCTGTGAAGGAGAGGAACTGTGTCTCCAGCCCCGTTTTGCAGCTCAGACCTTACAGTCTTGGTCTCAGCAACAGCTTCCAAAAGGTTTAGGATGTGGGAGGCTGATGTGTGGATGAGTTGCAATAAGCAAGATCCAAAGGGGCAGGAGGTCACTGTTAGTCTGGTGGCCTGGGAGAGGTGCTGGTATCCGCTGGTAGATGGAAACAGAAGATTTGTGCAGCCTGCTGGCAGCAAGAGGGAAGAAAATACCATGGTGGAGAATGACACCCACTGCTCTCCACGACCAGGTTCTCGTGGCAGCTCTTGTTCATCTCCAAGCTCAGTGTTTCAGCTGAGGGCACTGAGTGTTGGCACAATGGAGGATTTTCTTTTCCCTCCCTTCATTTCACCTCCCCTGGGGGGATAAAAGTTGGATATGAGGACTGCTCTTGTTTGATAACTTCTCTTAACTACCAGCTAAATAATACATGAGCAGTGATCCCTCGTGCTGACGGATGACTCCCTCTGCTGACACTGGTTTATTTTTATTGCTTGGCTCGGGCCAGTTCCTTCAAGTCCTGAATCATCAGAACAGAGACCTTGAGGTATTCCAGCCAAATCAATCCTGGGCCCATTGACATATTGCTTTACCTAACCAACCATACAGCTTCGCTTTTCCCTGATAATTTCTCAATTAATTGCTTTTCAGCTCTCATTCGTTACAAGGTCAGGCTGCGACTGGGCTTGTACATTCCCATCTCTGATAAACTCTCCTGGTCCCCTAATCAGCTACGACTGGGATTTTAGTTCCATTAACTTATTCATCATCTCGACATTTTCATCTTGGGAAGCTTGACTTCTGATTGTATCAGTAGTATCTTCAATTATTTAAGAGGACTTAGAATTCCCTTCTTACCTAGAAGGAAAATGCATTTTGAGTGCTGAAAATTGACCGTATTGGACTTTTGGATGTCGGTCCGTGCGAGCCTGTGTGGAACACCTCACACGTGGCGAGAGCAGCAGAACTCGCTGCTGCCGAACCCGTGTGGGCACGGGGCCGCCTCTATTAAGATGTCAGCTATAGGGGACTGACAGGGCGCTGATGACTCCTGCCTTGCTAATGCTAAATCACGCCTGAGATTCTGTTCCGTGATGTCAAACATTGATTCAGTTTCCGTGGGAAGGTATGCAAATGCCAGAGCCCCTCGATGAGATCTGAAACTGAAATTGCCAGCAAAAAAAAAAATAACGCTTGCCCTCTGCCAGTGATAGTTTTTTTTTCTAGAAAATCTTGAAGCTGGCTGCTCCAGGAGGGGGGTGTATGGTGAACGTGCATCCCCCCACCCCAGACAGAAGGTCTCATAGGACCCTTCTTCAGCTTTGGTGCTTGCTGGGAGCTGAATCCCTCTCTTCTGTTGCAACCTTCTGTCTGAGCCCGTGCTTCATCCTTGCGGCAGCTGGTCCACGCCAAGGTGACAGCCCACCAGCGCTACTTACTACAAAATTAATCTTTTAACAGAAGCCGCAGTCTCTGTTGCACAACCAAAAGCCCCTCTCCCCAGCTCTTCTCAGTGCCCCTCTTCCTGGAAAAACTCCTCAGAGCCTGCAAGCTTCTCCCAGTAGGAAAACTGGTGTCGAAAACTAACAGACTGGCATCAGCTGGGAAATGGTACGGGGAGGTGGGACAAGGAGTCTGCAGGTCCCATCTTGCTTTTTGTCCCAGGCTCCCCAGAAACCAGTTGACTGCAAACCGCCTCCCTTGGATGGTGTCGGGGGACCCTTTTAGACCAACCGAGTGCTTCAGGCTCTGAAGAACTTCCACGGGGAGAGGTCAAACTTTATTGACAGACTCTGCAGGAGGAGAAGCTGGATTAATATTGGCAAGGCAAGACCTGACGCATATTTACAAGGAGCTGCTTCTTCCTGGAAATACGTGCTCGGGTCTCAGCTTCCTTTCTGCAAAGCGCAGGTGAGAGCGTTTAAGGCTGGTGATTTCATTGCTTACAGCCGAACCGTGCTGAATTTTTCTTGCAGATCCGCCCCACTCGCACTTTTTTCAGCAGTCACTCAAAAAGAGAAGCCCACGTTATTGCCGGGAAGGGCTTCAGAAAGACTTGAAAGCAGAGAAAATTGAGAAAACCCCTCAGCAATAGGGATGCGTTACGATGGAGGAGATGGCTCAACAGCAACATTGGATGTGGAGGAAGGATGAGCTCTGGAGAGTTGCTTTGTTTGCTTCCCCCTCCCCCAAAATGTAATAATTCACCCACCCCACTGGAAAAAAAAAGCACATCCCTTTCTTGATGTACCGGCACAAAGGGCTTTTCAGGGTCTCCCTTGCTCCCTGTAAATGATGTTCCAGAAGGCACCAGCACTTGGAGGACGTGAAGAAACGTACAGTTCTCTCTCCTCCGGTTGCTAGGATTCACAGCTCTGCCCCACCGCTTTCCAGGGCTCCGGCGCCTCTTTGGGATGTAGGAAAAAAACAGAAGAAGGCAGCCTTGCTGCTTGCAGGCTCTCCGCATCGGGCTCCAGCAGCCACAACACCAGCCCGTACAATATTGCTACAGTCAGACATAAAATCTTAATGCGGGATAGTGCCTCGGATCTTACATTCTTCTGAAAAAGGTGAGTCCCCAGTAGTAAATGAAATATTAAACATTATTAAATATGAAACAGCTAAACCTGGATTCCATTAAAATGAATCTTTCATAATTTCCCTGTTTTTTTTTTTTTTTTTTTTTTCCTTCTCCCTTTCCCCCTCTTTTTTTTTTTTTTTTTTTTTTNTTTTTTTTTTTTTTTTTTTTTCCCAGGGAGCCCAGTGATCTCAGGAGCTTTTATCTGTCCTTTCTAAAGACAGAAAAATCACAGGGAATTTAAGTCTATTCCATTCAGATTTATTTTAGCTGGAAAACAAATCAAGGCTGCGAAAGTCTCTCATGGTCACATCTACCTCACTGAACTAATCAGCACTCTGTATCAAAGGCTCACCTAAAGACACTGTTGTAATACCTGCTGACACGTGCCACCTATTTAGAAATCTTGTACCCAGTTACACACTCTACTTTCATTTAGAACGGCTTTAATCTTCTAAAAAA
>VZRU01015449.1:34548-63187 GCA_013398155.1 Pedionomus torquatus | reverse complement strand
CAGCATCACACTCAAGCTTGTCAGCCTTCCTTTTTAAACTCCTGCCTAACTTCTCACGGACACATCCCTATTCCTGTCATGTCTAACTTCCTTCTTCCACAGCAAAAATGTTTATCCAACTCTGCTTCAAACCCGCCGGCAGCTCCACGTCTCCCTTCAGTTTTCCCCGCGCTGCTCCTAATATTGCAGAATCATCCCTTCCCCTGGGTGCCGAGTGAACGTCCGAGCTCCAGCATCGGAAAGATGTCCTGGGAGGAGAGAGTGCGTGCGTGAGTGCGTGTCCAGAAATTAGGGACTCTGCTCCATTGTTGTTGTTATTCAAAGGTATTTGCTAATCTGTTTGTTTTTCCTCACTGGTTGCAAATATCNTGTGACTGGAGACCAAAAAAAAAAAAAGGATAATCTTGTGAAACCCAGGCTGCCTGGTGGCTGCCAGGAGAGGTGGGCGGTTGTGCCAGCCACAAACACAGGTACAGCGAGCACGGGAGCACAACCAGTGGCCGTTTCGGAGACAGACTGTGGGCCTCCCTCTTCTAAAATCCAGTCTAGATGGCTTCATTCCCCCTTTTTACATACCACATTTCAAAGAAGGCAAAGGCAGTGCAGGCAGTATTTTTTTTTTCCCAAGGGATATCTGCTGAACAAGACCAGCAGGAGTTTATTCCCTGTGTGGGCCAGCTCCCACCGCAGACACTTTACTCAGCCATAACCTGTGTCTCCAATCTATTTTAGGAGGAAGAAAAGTTCCTCCTAAATTTCTGGAGGAATTCGGGTCAGCTCCAGGCCACTGCTGTGCGAAAACTCTCATTGGAGTCATCAGTGGGAGGATGATGATTCCATGGAGAAGACCAAGCACCACCACACCTCCTCTCTGGGGTTTCTGGACGATCAGGGAGGCGTAAGATGAGCAAGGTCCTCGGAAAAAGATGAGAAAGAGCAAGGGAGTGGGTGGGTCAGAGCCTGGAGGCTGGGAATGGGACGGTGGGGGTGACGGCAGGGGTGGGAGACGGCAGATTTGATAACCGAAGGGCAAGCGTTGGTCCAACCGGTCCAGGAGCGTGAGGAACGTTTGACGGCATCCTGTCCAAACCACAGCCCAGCACAGGCTCCACCGAAGCTGATCCAATTCCCGATGAAGTCCCCGGGAATAAGCAGGGATTCAGCACTGAATAGCATTCGCCTCTCTTGAATTTAACACTTTCAGCCCTAATTCTGGCTTGAGACAACTAGCAGGATTAAAAAGTTAGACCCAAGATAATTTTTTCCACTGTTCGAAGCGCTCCCGAACCAAACGACCTAAAAGAATAATCAGAAGTGCAATCCATTTTGGAGAGCTTCGGTGAAAAGGGCTTAATTTGTTGGATTACTTGTTACAATTAGATGCAGGATAGATTATATCAAATTATATTAATCGCCCTAACATTTCCTAAGTGAAAATTCCTAAGTATGAAAACTGCCCGGCCTTGATAATGACAACATGCAGAAGCGAGCTTTTGGGAAACAATCAGAAATCAATCCCACGTGTCAAGCTGAACATATCAACGAGGCTGTTTGCAGTCGGAGGGTTTTCTTATGAAGTGCTGTCAACAGGCAATGCTACAGTTGCCTGATCCGTCCGGCTCCGCTAAGTGGAAAGATTTCTCTTTTTTTTTTTTATATATATTTTTTTTTAAGAAACCAAGAGAAGAGAAAGGGGAAAAAAAAAAGCCACTGTAATTCATCTCAAGTATCCTGAAGGACAATTAGTAACAAAGGCGAGCAGTGGTAAGCCTGCTCTTTGGTGTGGTTTGGAGATCCGGGGGCTGTAATTATTGAGCGATCCCGCTGAACAGCACAATCAATGCCTGACGGCTGCGTGGCAGCGCCGGTGCCAGGGCTCCAGCTCCTGTGTGTAAATGAACCATCGGGCTGGGGGAGAAAGGGGGCCATTGTGTTTACCCGGGCTTTGATTAGCTTTTAGGAGAACAATGAATTTTCCCTCCACGCAAGACATTTTAATGGTGTTGTCAGGATCTTTCTTCACGGACGGTAGAGAGGGAAGGAGGAAGGTGAGGAGGATGGATTTCTCCCCCTGCGCCGTGCGGGTGCCAGGGGCTGATGTGTGAGCATCCAGCCCTGCTCCCGAGGTTCTTCCCGGCCGGAGCGTGGTCCTTCGTGCTGGCAGGACCACGCTGGAATCAGCCGCCCGGGATCAGAGCTGTGGGACCACGACTTCATGACTGGCTGGGCAGGTGACATGTTTTTGCACTCAACTGCACATTTTTCCCCCCAAAAAGTCCCCAAGCCGCCCTCCTTCTTGCTCCCTCGAGCATGGCTCTGCTTGGTTTGTAACCTCAGGGTTCGTCCCTCTCCCTCTTCCATCACATTTTCATCCTATTCCCCCCCCCCTCTCAAAAACAAGCTTCTCCCCCTCAGCATCACACTCAAGCTTGTCAGCCTTCCTTTTTAAACTCCTGCCTAACTTCTCACGGACACATCCCTATTCCTGTCATGTCTAACTTCCTTCTTCCACAGCAAAAATGTTTATCCAACTCTGCTTCAAACCCGCCGGCAGCTCCACGTCTCCCTTCAGTTTTCCCCGCGCTGCTCCTAATATTGCAGAATCATCCCTTCCCCTGGGTGCCGAGTGAACGTCCGAGCTCCAGCATCGGAAAGATGTCCTGGGAGGAGAGAGTGCGTGCGTGAGTGCGTGTCCAGAAATTAGGGACTCTGCTCCATTGTTGTTGTTATTCAAAGGTATTTGCTAATCTGTTTGTTTTTCCTCACTGGTTGCAAATATCCTGGATTCGGACACTGCCACCACCCCCACCCCCCCCACTGCCACTGTACGCACCAAAATCTGCTTTTTTGCTCGTGTGTAGCCTGGAACCCTCATCCCTTCAGGAAAGGAGGAATTTCAAGGTAAATAAACGCCTGTAGAATACATATTACTTTGGGCTTATTTCTACTGATGGGGTGTCACCCCCCAGCTCCCCTCCCCGGGCGAATGAACCAGCTCCGGCTGTGAGAAGCCTCCAGAGGACAAGTGACACCAGGAATACCCTAATATTTTGGGAGTTCATTTGCTTTCTTCACTCAGGCCACATTCAAACACACTTTTGCCACCAACCTTTTTAGCATTAATCCCCCCTCAAGGAGATTAGGTGTGTTCTACCTCGACCCCGCCAAGGCCATAGCTGGTGGGTGAGACACCCGTCTCCTGCCACCCAGCTCTGATGAAGACTTTGGTCCTGGAGGAGAATCTCAGGAGCCACCATCCCTGGAGATATTTAAGAAATATGTAGATGTGGCACTTCAGGGAATGCTCTAGTGGCTGAGAATGTTGGGTTGGGTGGTTTGTTTTGTGGGGTTCGGCGGTTTTTATTTCTTGGTGTGTGTATGGTTGGACTCAATCATCTCAGAGGTCCCTTCCAACCATGAAGACCCTGTGATTCTGTGATCTCCTCCTCCAGCCCCAACGAAGTAGAGCTGGACGTCTGTAAGCTGCTCGGGGCAGGCACCGCACCTTCCCTGTAAATCCCCACCGTGCACCTCCTCGATGGAAGGCAAGCTCTGCAGATGTAATTGATTAGCAACTATCAGCTAATTACAGGGTAATCACAGGATTATTTTTGCTTTGCAAACTGAATAGTTGTCACGAGATTGAATAATTGTGCGGGGCAATTTTGCACGCAGGCACATCCTAACGCTGAGTCAAACCAGATCATCTACAGGCTGTATACAGCAGGTAGGATCATTTTCTTCCTAGCAGTGTACAAGTCCACTGTGCACATCATCGATTAGAAAGGATGTTTGGATCCTCTGTGATGTTCTGAAGTAGAACCAAAAGATAAGAAATTCCTCTACTGGCATTACAAACCCTGAAACCCTTGGCAAGGCAGCATCTTTGCCAGCCCAGAGGACAAATAGAATCACAGAATGGTTAGAGTTGGAAGGGACCTTAAAGGTAGCAGGGACACCTCCCACCACACCAGGTTGCTCCAAGCCCCATCCAGCCTGGCCTTGAACCCCTCCAGGGATGGGGCAGCCACAACTTCTCTGGGCAACCTCTTCCAGTGCCTCACCGCCCTCACAGCAAAGAATTTCTTCCTAATATCCAATCTAAATCTCCCCTTTTTCAATTTAAAACCATTACCCCTTGTCCTGTCACTCCACTCCCTGACAGAGTCCCTCTCCAGCTCTCCTGTAGTCCCTTCTGGAGCCTTCTCCAGGCTGAACAGCCCCAGCTCTCTTCCTGTCTTCACAGGAGAGGTGCTCCAGCCCTCTGATCATCTTCGTCTCCCTCTGTTGGACCTGTTCCAACAGGTCCATGTGCTTTCTATGTGGACGACTCCAGAGCTGGACACATTACTCCAGGTGGGGTCTCATGAGACCAGAGTAGAGGGGGAGAATGTGATGCTCCTGCCCTGGGGAGGAATGAGGAATGTTTGGGCTGCTCCTCTCCTGGGAGCAGATGGAGGAGGAGATGCCACAGATGAAGGAGCAGGTGCTGGGCAACCTGGGATCTTGTGTGCCTGCAGCCCACGTGGCCGTCACAGAGACACGGTCCCACATGCAATCTCTTCTCCCAAAGCCTGGTCACAAAATGTAGAGATGGTTGTTGGAATAATTTGTCCCTCCACAGCTTATTAAAATGTTGATGTTGGCAGGAGAGTCAATCAAATCCGAACAATACAACCCATATGTTTTCACGGGTGGATTGGACATTGGACCAGTGAGCAATTTGAAGAACTTATTCTCTCCATTGGCAGTTTGATTTGAAAGGCACTGTAGGTTCTGAATATCTCTTTCCTAGAGAAGACGATTAAACATTTCAAACCATTTTCAATGCCACTGACTCAGATTATTCAAATGTTGAAGAGACGAGGTTAAAGCTGGAAGATACCACGTTCTCTCTCCAGGCATCACACCTGTAGGATAAATGCTCCACAGAAGAGGGCTATATTTTCTAAGCTTAATGGAAACACCAATGCTTCTCTTATCAGGGAATCCTAAAGCTTTCTAAAGCTTCCTGCATCTCCGAATTCCTGCAAAAAGCACTGGAACTACTGAAATAGGACTGACCGGGGAAAAGACCCACACTTCAGTGATTTAGAAAAAAATAATATAAAGAACCACCATACATCTAAATTAAAAAAAAACAAAAAACACAACACACCAAATGCTTGTATTAATTTAAGTTTGGCATTAGAAGATGCGTTTCTGTGTGAGCCAAGAGCTAGCAGAACATGCATGGGGATATTTTTAGTCTTTAGCCAGGGAAATTGAATACAAGAAACAAATGCCATAAGCACATCGTGAACGGACGGGAGGATGGTTCGGATCCTCAGCTGGTGTAACTGAGCCCCCATCATTTGAGGCAATGGAGATACAGGGATTTACCCCAGCTCAGGCTGTGGAAATACTGTTGATGCCACTGGGCACTAACTGGGAAGGAAGGAAGGCGAGCAGAGAGGCTTTGTCTCTTTATATATCTTCAGGAAATAATGAAGAAAACATGAGCAGAATATATCTGTAAGGCCACGCTGCTATCAGAGGGCTTGGGTACAAGAAAAACAACTCAAGCGTCACTCATATTGCAATGTCCTCAGAAGCTGACATCAGAGGCTCAGCCCAGGGCCCCAGATGAACTAAAAAATGTTTCTGTGCAGGAAAAAAAATCTCTCAGAATGAGTTAGGTTGGTTTTGAGATGGAGCCATCCATACTCACAGCCTGATTTGAAGATAAAGACATGGAGAAAGACCTGTTTCTTTGCTAGCACGAATAGTTTTGCTCCCGGAAGATAATCCAAATTGCATCTGAAATGAATTGTGAGTGAAACCGAAAGCTCACGTGGACTCATTGCTCTGGCTTTGGAAGAAGAGAGCCACTTCTGAGTCATTTTCCAAATGCCTTTTGTTGCCCCCCTACCCTGTATTTCAGTGTGCGCCAGCGAAGCTTCCCTTAGTTTCCAGGTGTGGTTTTCTATAACTGGAAAATGTATGTATCATGCAAACTCTTCTTTGAATATCTCTGGGATTGAAAGTCTTGGTGGTTAAACTAAGAACCGCCTTAGAAGTAGAAAGGAAAGGTTGAAAGCTGTAAGTGAGGAGAAAAAAGAAAAAAAAAAAAAAGAGGAAAAGTCAGGGTCACCTGGTTACAGTCAGACAAAAGCCACATTTCAAAAAATGTACCCTGTAATTTAGTCAAAATGGAAAGGACAGGAAAAAGGTCAATATTGTTTTAAATGAGACTAACAGCTTCCTTTATGTAACGGGTGAACTCCAGTGTGTTTCCGGATGATTGGCAATTTAGCTGCTCGGGGGAAAAAAAAAAAAGGTTAAACTTATCAGCACACAAAAGTGCCAGCAATTTATTTCTGTCACTTTCCTACAAATTAACCTATTTTAAGGCGTTCTGAACCTCATCAGCAAGCCCAGGTGTGGTGGGGAATGAGGGTCACCACCAGGTCCACGTGCACAGAGATGTGACAGCAGCCCTGGGAGGCAGCAACCACGCAAAGGAGCTCTTGGGGTGGAAGATGAGTCCGATGAGGAGAGGGCTTATGTTTATAAAAAGGAAAATGAATACTCCACGCTGCTAAATACTTTTCTAAATGAGCAAGGCTTGGTCAGCCCAAACTCTAGTGGGGACCCTGAGGTCTGATGCTCTGCCTGTCCTCCCAGCAGATGGGCTCCAGCCCTCGGAGCATCTTTCGTGGCCTCCTCTGAACTCACTCCAACAGGTCCATGTCCTTCTGATGTGGGACATTGGTTGGACTAGATGGTCTTAAAAGGTCCCTTCCAACCTAGGTGATTCTGTGATTCTGTGGGATGGAGCTGGGAAGGGGGCTGAGCAGGAGGGCATGCTCAAACCCACCTCTGAGACCACCCCAAAAGGTGCATCCCCCACAGGGGAGAAGGAAAAAGCCAGAGCAGAAAAGCAACAATTTTGTCCATCAGCTTATAGGAGAGACACGGGCTTCTGCGAGAGACATCGGCTTAAACGAGACCTTTAGCATTAACATTTTCAAACAACAGTTGGTCTGTCTTTTCCGTGCTAATTACAGCCTTTCTGAAAGACCAGGGCAGGGCCTCCTGTCACCCCGTGTGTACCGGGGTTGGGCAAGGCCCTCTAACGTGGCACTCTGCAATTTCAACAGAAAATAGCATAATTAATTTAAACATAATAGCTACAATTTTCAAGAGGACCAATGTGAAAGTGAATTGAGGCTCCCATACTGTTTGGGGCCAGGAGGTGCCAGGCTCTGGATGGCGAGGAGCGTGGTAGAGTCCATCTCCACCAGGAGGTGCCCAGCTCTTGGAAAATGGGCTATTTTTACCAGGGGGTGCCCCTGGAAGGGGACATTAACAGATTTGATTTATATCACTCAGTGTGCCAGCTGACAATGCTTTTAAAGAAGGCAGAGGTTTTGCCTTTAAAATCCACCTCGTAGGTAGCAACATCTTTAAATATCTGGATATTTTTTAGTGTCGATTTCCAGCACAAGGATGCTTCACCAGCTGCTCTGTACCACAACAAAGCTCCCAACAATTTTTCCAGATACACCCACAGGTGAATCTGCCAGCGAGTCAATCAGCAGGAGATGCTTGACACCCTGATATTTTGATCTTTGGGATTTCCACAAACACTTATGGACTCTTTTTTTCCCTTTCTGACCACGTAAAACATCATCATCATCGACGGGTGTCCACACTACAACCAAATACTGCCCGACAGCAAAGTACTGGCCTCAGATTAACAGCAAAGACACACAAAACTCACAGGAGGGTCATATCAATTCATACCATTAAAATATTGCCACTCCTTCTGTTTGATCCTTAATGCTTGTTTTCCTGAACACCTGAAATACCTGTTTTCACCCGCTATAGACACCGTGACCTCTGCCATCACCTCTCAAGATACAACGCTTGCCCTCGCCATTACTCCTTTAGATCATCAAGAAAAAACTGCAAATACGAGCTTTTTGCAAGTGGTGCTGGGAGTCTTTAACACTTATCTCTTCGATCGAATTAATACAGCTTAATTATCTTTTAATAAGAGCGGCAATCATAATAAGGGTAAAATACGGCGTCAGCTGCTTCAGGACCTGTAGCCTTCCAGCAAAGTTTTCAAGTTCGGGTAAAAGTGCCTGGTGTAGGTAGCTAGAAATGACCATCTTAGGAAGGAAATAAAGAAGGCTGAATTTTTCACTTAGTCTTTTTCCCCCCCTCTGGTAATGGACAGTCAGGCGGCAGCTCATGTTAGCAAAACATTAACTTCCAGAGGCCTTTAATAACAGCCTTCAGTGATCCTAGAAATGCTGAGAGGGCCAATTTTGCAGTCTAGGGTATTTGAATCAGTAGCTTTTCATATCGTGGCTGAGGCATAAATAGCCATTGTATCTGCTGAAATTATTTTGATCAACTTATGTATTCACCAAGTGGTGTCAGTACCAGCGTTCTCGCCATCGCAGTGCTGGAGGAGCTAAGATTCGAGGAACTTGACAGGATAATTAAGTATGAAAGCAGACTGGATTTAGCAGGACCCCAGTGAGTCAACAATCCTGATTGTTTCATCATCTCGGCTTTGTGCTGTTCATATCTTATCAGATTAGATAACAATCTGGTATCGCTATGAGTTGAATTACCATGTTGAACTGCACAGTTAGACCACATGAAAAACATCAATACACATTTAAATAATCCCATTTTCAAACCCAGATAAGAAATGGCCAACCTCTACAAATCAAAGGCATATCCTCAGGCTAAAATAAAGAGTGGCCTGATTACCTATTCAGTTATATCAAAGTGCAACAATCAAATGCTATTGCCAATATAACGCAAAGGCTCTTATAGCAGAGCGGGAACACGACTGCCCCGTGACAGCAAATTTCAGAGCTAAAATCCACGGGTGGTGATTTTCAAAGGTGAGGAAAGGATTTGGCCAGGTAGCTCCCACAGAAATGAATGCTTTCAGTGTCTCAGAGGTTCCTCCTCCTTCACACTCCTCCTTGCAAGGGGCTCTTGTTCTCAGCCTCTGGTGCAGAAGCTCGGAGGGTCTCCAGACACCAGGTCCCCCCTTTCCTGACCTCTCCATCCTCCTCCCTGGACACAGTCTCCATTACCAGCCTACAGACACAATACCTCTTGGTCTTCCTCCCCTGTCTTCCCCAAATGACCTATGCTCTCCCAGAAGTCCCATTTTCCACTGGAGACTCCCCACTGCCACCCACAGATGCAGGTGGTCAGATGTGGCCTCCTTGGAGGTGCCCAGGCCATGGTACCTGTAGGAGTTTTTCCTGCAACATCCCTGGGGAAGGGGTGGTAGGTGATAGGCTTGAAGGATCTGGCTAACCTGTGAGGACACACAGATGCTCTCATCTGCCGTGCAGTGTGCGCGGAGCCATGGAGACCTCCCCTTGGAGACCTCCTGCTCTACCTTTCTCTTCTTGTCTACAATAATATGAGAACTGATCAGAGTTTCTACTTGCACGAAGGTAAATTTTCTCTAGTTGTCCTGTCTTTAAAAGGCTCTCATTAAAAAGGTTGCTCTCTCTCTCTTTTCTCCTTATTCTCTCCATCAAAAACTTAAAACACAAAGCTCCATCACTTTGATCTCATGATCTCACATTTCCTATTCTCAGTAATGCTGGGGCAGACGTAATGTCTCCTCTTTAAAAGGGGATGGAGGACTTGAAGGGCCATGCTGTTCCCTCAGATTCACACAGCTGGGAAGTGTATTAATGGAAATGAAATTATTTCTGATTTGTCCTGGGTTGAAAAGAGAATTAAGCCTGGAGAATTTAAGTTCGAGATGAATGTGTGGCCCTCTTAATTACAGTCACAGTTTCTACCACCCCGCCAGATCCTGATACCGCATGAAAGCTGGGCAAAATTCTGCATTAAGAGCCTCATTGTTGAGAATTAATCTTGAACCACATAAAAATTAGATGGGAATCAGTTTTTTTTAAGCCCTACCAGTCATTCCCCTTCCTTCCTCCTCCTTTCCCCGCCCCTCACACGTTATCCTCTGATCTTTTATGCAGCTATTTGCAAACTAACCATTAGTTGTCAGTCTCCAGCCACACACGGCTGAGCCAGCAGCCGGAGCATCCCATGGCTTCTCCGGGAGCGACCCGGCTCCCCTGCATCCACGGGGGCACTCGCAGGAGGATGGATGCACCCTCCTCACCCACCTGAGCAGGCGAACACTGTCATTAATCGAGGATACAGGGAAATAAGCCAGTAACCATCCCAAACCTGAGCTCCCCTCCTCCCACCCTGTTTCCAGCCCAAACACAGCCCGCTGATGTTCCACTCAGCCGAGAGGATGAGCTGCTTTCCAGCCTTGGCACCAAATCACATTTGGCCAATCATTTTTAACGTTTCCTTTGCTGAAGATGTTTCTGAATCATGACATTCTGAGAGAAAACAGTCGAAGGAGCACCTATTGCCTATAAACATTTAGATTTCAGTAAAACAGCCCATAGCCTTTTATGTATTTTTCTAAACCGGAGAACTCTCAGCTGTGAATTTATATTTAATTAGTTGCGCCAGGGGAAGTTCAGGTTGGATATTAGGAAATACTTCTTTACTGAAAGAGTTGTCAGGTATTGGGATGGGCTGCCCAGGGAGGTGGTTGAGGCACCATCCCTGGAGGGATTCAAGAGAGAAGCTGACTTGGTGCTCAAGGATATGGCTTAGTGTTGGGTGGTGTGGGGTGGTGTTTATGGTAGTTGGGGTTTTTTTTTATTTTTTTTTTCCCATTGATTGGACTAGATGATCTTAAAAGGTCCCTTCCAGCCTAGCTGATTCTGTGATTCTGGGTTTGCTTGGAAGATGTCCGGCTGCAGACTAGGTCCCACAGCACAGAATATCCACTAAATTCCAAAGTAAATGGAAGCCGTCTTGGCAACGTGCATTGTGAAATGACCAGTTGGCACGAGACAAGTTGAGATGGTCATAAATACGGGCTGTGGAAGCTCTGAGCACCCGTCTTGAAAAAGAACTTGCTGTGGACTGCTAGGAAAGGAACGTGTCAGTGACAGTACCTTTGGTGTGCTGGTGCTGGAAGAGGACGCGTGCATAAACCATAGCTTGATCTGCTAAGCTGTTCCGTGTTCATGGCTTATATACCCTTCAGGACATGGTTCATCTGACCAGGAATGGTCAGAGAACAATTTCCCTCCAGGGGCACAGTGTAAGCTTTGAGAATAATTGATTTTTTGACTGGTGGCCAAATGGCAGGGACGTGTGTGCTTGTACTTCACTTGGGGTCAAACGGAGCACGTTGTTCACTCCAAACCCAAACATCTGGTTCCTAAACCTTCCTTTAAAATAAAATTCAGCTGGAGATGAAAGGAAAACACACACTTGAAATTTTGCAAGTACAGAATTTAGGAAATTTCTAAAAGACAATCCTATTTCAATGTTTTCACCTTTTCCAGGTAAAGTGATTTATGAGTTCAAGCCGTATCGAGCAACCACTTTTGATTAATGTTGAATCCCATTTTAGGGACTAAACCATCCATCCAGTGCTTTCTCTGGGACACTCAGTTGCGATGGTGAGTGGAGAAAAACCCAAATATCAAAGTCGCTCTTGAGGACAGTAGTGTTTTGAACTCTCCAGCTTTCCAAGGAGAGAGGAGGAGGAATTGCCCTCATTGTCCTCTCCGGCTACCTGACAGGAGGGTGTAGAGAGGTGGGTGCTGGCCTCTTCTCCCAAAGGAGTAATACCAGGACCAGAGGAAATGGTCTGGAGCTGTGGCAGGGGAGGTTCAGGCTAGATATTTGGAAGAATTACTTGACTGAAAGAGCAGTCAGGCACTGGAAGGGCCTGCCCAGACAGGTGGTAGAGTCACCATCCCTGGTGGCATTTAAGAAACATGTAGATGTGGCACTTTAGGGCAAGCCCCAGTGGTCAAGATGCATGGGTGTTTTGTGTGTGTGTGGTGGGACTCAACGATCTCAGAGGTCCTTTCCAACCATGAAGATTCTGTGATTCTGTGAATTCAGCTCTAGGTAACGTGGAGGCTTTCCCCAGTGATGTTCCCCTAGGCTACACGGAGCAGACACTGGGAGCCCTGCTCAGCAGCATGCAAGCCCCCAGTGCTTCCTTCTCATCTCCTCTATGGCTGTTGGCACAATAAACCATCATTTTCCCTTGCAACTTTCTCACTGCCCTTACTCGACGCAGGTGCAATGTCAAAAGATGAGTCATCTCCTCTGTTATCGTGGGTTTTTTCCCTCAAGCTTTCACAGGAGCCCTGGTTCCAAGCAGAAGAGAACATCCTCTGAGGATCCCAGGCTGGGCTTTGGGATGATCCAAAGGGTCTTTTCCAACCGAAATGGTTCTATATGATTCAGAGTTGGAGAGTGTGGCCACATAGCTCCTTCTGAATGTTGGACTTCATTATATTCCCTGGGACTCCTCCATACGGAGGGCAGAGGGACATTTCCAAAACACGGGGCAAGATACCGAGGAGATAATTGTGGGTGGGAAACAGAGATATATATTTTTTTTCTCTTTAAAAATGTATTGATATTTCCATTGATGAGCTAAACTGACAAGCCGTGCTTGAGAAAGAAGTAATTGCATCTTTAATAATATTAAACCTGACACCTGCCTTGGCCAATAACACGCAGTCCTGACACTACGTAGCTAACAATTAGGACACATGAAAACGGGAGAGCGGTATTAAACTGCATCTGCATTTTAAAGAACATAAAAATAAAAAGAAAGACTGTTAATTGTCTAACACTTTGTTAATTCAATCAGGCACGCAATTTAAAAATAGCTTTGCTTTTTCACTGAAAGAGGAATTAATTACGATTTCTTCCTGAATCCCATCTAGGAGAAAAAATATTTAGGACAGCCACGGTGCTTGTAGAAAGGCTGTTTATTAATAAAAGCAGAAACCCCCAATGCTAATTGGTATCATAAGCACAATTAGAAGAGATGTTGTCCTCCATTTGAGAAGGAACAGAGCGCTACATGGCTGAAGGATATTATTGCAAAATGATAAAGCGTTCAAAGGTATGAGTGAAGAAGAGGGTCTTTTCTTTAATGGTAAAATGCCATGTTATCTTGTTTAAATGGCATAACTTTGCAAAAGACACCATAACATTTCAACCTTTTAAAATGTCAGTATTAAAAAATACGTATCACAAATAGCTTCTTTATAGACTTCCCTTTTTCCCCCCTTTCCTTCTTTGTTTTATTTTTTTTTTTCCATTTTTTTTTTTTCCTGAAGGGCTTCTGCAGAACTTCAAAGGAAAAAGCAAAAAGGGAACAGCAAAGATGGTTCAAGGTGATCTTGACTCGGGCGAAACATAAAATAGATTGAGAAGGAAATTTGGCTTTGCGGGGTTTCTTTCCCTCCGTGTATGTGTTTGGCTGTGTTTTAAATAAAACCCCGCATCCATCCTTGCCAGGTGGGAGTATGTTGTCTCTAGCACCGAGGGGCCGAAAGGGGAGGTCTTCTCTCTGCTGTGCCCTCTCCCGTCCTGGTCACACCGGGAGCCTGACACGGGGTGCGAGGCAGCTCTGCGCCGAGGTGCCAGCAGCTTAGGGTTATTTATTTATTTCTTGGAAGGGCACCTTAATCATCACCACCATGCTGCTAACCTCCCCCTCCGCCCCCCCTTTTTTTTTTTTAATCTTTGCAGTCACACTTAGGTTTTCTTCAGGGAAATAAATCTGCGGCTCGGTGTAACAAGAAAAAATTATTTTTTCCCACTTTGCTGCCAGAACACGGTGAAACATTTCATGATCACCTGTTTCTAGCAACAAGGGTGACAAAAAAAAACCCAAAACAACACAAAAGAGGGAAGAAAGGAGACAGTAAAAATCCCCCCTGCAAGTGTCAGAAGCTGGCGGGATGGTGGAGCCTCCCCCTTGTCTCAACAGGTAGATGAGTGTGCAGGGGCTGTAGGGATGGATTATCCAGAAGCAGCGTGAGTCCGTGGCTGGCAGCAGGGTTTGCTGTTCTCAGTTTTTAGATTTGATCCAGTGAACTGGTGATCAAAAGCTCAAACGGATCCCTTAAACCAATTCTTTTTGGTGGAAACTCTTCTCCTGTTCACCCGGGAGCTCCGCAGGTGAGCTCAGCGCTTTGGCCACGGGCACCTTGCTGGAACAGGATTAAAAAGTCAAAGGGAGGTGGGGACTGTTAATTTTTAATTTTTAAACTTTAATTTTTGTGTGTGGCTGGGGCAAAGCAGGGATCTCTGAGCTGCCATTCATGGTTCTGCACTGGGCTGGTGGGATAAACTCTGGTCTCAGTCCCCGTCATGGACCAGCAACGTACGAGGCTTTCACCTACACACAACAACGACGACAAAGCTAAGAACCCCAAACCCCAGACATCTGGTGTAGCAGCTACGTCTGGAATATTCTGCAAATAATCCATCAACACATGGATCTAAATATATATGTGTGTCCATACAGACATAGAGACACAGACATACACACACGTGTGTGTACACACACAGTTCCCTAATTTAATGCTCCACAGAAAAGCCCACACCCCTGTTACACCGGGTACCTGAGAACATAAATAGCTACAACTGAAGCTTGATCTGTGGGGTTGGTTGGTTTTTTTCTCAGTAAACCATTGCACCTCTCTCAAATAATCAATGGCACGGAATAGGTGCAACATAAGCATTTGCATTTACCTGTCCACATATAACACGCTGTACCTAGAGATGCAAATGGATTGTTTACAAAGTATTTCTCCAAATACAGTGACAGTTCATCATATTGAAGGTGCAGTAGTTTGGTTAAAATGACACCGTTGAGCCCCCAGGGTCTTTTTTAATAAATATATTTTTGGCTTCTGCCTCCTGGAAATCTGCACCAGGCTTTGAAACTCCTGAAAAATTGATTTGCTTTTTTATTGCTGCTTAGCCCACAGTACAGGCTGGACATATTTTCTTCTTTTAATTGAATCTACCCGTTACACGGCACAAGTGCCAGGACATCAATTTAATATCTAGATTTTTTTTTTGTGAGCTTTCAAACGCACAAAGCCCCCCTTATTTAATCTGGCTGGATGTTTCTATTTTGCTCCTCAGAGTTTTGATTTGTATATTAGCATTACTGTAGCTGTCCAAGTTGTGTGATATTCCTTGGGAGAAAAAGATATAACACACTTGAGGAATTTTTTTTTTCTTTTTCTTTTTTTTTTTTTTCTTTTTTTTTTTTTTTGTGCTGCTGCTTTCCTGCTGTAGCTTATCTTCTTAACAAAGAGAGGACTACAGTGGGTTTCACAATCTGAGTAAAAGCACTTCAGCTGAGAGACGCAAAGATGGGCAAGAACTGAGGGAAGATAAACATCCCCACATCAAGAGGCATGAGAGTGGTACGGCAAGGAGGGATGCGCAGGGGTTCTCTGGCACCAAAGCGGGGTTCTCCCCTCCACCGCTGTGACTGTAGTCCCAGGAACAAGGACTCACCTCACCAAAATGAAAATCATGCACAGGAAAAAAAAATAAAAANCTCATCCTGTCCTTACAGCAGAGGTGCTCCAGCCCTCTGATCATCTTGGTGGTCCTCCACTGGACTCATTCCAACAGTTCTATGTCCTCTCTAAGTTGAGGACTCCAGAGCTGGACACAGGACTCCAGGTGGAGTCTCAGGAGCACAGAGCAGAGGGGCAGAATCCCCTCCCTTGCCCTGCTGGTCATGCTTCTTTTGATGCAGCCCAGAATGGGGTTGGCTTTCTGGGCTGCCAGCGCACACTGCCGGCTCATGTTGAGCTTCTCATCCAAGTCCTTCTCCTCAGGGCTGCTCTCCAGCCATTCTCTGCCCAACCTGTATTTGCGCCTGGGACTGCCATGTCCCAGGTGCAGGACCCCCCAAAAATTAAAAAAAAATATTAAAAAAAATCCAAAACATTAACCTAAAAACCACCCAGTGGTCCCAAAGGGTCTGATCTGGGTTGCCAGACAAAGTGGAATGGCTTGTTTGCAACAAGCACAGAGGGTTGGGAAGCAGCAGCTCACGTAAAACCCTGGTCAAACATGGGAGAGACACGGGAGCTCAGGAGCCCGAGCTTCTTAGATGCACAAGCGGGTGTCAGCTGGGCTTGAGGCAGGGATTGCACCCCTCATGCCTTCAGGTCCCCAATAACGTGGTGGTGGAGTGGGGCAGCACCGGGCAGCTGCACGCCTTCTAGGTCAGCAGTAAAAAATTTACAAACGTGAATGAATTAACCCTCTTGATTAACTTCTCGGAGAAGGAAGAAATAAGTGGTATGAGGCAAATGGAGCTTCAGTTACTGTCTACAGTAATTTCCCATTTTGTAATTGATGTAGTTACTTCCTTGAAAATCCCTCAGGCTGGGAGGGTGCAAAGCAAGGGCTACACTGATCATAGTCTGATGGAATCCAGAAAATTACCAGGGCAAGAAGATTGCTGTGCACGGAGTTAGACCAGAACAGGCTTCTGTGGTGCTCAGGGAGCTCCTGTTCCTAATTCTGGAGCACGCTCCACATCTCCTGAGTCCAATCCTCTCTTTTACTCCCTGAATTATTATTGCGAGGTTTCACCCATCATCTGTTAAACAGTAGCAGGGCAATCCCTCAGAGAAGCCCCTTTACAGGTTCCGAGATGGCCATCTGGGTTTAGGACAAATAAGCCAATATTAAGAAACTTTGTTTAAAACATTTTGCTTCTGTTTTGCTCTCCTGCAAGCCCGCGAAATAAGTAGATTGTACTGGGGCAACAGCCGAGCCTGTGTGTAATTAAGGTCGTGCAGTCAATCGGTATTAAGGAGTTTCCACTTGTGCACTGCTTTAATGTAAACCCTTTTCCCCGACAGATCAGATAAAATCTCAGCTCCAGCCGACTGTCTGCTTCCAAACCCTGAACAAAGTGGGGCCTCCGCAGTCCCAGGGAGGGAAAAAAAATTACACATGAAATGAATCTCAGAAATAAAAACAAGTGCCCGAGTTGTTCCAACAGGGCTGTATCGTGTGCCAGCGATATTCCTGGGCAAGGAGGGGGCAGCCCTGGAGCAAGTACTATTCATTATTATTGATGAATATTCTCAGGAGAAACAGAGGATGTTGCTTAATGGCTTGATCTAATATGCCATCAGAGGGAAGGGAAAAAAATAGAGAGAAAGATATCCTCAAACGCGAAAGCTAAGGAATCTTCTGAGCTGTGGCTGGTCCTTTAATTACCCAGGCTGCGAGGGAGGAAGACACAAAGAAGAAGATGGCTTCAGTGAAAGTCCTTTGAGATGAAGTCCTTTCACTAAGGCGTTCTACTTGTTAAAGCTGCAATAATGTTACCTGGAGGTTAGCTTTTTTACTAGGACTTAGGGTCACAGGAACATTTATTGTGCACTTGTGCATCTAATTTGCCATGGAATTGGCGTAACTACCTCTGCCAGCTGGGGTAGGACCCAATATATTTGTTCAAGGAAATCTTAGGTTCGTAGAAACTATCAGAAAAAAAAAAAAAGACAGAAAAAAGAAAGGGTCAGCAGAAGATCTGGCTTTGGCACAGAGTAGATCTTGTGCAGACAGAACCAGGGATGATCAGAGAAGCTTAGGAGAAAGCCATGCCTGCGGCCAACAGACCCACAGATGTGGACATGCTGCTCCTTTGAAAAATCAGAGATTTTTTCCCACCACGTTGTTTGGATGACAGGGAGAGCAAAGTCAGATGATGCGGCGCTTTACTGGCGGGTCAGGCAAGTTCCGAGGTGCCTGTTGGTACCTGCTCATCTGTTGTCCGCTCTCCAAAATCATTCAAACAGTGCATCCAGTCACCCAGAAACCCTGAGTTATCCACAGCCTGAGACACCTCTCTGCAACGTCTCTGTAGGACGCTTCCTCAACGCATCTCTGCAGGCTGTGTGGACCTGCAAGCTCTGGGCACCAGACATTCCCCCGTCACAGCCTCTTGCATCCTTTTGCCCTTTGTGGGGACCCTGAAAGTTCCCTGGGTCCTGCTGGGGAGCAGTGGGGTCCTTCTGGTGGGTGTTGGGGATGCTCTGCCACCTGTACACAGGGCTCCCAAGCCCTGCATACCCATGAAAACCCTCCCCAGCTGCCTACGAGGGCGGAGGACCACAGCAGCCAGCTGGCAGGCGAGGAGAGCTGCGAGCAAAGCAGGCAGAGGAACCATTAGGAAAATATCTCTGGCTCGAAGCCTGGCAAGCGCGTGGTGCCAGCGTGCGGGGAGGCTGCGGGGAGGAGGGGCAGCAGGATGCTGGCCCCGAGGTCCAGTTGACAGCAGGGTCCCCAGCCCCGTCCTTGATTTGACTACAAGCTCCGCTCAGTCCCATGGAGGCTGATGTGCAGGTTCCTTGGGGTTTAGGGAGGTCCCCGCAGTGAGGAACCAGCATGAAAAGAGACACAAGCTCAGGGTTTCGAGGCACGTACCGGAGAGGACCTTGCAGAGCACTGGCCAAGGGAAGGGGACAGGCAAGGAGCCATCTCCCCACACAGAGAAATGTAGGGAGACTCTGGGTTTAGCAACACCAGGTGCTGAAACTTAAAGGGTCTACAGGGTGACAGCATCCAAATGACCATCCCCTGGAGATTCGCTCTGCTCACACCACCCCAGGCAGCCCCTTGCTCTCTGTCAGCAGCCAGGAAAGACCAGTGCCTGGGTCTCTCCTCCTCTCTCACAGCTCATCTCCCCCCACTGGTTTTGTTAAATGCAGCACATTTCCAAAGAAGCAGATTTTAATTTCAATAAACTCTGTAAGAAATAGATCAGCGCTAAGGAGGGGAGCAGCCACAGGAAGTGAGTTTAACCGCTCGGCTGCAGAATATTAATAGCATAGAATGTTATTAGAATAATTTTTCACCGTTTATTAGAATAATTTTTCATCATGAATAATAAATTAATAGAATAATTTAGTACCACTAGCCCTCTGTTTGAAAGGGTATTTTATTTAAAAGTAGCTTGAAAAGTGGCATTTGGGGAGATAGGATGGGGAGCAGGATCAGGGTGGAGGAGGTGCCTGAGCTGGGAAAACCCAACCAGTTGAGACCCTGGTGGCTGCTGGCCCTGCGAGGGGCTGGCACGGGGCAGGAGACACCTGGACCAGAGGATCCAGGCCCTG
Organism: Pedionomus torquatus; assembly: GCA_013398155.1. NCBI lineage: Eukaryota > Metazoa > Chordata > Aves > Charadriiformes > Pedionomidae > Pedionomus > Pedionomus torquatus. The sequence goes on along the minus strand of VZRU01015449.1, from coordinate 44,120 downwards.
GATGATGGAGCTCAGGTCTCCTCCTGCCCGGCTGGACACCACCACACATCCTCCAGCTCCACATCCCACTGGAAAATCCATCTTTCCTTCCAGCAGGCCACATCCACTCCCAGGCACCTTCACGTGGCTTTAACCCCTTCCTTCCCTACCTTGTGGTGGGACATTGATGTCCATCACAGTAGTTCTGTGCAAGCCAAGAGGTGTCTCTCCCTCTATTTTTTTTTTTTTTATTTTATTTGCATCTGTGAGGAAGATAATCATTCCTCAGAAGGCTATTCACACCACAAAAGCACAATGACATTATTCTCTCCCTCTCTCTCTCTCTCTTTCTACTGTTTTACTCTACAACTGACAATTAATGTTAGAAAGAACATGAAATGGAGGAGAAATTACAGCAATTTATCAACTGAAATTATAGGTGTAGACACATGTCAGCAGTGGAAACAGTTTCTATCAAAATTAAAGTATTTAGAGATTTTCCTCAAATTTCAAATTATGCAAATCCCATTTCTGTGATACGCTGGTACTGTAGCTTTAATTGCAGGATTACCAGCAAGCTGCAAACCGCGCTTGTAACCAGGATTCAGCTCTTCCGAGAGCAGCTCCCTTCCCTGGCACGTCTTATTAATTCAACAAAGTTCCCGTCTCTTTAACAAATTAAATATGTTTTGCGGAACAGGCAGTGGTTTTCTTGGTTTCAATCTGTCACGAAGGACCCTGCTGTTTGCAGAGGTTACTCGACAGCTGGATGAACAGACAGGTTTGAGTCCAAACACGGATTCAAATGCATATTTATACATAAAACATATTTATACAACAACATCGCGGGAACAGCTTGTGCTGCCGAAGTTTCTGCAAGTCCCTTTACAGTAAGGACACCGTAACCAACGGCGGAGGAGGAATCTAGATTTAAGCTGCTTTCTCCTGTGTTTTTTTTTTTTTTGGATCAGTAAGAAGCTGCTCCGTCACCCCAGGAGACGAAGGATGCTCCCCTGAAGACGAAGCTTCCTTTTCCCCCAGAAATAACCCGCCTGGCTGGAAAGCCCCGTGCCAGCCCGCCTGCTCCCAAAAAGCTCTTTGATCACTGCCAGCCTAATTAGAAGGCGCAACATTCAGGATGATATTTCTCTTCCCTTGCCCCATTTTATGTTCCTCTGATGTTGCAAACGGAGCCAAGGATGAAGCACAGGAGCAGGCAGTAGCTAGGAAAGGCTTCTGCCTGGCAGAGAGTGCCCTCCAGAGACCACCAGACCAAGGAGGGGAGGTTGGACGCGACGCACCGGGAGCCCCAGACACCCCTGGGCTACGCAGCCCACTGGGATGCTGTGGTTCCACTCACACCCTTGGCGGAGCCAGGGAGAAGCAGAGGAGATAGGAGTAGAGGAGAAGGTGTTTCCTCTCCAGCAGAGAAGGAGAGAAAACTCTCTGGGTAGCTGTTCTGTAACGCCAGGCGTTGCAGGAGAAGAAAATTTGGAAGAAGAGTGGGGTTATAAACACCAGGTGTTGCAGGAGAAAGAAAGAAAACTTGGAAGAAGAGTGGGGTTATATTCTGCTGCATCTGCCAACTCGTGGGATGGCTCCGGGGCACTGACACCCTGGGATACCTGCACATCGCAATATTTAACTTCAGTGGTCCCTTATCTCAGTCCAAGGGTAGCACCCTAGCATCAAGCTGTGTTTTTCAGCAATGATGCTGTTCCGTGGAAGAGCATCTCCAACACCGCTCAACACATCAATCTTAAGAGCCACCATCCTACAGGCAGTGGGGCAGATAAGACTTTTGCAGACTCAGCTGGAGAGTTACAAGGCCTGCCTGGAGAAGATGGCTTGAAAGCAATAGAAATGGCAACAGGACTGTGAGCTCCATGTAAAAGACATGGACTTTTTACTCGTAAAGGCCCACTGCACCCAGTTGGGCTGGGTTTTTCATGCCCTTGGGTTTTTCATCTGCTCACTGGATGGGTGACACGCACCCACCCTGAGGAGCACTGGAGGCAAACTGACCTTGAATTCCCCTTTCCTGAGTGTTCTGGCAACAATGAACTAAATCAATACCAAAGTGAAGCCAAAGGTGGCCCAAGCATGAGAGGTGCTTCAAGTATTTAATTTGTAGCCCGGTTCTGCCCACATCCCCCAGGTGCTGTGGCCCACATCCCCCCATGGTGCTGCACCCATGTGAGTGCACCCACCCGGTCCGGCAGCACCCAGCTCTGCCGTGGGGTCTGCAGTGCGCACAGGCAGCCAGACACAGAACCAGGGAATTGTCCGAGTTGGAAAGGACCTCTCCAGGTCACCCAGTCCAACTCCCCTGCCAAAGCAGGGTTGCCCAGAGCACATCCCTCAGGACTGCATCCAGGTGGGGCTTGAAGGTCTCCAGAGAAGGGGACTCCACACCCTCCCTGGGCAGCCTCTGCCAGGGCTCTGACACCCTCACCCCAAAGAAGTTCCTCCTCATATTCCAATGGAACTTGCTGGCCCATGGACAGTTTACTGTCTACCAGAACCCCAGATCCTTCTCCTCAGAAGTGCTTTCCAGCAGGTCCGCCCCTAACCTATATTCCAGCTTGTGTCTTGTCCTGTCTCTGGGAACCACTGAAAAGTGTCCAGCTCCATCCTCCTTCAACCCACCCTTCAGAAACTTGTGAGCATTAATAAGGTCTCCCTTCACCTAGTGCTTCTGAAAAACCCTTCTTCTCTGGCCCACCTGCCCCATCGTGAAACTATCACACAGTGACATCCACGCTGCAGCCAGTGGGGCTCCCTAACCACTAGCTTTCCTTTAATATTTGTTAATGTGGCCAGCCCCCCAAACCCAACCAGATGCCTGGGATCTGTTTGCATATGCCAGGCAGCGCGAGGCTCCTGACAGTCGCTGTATCCAGCTTCAATAACCATGATATGCTCCATCTGCTGACGCCCCAGCATAACAACAGTGGGGAGCTGTACTGCCAGAGGCACTCTCCTTTAACAGCTGAACGGCTGAACAGCTGGTAAATCAGCGAAGGACACTTTTCAGAGACAAGCAGGGTTGTTGGCCCTGCTTCCCATCACACGCATGTTGTGGAGGGGAGGCAGAGGATCTACTCAGGCCATGACATGTATGAGGGGCAGCCTCGGTGAGAGCCTTCGTGTCCTCTGCAGCCAGGTAGCCATGAGCTGGAGATGGTAAAAGGATTGATGTAAAAAGAATGGTGTAATGGGGAAAATAAGTTACCTACACCATGCATTCAAATGGGCTAGAATATACCCTTTTAGGGATCCAGTAACGATGCTCCCTATGTACTGGCAATCTGCATCGCTGCTGTCTATAAAAACAGGGATGGCGTCTGAGCTGAGCAGCCAGGAACAGGGAGAGAGGCCAGAAAGAGCCTCGTCCCTTGGTGCGGAGGTGATGAACAGCACCCTGCTGGGCTCCCAGCAGGTTGCAGGATCAGGCTATCTGGATATGCGTTTTGCCATGCAGGGAGGAATGGAGATTGCTGATCAGCTGCCCAAGGATGGCACTGGGGGCTGCTGGATGGGATGCGTTGGAGCAGGGTGATGGGGGGATGCTCAGTGCTTTTGGCTTTGGTTGCTGGTGTTTCCCCAGTTTTTGGAAAAAAGGGAGAGAGAAGACAGACCTGGGAACATCAAGTTGTGTGTGTTCAGGAAAAAACACTCCGGTTTTCTAGTGGCTTGGGGTGGGAGCTTATGGGAAAGCTATGGATGGGTCTCACCTGAAACTGGAAAGGAAAAGGAAGAGGAAAAGGGGAAGGGATAAAAAAGGAAAAGAACAGGAAGGAAAGGAAAAAGAAAGAAAAGAACAATCATTGGGAGAAGGGGGAAAACCAGAATTGATTCAAGCTTTTTTTTTTTTTCCAAAATAATTCAGTGATTCTCATTCAGCTGGTGCTTTTCTTAAAGACCAAAGAGCCTATATGATAAGCATATTTTACAAATTAGGTAGCGATTTATCCCGCTTTTGTTTTAATGATTGAAATGAATGATGTCGTGCCGCTTGCTGCTGCTGCTGCATTCAGCGCCTGCTGTTCTTGGGAGCTGAAGACACCGAGAAATTTGCATACTTAATGCCGGGAACTGGCACAGACTAAATAGCTTCTTTTCTTTCCTCTGTGTTTGTAGATTTACTGTAGTGCTGGGTTTAATCAAAGGCTTTTTAAAGCCGTCCGTGTGCCGTTTCACAATGCTGAACTTGCATGTGACAAAGGCAGCTATTTATTACTTATCAGCTTTATGGCAAGTACCACGGGCTACTCTCATTAAAGGCAGAGGGGCTGCATACCCCTGCAGAAAAAGGCACTGCCCAGTTAACATTTCTAATCCCTAATCAAGCCTTGGCATGGATTAATATTTCTTGTTTTGGTTTATTTCTCTTCAAATATTCAGCAATAAGGTGAGGGTCAGGGAGAGAGCTCAGCCAAGAAGGTCCTTTTGGATGAGATGTGAACATCCAAGTGTTGGCATGAGCTCTCCACGTGGATCTCGAAGGCTTCGTTCATTGAGGTGCTCTACACCTTCGCCTCTGCTGAAGCAGGACTGGCTTCAGCTTCATGAAATGTCACCAAAATGGGATGGATTGATAAGGCAAAAATGCTCCATAGAGATAAATCCGTACCAGCTGGATTTCTTGTGGGCTTCCCTGCTGGTTTCTCATGTGCACATGAGGAAGAGCAGAAAAGAGTGAGCTGTCACACTCCATCACTTGAAGTTGAATGGATCGTCAAGCAGAAGACGTGGAGTGAAAAGCTCTTCTCGAGAAGGAGCTCCAACCTCACACCTTTTAGGACTGAGACCACCACCCCGGAGAAGATGGGATAGCCCAGAAGATTCTTCTGTTTATTAAGATAACCCAACAGTCCCAAATCTAAGCAGCCGTCTTATAATAGCTAGGTTGTAATTGGAAAAACTAGTTATCTTGATACAATCACGTCTTCAAAAACTGGCCCATAATTCTTTGGGTTTGTTCCACCACAGACAAAAATGAATACTGAACTTTGGAGGATGCTCACAGAATGGACAAATCATCTTGTGGACAGCTCTGCATTCAAATCCGTGCCCACAAAACCCCACAAGAATAGCAGCACTGACTGTAGCGAAAGCAGGATTACCCCTTATTTACTATCAGCAAATTTAGGGCTCCCTTTGAAGTCGGTAATAAATTTCCACTGGCAAATTGTTATTATTTTGAACAGCAAGAAAACACATTTTCCTCTAAATATTTTCCAACTTAAAGAGACAAAACACAGCTCAGGGGAGAGCAAACAGAATTAGTCTCTGGTCGGGGCTGGTCTTTAAAGAGGGAAACTTCTTTAAAAAAAAGAAATAAATTGCCCCCTCCCCCCAACATCTGCTGGGAGCACTCGGAGATAACTGGCAGCTTGAACAATAACTGGGAGGACTGGAGTCCTGGAACAATGGGAGTGGGACGAGAGCAGCCCTCGCCGTGGCATCGTTTCCAGGCCTTCTGCACATGCAATTGGGTAACGGGAATAAAGATCAAGTTGGACCAATAACACTATAATTTGGAAACAAATATATTGATTACAAGAGAGTCCCACTGGAATGAATGGGACTGTTTGCAAAGCGCCGTTATTATTCTGCGCGCGTATGGGATGACAGAATATGGTCCTCCGTGGGTCTGAATTGATCAACGTGCTCTTACCATCCCACAAATGCAATGTTCTCCTGCTGCGGTAACGTGTAGCCGTGGGCTGGCTGCTGGGGGTGATGCAGGGATGCCCAGCCCGAAGGACCACTGGGCAATTCCTCTTGGCTCCTGTGCTACGGCCGCTAATTCCCACCGAGCCTTTAAAATCATCATTGCTAGATCCTACAGGTCATGTCCCACTGAACTTCACTGATAGGGAGTTTGTCTTTCTTCTAAAGTGACTATTTCATGAAAGGAATAAGAACTAGCTATGAAATATTTAGGAGAAAGGGTAGTATTAAAATAATGGGATTTGCCAAAATGTCTACATATATTAATAATGTTTTAAAGCACAATAATGGGATTAATGTTAAACTTATAGCTTATTTTTCACCGTCAGCGGGTTCCAGCTAGGTTGGGCTTTTTATTCAGCTCTAGAAGTGACACCAAATCACTCTGGTTTTTATACCTGACTATTTATTTATTTAAATTTAAATTCAAAGATGAGATGCCCACCTAACACTTGAAATCCCCCTGATTCATCGTTCTTAAAGCAGCAGAAACCCAACGAGATCATCTTGAAGGGAAGTCAACCAGCCAGATCCCTTTAAAAATGCAAACAGAGGCCATCAAATTTGCATTATTTCAGAACTAGCAGCAACAAGTCCCAAGATCCCGAGACCTCAGGGTCTCTGTTTACATAAATAATGAAGATTGGCCACCTTTCCCTCTTGTTCTCCCATTAGGCCGTGGTTACTGTTACCAGCCCAGGATAATATTTATTCCCAACTCATCTCCTTCTAACACCACCATCACTTCTGTCTTTACACTGGTGTTTCCTTTTGCCCAAGCATCTCTTTTCCTTCCTGCCTGTGGAGTATCACAGTTACTCACTCCATTGTACCTGGTTTAATTTTATTTCTTTATTATATATATATATTTTTTTATTTTTTTTTTTAAGGCCAAGCTAAGCCTTTCAAACAGAGCAGTGAATTTCAGGCCCATCTTTTTCTACCTGCGGAGAGCGGGGTTTCCAGAGGTGGGTGTTCAATATTTTCTGAAAACGGCTTGTCTTTAATGAGTCCAACCTCAGGCTCCCGAGACGAAAGACACACAATCTGCTAATCATCTCTCAAAACTTTATCCCTGTAGCAAAGTTAAATTGCAAAGTTGCATTCTCTTTGCTAAATAATCTCCTCATTTTAATGCCTTTCGGCTTGACAGCCTTAGAGGAGACGGATGGGGCTGAACCAAAGATTTTACAACTCTCCACTCAGCCTGTTTGAAATGACTGCAATGGTCATTTCAAACTAAAAATGGGGTGGGTCTTTTGGTTGGTTGGGTTTTGGGTGGTTTGTTTGTTTTCTTCCCCCCCTCACCGTGTAGGTAGCAGCCCAGTATAGATCCTTTTGGGAAACCATACACAACAATAAAATGCTGAAAGAACCGACAACAACAACAGCAACAAAAGAAAAGAAAAAAAATAAAGAATTAGCAGGTCCACAGATTTGCAAAGTGGAGCTTGGAGGCCTTTTAAAGTTCAGCAATGTCTGGCTCCCTTCTTCTCTACACAGATGTCCTGGGAGCACCACGGGCAGAGCTACAGTGCAAAAAGGAATTTGTATTCCTCTGCTTTTTAATCATCAATTTATAGGTAAAGGTACTTTTTCAGTCCACAGCCTGATATTCCCCGCTCAAAGTAAGAAAAGCAGGAATACGTCTCTACCTTGGCAGCATCATCTCTACCAGGTCTCTTGACTTTGCTGGCAATCAGCGGGGACAAATCCCTGGGCAGAATTCCTCCTTCTTCTCATCTCCAAACCCACAAAACTCCTGAATTAATTTTATTTTTAATTTATTAAAATAAAATTAATGTTTCAAGTAGGAAACATTTGAGGACAAGTTGCAGCTCAGGGTACTTTATTATGGCTGAGTTTTAATCCTTGGTGCATATGAAGGATTATGCTGAGAACAATGACATCACCTTAAATATAGCAGCATGAATATGCCACTGTAATAAATCTTTTCAGCTTTTAATTTCTATTCAAGAAGAATGTTGGTTGAAAATACCTTCTTCCCCACTAACCTTCTCCTGTCTCAAATGGCACCATCTGAGACAGCCTTGTCCCTCAGGAGGGTGAAGAGGTGCTTTCTCCACCCCACACAGCCTGCCTTGAAAATAATCTTTTGCAGATCCAGTTATAGGAGCAAAATGCTGATTTTACCCATTACAATTGCAAATACAGGGAGGAGGGGTGATAAAGCATCTTAGAATCACAGAATCATTCAGGTTGGAAAAGAGCCTTGGGACCATCTAGTCCAACTGTCAACCCCACTCTACAAAGTTCTCCCCTACACCATATCCCCCAATGCCACATCCAAAGGACTCTTCATTCAGGGATGGAGACCCAAACACCTCCCTAGGCAGACTGTTCTGTGATTTTTTCCCTAATGTCCACTGTCTAAACCTACCCTGTGTCACCTTGCAGCCATTCCCTCTTGTTCTATCACTAATTACCTATGAGAAAAGACCAGCACCAACCTCTCTACAGCGTCTTTTTAAGTAGTTGTAGAGGGTGATGAGGTCTCCCCTCAGCCTCCTCTTCCTCAGACTAAACAGTCCCAGCTCCTTCAATCGCTCTTCCTAAGATTTATCCTCCAGGCCCTTCACCAGCTTCGCTGCCCTCCTCTGCACTCGCTCCAGCAGGGCATTGGAAACGGATAAAGTCAAGGGTGTCCCTTTGATTAGTTTTAACATGAAACTCTCCCAAGAGCACGCTCCAGCTGACAGCTTGGTCTGAGGAGGAGGAGGAAGGAGGACCATGAAGATGGGTAGTTGGCCCTAGATCACTACGATACCACCAGGAGACAGTCCTTTCTGCTGTTATAACACTAAAATCTGGGAGATCATGGTGCATAAAGATATTACATATCTACAAGTTTTGTGCAATACATAGCCTGGAAATGTCAAATTAAATTTACCAGAACAATTTCAGTTTGATTCCTTCGGGGATATACACGATTACAGGATCTTTAAGTTAAATGTTCATGTGCCCTTTTTTTTCCAAAATGTCCACGTGCACAAAGTACAGAGCTCCTTTAAAGAGCACCTCGTCAAAATTTTATTTCCAGAAACCTACTGACACACTGCTCTGGAGTCAATGACTAATTTCCCCTCAGGTTTCTCGATGGCATTCATCAGTTTAGCATCAATTTAGGAGAAGGGTGACATTATTGTCATTTTACAGAGGAAAGAGCTGAGCCACAACCAGCAAGTTCACCAAAAGGCATTCATTTGCAGCACCCAGGTTTTGATGGTGTGAAACTGGGTATTTCATGCCTTGTGTCCTTTCTCCGTTACACCGCTGGGGAGGAGAACCCCTCTAACACCAAATTCCACAATCTCAACCCCAAAATAGTCAGTCTGCATCTATATATGACTCCAGAAACAGAAGCACTTTATGTAGGAACTCTGTGAGGGAGGCAGAAGTGGGTATTTCATCCATTAGAGACAACTCTCTTAACTCCACGACTATCTTTGTAGTTGCTTTTATTGGGAATTTTTGGGGTGGCCTGAAATTTCATGATGGTAAATTTTGGAAAAAAATGAAGCAATAGAGATTAGAGATTTCTGAAGGAGGGGGGGGGGAAGGGGGAGGAAACCCCAAAACAACCAAAAAAGAAAACAAGTAGTTTTTCCCATGTTAAAAAATGAATGGCAATCTGTTGGGTGAAATTTTTGACTATTACAGGGGGATGCAGATGGGTTTTATGCTGGGATTAGGCCTTTTGCCTTTTGAAGTTCTCATTAATATTGCTCAAATTTGGCCATGCTAAATGCATCTGTGAAATTACTATTTGCACATGCTCAGTATGGAGGTTTTTTGTTTCCTTTTTCTTTTTCTTTTTTCTTTTTCTTTTTCTT
>VZRU01015448.1:381746-422642 GCA_013398155.1 Pedionomus torquatus | reverse complement strand
TTCAGCCAAATTTACCGAAACCAGATTGACAAATAGCCCTTCCTCCCCATANAAAAAGAAAATTTAGGAAAAAAAAAGGGAAATTATACAGTATATACAAAACCGTATCAAGCTCCCAGGATGACAACCACGTCACAAGCAGGTTTCAGGAAAAGTCCAGACTGGACTCGGTGATTGCCAGGAGCTGGATACCAGATCTGGAGTCAGGAACACTCGGAATGGGATCAAAGGCAGATGAAGGGTCTTCCTTGGACATTGGCCATTGAAGAAAGAGAGCTGACCCTTAGATCCCTCAGCTTTTATACGGGGCATGATGCGGATGGGATGGAATACCCCTGTTGGTCAGTTCTGGGTCACCTGTCCTGCCTGCTCCTCCTTGCAGGTGGGACCCCTTTACATTTTTCACTTCTGCCCCTCCAACAGGGCAAATAAAGAAATTACCTGACCTTGGTTGTTCTAGCAATAACTATAAGCAAGGGCCTCTCTGCACACCATTCCTTGGTATAATCAGGTCTTATCACGGCAAGACGAAACAGCTCTGAACAATGTGCTGTTAATTTCAGAGTTTAGTTAGTTAGAAGAGGCCCAGCTAAGAAAGTAAAATTGTAAAACAGAAAATTGGTTCCTTTTGCCTCAAACCAGGACAATGGTATAAAGTGAATAATGACCACAACAGGTTTGAAGGTATTGCTACATAAACACTTGGAGTCAGTAGTTTTTCTACAGTGGTCACTTAAAAGAAGCCTTGTAGGAAAAACCTGTGTCAAATACAAACTGTAAAACATCATAGTTCTGTGGACACAAATCCACAAATCACATTGATAAATGACTAAAATTACCAAATATTCTACAAACTGCCACAGAATGATGGAAATAACCTGATACGAGAGACAAATTTTCAGCTCTGAGAGCTCTGACTGGAGCAGGGAAATAATTTAAAAGCTTTCCCTCCACTGTTACACTGACTGGACTCCAGCAGGACTTGTGATCCTCAAGTCCTACAGTAAGACTTTCAAAAGTGTCTTAGGCTATTGACTTGTGGTGTTATTAGGAGATAGCCTGCTTTAGAAATCCCATCACACTTCTAGTTTGTCCAGAGTGAAATGACAGAGAGTTGGTACAATGCCAGTTACCTGATTTCCAAGTTACTGACACTAGAATTGAAGAATACTAATAAGGTATCTGATACGTCTAATGGGACACATAGATCTTCAATAGAAGACAACAGCTTCAACCCAGAATGTTCAAAACCTAACTTTTTTCTTTGATGGAGGAGTTTTAACCCAGACTATTCAAGTACTAACTCTTTCTTCGATTGAGGAATCTCAAGGCAAATATTAGGGAAATATCATCTTTTGGGCTGTAATTCACAGGACTAAAATGCATGCCTAGAAGCTGGTTGACTTTGGGTGGAAAGCTATTAACCCAAAAGTCATTAAGTCTATTAAAACAGCACATATAGCAAAAAGATACCTTCATACCCTAAAATACTACTCACAACAATGTATTCAAATCATCCCTAGTGAAGATAAAAGGTTTCAGCTGTGTCACCTAGGTATATTATGTATTTCTGTTTCTGTGGTGTATTTTCTTGGTTAGGCAAGGAACTGAATGTTCATTCATGTGGGAATACTATAGAGAATGATGACAAAATCGAGTTTTAGCCTTATCCAAAGTGAGGCCTTTCTGAGATTTCCCTGCTTTGAACTTGTACATCAAGGGACACAAAGGAAAACTAACTAAAATTTATATGTATTAACTATTCTGTAGACGGTTCAAGTAAAACTGAAGATAGAATTTCAAAGCCAATTCAAGTCTGTATAACTGTGTCTACGTGAGAATTTAATGTGCCTTAAAAAGGAATTCAGATTAACCACGAGAACAGAATCTGACTCCTAGACTGGTGATCTAACTACTTACACTTTGAACAGGAAACATGTAGTTGCTTCCTTCAATCTGTAATTAACGCGATTCAATCAGTCAATCTGACATACTAAAAATTGTTTCTATAACTGCTGGCTTTTTTAACAGGAGACTTGTAAGCAAATTTCTGAAAGTTTCTTTATTAAAAAGTTGTATTTTTGAAGAGGTTAAAACAAATACTATGTTTAATGTCCCCATCATTTGAAATATGCATATACTTTGTTACCAAACATAACCTGCTCACGTTCTTTGTACTTGAAGAGCTGCAAGGCATCATAATGGGTGGATAAAAATTGGGTTTGCAGGACCCAAGTTAGAAAATGTTCATGCACTGCTTGATGTTTCCCCTTGTTGAGATGAGACACCATGTAACTCTCTGCACTTGTGAGATTGTAGTCATTGGTCATCAAGATCAGAAAATTATGAAGCCACATAAGTTATATAAGGTAGGGCTAAATTTACCCACCAAGTAGTAAATACTTTTAATAGTATTACTATAAATTACTTCAAATTCTGAAGTATTTTTGAGACAAGAAATCATCTATCTCTTTTTTCCAATCGTTGCAGGATTCTCTCTCCTAAAAAGGATATTGTGTCTTGGTTTTTTGTTGGTTTTGTGTTTTCTTTCTTTTTTCTTTTCTTAGCTTAGAAGCAAACCAGCATGAAATGCCACAGCAGTTTCCACACAAATACTACTTTTAATTTTGTTTTATTCCGATCACAAAGATTTATTTTTCTGTAAAGGACTTAAAAGCTTCTTTTTAAAAAGCATGTGTGTGATTTCCCTCCAAGTTAGTTATTTTTTTTTAAATTAACTTTAATAGTGTGTAGGAAGGGGGTTGTTTTTGATAAATAAACCAAATAATTCTTCTAACAAAAAATGTCTCTCTAGTGACTATCAATATATTCTGCCTCAATGCCAAATAACAATTCCCGGAACAACAAACACTTATTCTCTTCTTATTTAATTAGAAGACTTGTTTCTCATGGGCACTCATGCTGATTTATGAATACCTATTGTTCTTAATTTAACTACACATTCAGTTTTGCACAATAGAAGGCATATATACTCTGGCCTTGTTCATTCAGCATACGTACAAGACCCAAGCTTCTATGTGTTTTACTAGCACCTATTAGGTGCTTAGTTGTAGAAACCCTTGGGCTACACTAAATATAATTTTGTCAAGCAGCTAACCTAGGGATTCTGAGAAGAATGCCGAGGGAGGTATTCTGTTCCTTTGTCTGTGAATGCCACAAAGTCAAATAGGCAGACAGTTTCATTTGCAAGTGCTTTAATGAGGAAAAAAAATTTGAAATCTAAAACTTAAGGGGCCAAATTCTCCTGTCATTATGTCATCCTGACATAAATTTACTGAATTCAGAGCAAATATAATTGGGCATTTTTTCCAGTATGATTTGAGTTTTTTGGTACCTCTTATGTCTGTGACACTAAATGCAAAGAAAGATAGTAATAAAGAAAATAAAGATAGTACTGGGGTTACGAGTGTTCTTCCCCTGCTTCCCTCCCCTCACCTCTCCTCACTTTTACCCTGTCTCTGGTCTGTACAGGTGGAGTTATACAAAAATAAGAAGCCATTCTGAAGTACTAGGTACAATTTGCATCTTTAAAAAGGTATTTGTTTGTAGTTTAGGATCTTTTTTCCAACAAGCTTTTATGAATCTATAATTGGTGTGAGGATCAGCCAATGCATGCCTACTTCTTTCTACATCTTTAGGGCCAGTATAGATACTTTTAAGTTATCAAGAGGGAGAAGAATAGCTGGAAGATAATTCTAAAGTCTCGAATTGTCAGTTAAATTTTAAGAAGCAGCAAAGCAAAAATAATTTGGAAGGAATATAGACTTGGATATACCATGTATGTCCACCCAGCTCTTTCCAACCAAAATGTTTTTGATGCATCATATACATGATCAAATCCAGTCAGGACGTACCTGTTAAACAGTCTTTGACTCTGCATTTTGGTGTTTCTTTCAACACAACTTACTGTGTTTGATCTACTTGTGCATGAGATGGATCTAGGTCACAATTTTTCATTTACCACTCTGGTTAGCGCTAAGAAAAACTGTCATCTTGATCAAGTTCAAACTCATTCTACCTGGTTTTGACTGTAACATCCATAACTGAAATTTACAGCCCTTCTGAGTTCATTGCCTGCTTCAGATTCCCTGTAAGCACATTGGCACTTTGGTCTTTGAGAAGTGACTAGTGGACTAGGCATCTGATAGAGCAATTTGAGAGAGTTAGATCAAGTGATGTAATCAAGTAGTTCTCACACTACCTCAGGAAAATGAAGACTGCAGATACTTATGTGAAATATTAAAGGAATGTAACTTATTTCAGCAGATCAGAATCAGAGTCTCCTATGGAAATCATCTCTCCATTTTCTTTGTCTTCCGTGTCATTCCTGATAGATAGATAGATGTCTCACCACTGGTGAGAAGATTGTAGAGCCTCCTGCAACTTACTGCAGTGATTTATTTTCTTGTTGTTAGAAAGCTCTTCCCAATGTCCATCCTGAATCATTCTTACTGCACTTTAGGTTGTACAAGTCCCAGGGAATGGATTTTACTTTTTTTTTTTTTTTTTTTTGAAGCAGCAGCCTTCCATGTGTTTGAAAGCCTGTGAACTCTCCCCACCCCACTGTAGTTGATTCAATCTTTCCTTCAAGGTTGTGTTTCCAAAACTGGTGTTCCTTCCCCGCAGAATCATTTTGAATTCTAACTCTGTCCTGCAAGGCACTCACAATTCTTCCTAGTTCCATTGCACCAGTATTTTTAATAAGTGAATTCCTATAATACATACTGCTTACAAAAAACTCTAATGATTTTCCATAATTTTAAAGTATTGCTGACTTAACTATTTATGTGAATGTTACTGTTTTTTCTTTAATTGCTGGAAGTTCACTAATTATGAGAATGCTACAAAACAGGATTTAATGTATTGATCTAGAATTCCAGATGTCCTGGACTGCAAGTCCAGATGTCAGATCAAGTCTTTGTGAAAGTCCTGTATTACAGATTCTCAAATGGGCTAGCATTTTAGTTTCATTTTCCTTCTAACTATCATTACTTGGGGCATTGAAAATTTAAACTGCTTTGAACTGCATCTTGTTGTTTTCCAGTTTCCAGATGGACATCAGTTTCTCTGTGTGAGCACTAAGTGTAATAATTCCTATCCTTGACAAAGAAACATTTTAAGGACTTGAGGACTTATTACACTTTCAGCAGGGACTTCACTATTAAATTTAACATGGTACAGGAGTTGTCTAGTATTACTAGACAACACTGTAAAAATTCTTCTTGCATTTTGCTGATTATTCTTTCCAAAACAACAGCCTATCCATGAGTTATGATCCACTTCTCTGAGTGAATGCTGTTATTTGTTTTAGAAATCTACATCTATTTAAAACAAGCCTTAGCTCAGTTTGATTTACTGAGCATTTAAGCCCCAAAGGATGCATAGTCAATGCATTCCATTAAAAAAACAGATACACAAATCTACTGACAATGGCCAGAATTTACTTATTGCTTGTTACATTTACAGCACAGGTCTGGGCATTTGGGCCTTTCGTTCTGCTACTGACTGCGTGTGACTGTCAGTAAATTACTTAACCTTTCTGTACTCAAGTTCCCTTAGCTGGGCATTTTACCAACCTCAGAGGGGTATTACAAGATTGAACTAAGAACTAGCCGTTTGAGTTCCTCAGATAAAAAGCATTGTCTAAGTGCCAAGCAGTACTGAAAATCTAGAGAGACAGTGCTGACATTTTGGATGTGGTTCTCATTTTCCTCACTGTTGAGCTTGGCTAACTTCAGTAGTTATTGCTGCTATTTATTTGCAGATGGACAAATCACATGCTTTGTATTTTAAGGGGCAAGGAAGAATTATTCTTCCAACAGACCCATTCTGACAGTGGGTAAAAACTGGACAAGTCTTTTCTATTTGGCTTCCAATGAGGAAGAAACAGATGTAACAATGTATATATTCTAAACACATTCTTGTTTCATCTAAGAAATAACATCTATCTTGGAGCAGAGATGTGTCAGCAGGGTCAAGGGTAGGTCCTTCATTTTTAATACCAGTGCCTTTAATCCCTTGTATTACCTTGGATTTAGGAGTGATCTGCTGCAAAATAGATGCTGAGGGTAAATTTAGCTAGAGTTCTATAAGACTCTTCTTGCTTTCTGCAGGGCATTGTGCAAGTGAATGTCATTGCAGGATGTTTTCCTTCACAGCTTCATGCTCTGGTGGCTCCTCAGGAAACACACTCAGGAAGAGTCAGATCACCCCTTGGTAACACTATCAGCATTTGTCAGTTATAACAAGTCAAAGGCTCATTTGAAATAAAATTACCAGTATTATCATGCTATTTTTATATCTTCCCAATGTATGGTGTTTTTCTCCTCCAAGATCACACACTTATTAACTTCAGATTCCTAGTAGGGATCTCTGGTCTTCCACATCAGGCCAAAACAAACAAACAAGCAAAACCACACAAACATACGTAAACATGAATCAGAAAAACACAAACATGAATCAGAAAAACACAAACCCTGAGATTTTTATATTGGACATCAGATTCCAGCAAATAGAAAAACAGCAAATAGTTGAACATTAACAATAATAAACACTGATTTTGACAGTGTGTTCTTCTCAAACAATTTTCCCATCAGCTCAAGACATGAACCCTTTCTCTTTTTATCACACATCAAAGAAGCTAATATTTCTTTTGCATTCTTTCAATCCTACCTCTTAAAAGTGTCGCATTTCTACCTCACAATTGTAACACAAATATTACTGTCTATGATCCAAACTAGATCATAAGTTACTGAACTACTATATAAATGCATGTGATGTTGAGCACTTTATTGGACTTCAGAAAAAAAGCATAGTAACGATATGCCTTCTTAGCTAACAGTTATGAAGGAAGATGGCAGTGGGGAAGTAGACAAGTGTTTCTACCAAGAAGAGAAGAATTTTTCAATAACTTACATTCTGAGATTTTTGTGTGTTATTTGATTAATTAACTGCTGGAGCCATTTCCTGTTGCTATTGAAACGTGTCGTTTATTGGATCAATCGTGATTATGCGCTCATTTATATAAACATACATTCAGAACCACAGTGGTTCATTTGCAAATGGTTCTGAGTTAAACCATTAGTTTTTTAGAGGCAATGCAATATATAGCTTACCTAACATATGCAGTCACTCCAAAAAAGCTGTTGAAAATTTAATTAAATTTGTTGTTTACAGTGTTCTAAGCAAAAATACCAAATCAATCATTTTTACAGCTGCCATTCACATACTCAGAGTCATTATCACTGACAAACAGCTAAAGATACCAAGTTTGAATTATAAAATACTGAAGATTTTCCATTTTTCTCCACAGCTCCAACTAGACCAGCCACAATTTAGTTATTCTCCATGCAGATGCCACGTACCATTTAACAACATATGATATAACTGCAGTATTCTTAAAGAATGTTATTTTACACAAAAGATAATAATCACGAATGCTACCACTGATAGGATTCTCTATGAAAATTATTTATTGCTGGGACAGAATCTGTGGATTGTTTAAACTGGCTATATTTTCTGCTTGTTTACCACATACTTCTGTGTTGTTCTGTGTTAAAGTACAATAACATCTGATCTTTTTTGAAGACACAGTACTTGCCACAAAGAAATAAAATTATTCTTACTTCATGTGGAAAACCTTCTTATTTCATGTGAATACACACCAGTAAACTGAACTAATACAAGTAATCTCAGTGTCCCTGCAGATTGCAAGATTGCCAGACAGAAAAAAATGTATTAACTCATCTCAGCCTGATTTTTTTTAACCTCACCCCTCAGAAGCATTTTTCATCTCAAAAACTGCTTATGAATGCAGGTGATGACCTTGCTTCAAATTAACTAACAAGGATCCCTGGTTGAAGAGTCTGGCTCATTTTTATCATATGGAGATACCATCAGTGGCTTGATTAGTCTTTGATAAACCTTTTTAGGATTTAGAAAAGATGAGCAGGGTGACGCAAAGGGAAAGCAGTCAAGTTAAACAGCAGCTCGAATGGGGGAACTGTAACAGCTGGTATTAGAGTAGTCTGACTTTGCAGGCTTTGGGAAGGGCTTATGAAAGTACATCCACTGCACTGATTCTCCCATCCACTGAGCTGTGATTAACACAGTTCCATATGAAGCTGGGGAAAAAACAGGATTTAGTAATATTTGCAAAATGTATTGTTCTGAAGGAAAAATAGTCTAGTTTGGCTGGTGGATCTAGAATAGATGCCAAGTTAGCTAAATCATCAGCACTCAAGCACTCCTGGGAAAGAGTGTGGGAAGTCCCCTGATTTTATACAGCATGTTAAAATACTTCTTTTGTTTGCATCATGCTAAGGTTGAATAAGATACCATCTGGGCTGAGGTTTACATCTCATGACAGGAATAATGACCATAATTGGACTTTTATCAGCTCTTGCTACTGATAAAAGAGATGTGAAGATGGGTACCACAGCAAAACAGGCCTGGATGGGTGCCCAGTTTTGGCTCTTGCCTTCAAACGTTAAAAAAATGCAGTGGGAGCCTGCATAGATTGGAGGCAAGAAGCAATGTTGTCTAAGAGTTAGCTCAAAATCAAAGTCCTCTTGAAGGAAGACTTTGAGAATAGTAACATATTTGGGTCTTTGTTCTCATGGCAAAAAAAGGCATAAGCAGCCACAGATTATGTACGTACAAATAAACATGCCCAGGATTGGTTTTGAGACCAAAAGGCACAGAAAAGACCGTCCATACTGTTAAACTCTCTGGCCTCCAAATCAGGGTGGCTGTACCCAAATTGCTATTGGAAATGATCCCTGGTCAGTGTTGTCTTCTGAACTGTGACTGGAAATATTACAGCAATTTAACAGTGTTGGTAATTAAAGCATGGTGTGCAGGACTATTCCTGGCACTGCTTCATTTACCACTGTAGATGTAGTATCTGTGTTCATTTATATCCCTGCTTGTGTGCCCCCTGTGTGTGACGTTTGAATGCCATCAATTTGAAATTTGATGTAGAGGTAGAAATATTGACCACACCAGGAGGATAATGAAACAGGTAACAGGTACAATAAAGAGTGTTTAACTGAGGCAAAGCCCACAGTGCAAGTTACAAAATGTGTACTTCCTAATACATTCTCTCTCTCTCTCTGTGTCTATCTTTTTAATTCAGGTTTTTCCATTATTTTTGGCTGAACTGCTAAGAGTGTTCTAGAGCACATATTTGTGGTTCAGAAGATGCTTTCACAAATGTCAGAAAAACATAAGTGTATACCTTCACCCCCCAAAAATTGCTACCACAAACATCCATCTTGGTCCTGGGTATGAGTTCTCTGAGTACTTGGAAACCAGGTTCACTAAGCTATAGATTAGCTCAGACATCAGTACATAGAAATTGTGATGAGACAGCCATATTAAGCACCAATGTTCCTTTTGCTGTTTTTATTTTTTTGTGTGTTTTTTTCTGTTAGTTTAAGCAGTTTAATTTCAGCAAATATCTGGCACGTGGTTGAAAAGGGCAGGGTGACATTATTCAGAGCCTGCTAAGGGCCCCAGATCAAAAGCTATGTTCACACAGCTGAGAGCACGTCCACGGGACCCCCCCACAGCAGGGGGATGGTCCCGGTGGCTGAGCCACTTCTGCTGTGACCAGTGGGTGAGAAGGCAAAAGGTAGTAGGTTTGGCCAGCCGACCTTGTTCCTTGACCTAGGAACAAGTAAAAGGTGTCTGAAGACTGTTAATGAAATAACTACAGGACTCAGTGTTTCAGTCATGTAATACACAGGAAAGCTTTGAGTGACAGAATACTCATTTTATTGCTCTGTGCAGCAGAGAGTCAAAAAGGGCTGTGACAGTAAATTTGAGAGGCTATGGGGAAGAAACAGGCAAAAGTGTGGGAGGGGGTTCAGGTGATCTGGTAGCAGGACATTACTGCCTTATGTAAAGCAACAGGTATATAAGCTTGTATAAGTACTGGTCAGCTTTCCTTAAAATGAGATCTTCTTTGAAAAGCTGTGCCATGTTAGTGTTTCAAAGCTACATGAAATCAGCAGAGAGTTGTATTAGTGAATGCATTCCTAAATAACCTTTGGTCTGGTAGGTGTGTGGTGCTAGAACTTTGAATATTGCAGAGAATGGAGAACTGCCCCATCACAACCTCCTCCCGCTTCTAAATGTATGAGCAACTGAACAGCAAAAGATGAGTGTATTGTTCAAGAGGCAAATGTATGTTCCCTGCCAATGCAAACAGGAGTCTTTTGGTTGCAAGTAATTCTGTGTAGTTCCCAGACTACAGCAGTATCTGTTCCATCTCAGTTCTGAATCCTTATACTTCTACTGACAGTCTTTTCCAGATGGGAGACTGAGGTGCAGAAAGCCCAAGTTTTGTCTAAGTAGTATGGACCATCTGCACCTAAGCAGGAAATGGCCTCCAGAATATGGCTGTCATCATAAGGTCATCTATTTTCCCTCTGCCATGATGCTTCTTGTGAAGTAAAATGCCTTCTTCTGCTCCCCTAGGAATCTAATTCTGTGTACTGAATAAATAAAACAGTGAAAGCAAGAATAGGAATATTTTTCTTTCCCTTTTAAGAGTCTGCAGGCTAATTTATTCTGTGTTCATATTTCACTTTTCCCTATCTACCTTCCACATTTTCTGTATTTTCTTCCATGTTTAAACATGCTGTCTCTTTCACATGTCATTCTTTCTTAACAACATAATACTTGACATAATCTGCCCTCTGGATCCTTTCTGTGGTGTAATTATGTTATCTTTGTTGTTATTGATTTCTGTTGCTAGGGGATGAGGTCGTGCCACTTCTGGACGGTTCTTCTTTGCAATTCAGCTGTATTCTTTTAACTCTTAAGGATTTTCCTCCTGAGAGCACTGAGTGCCAAGTTTTGAAGTCATAAAAAATGCCAGGAATCCCAGAGGATGATTTTGTCTGAGGAAAGATTGCAAGATTTAATTATAAAATAGAAGAACAGATAGCGTTAGGGAGAGATTCTGATCTTAGCTGTTCCTTTCTGAGAGAAGAATTTGGCCAGTGAACTTAAATATTTCTTTTTCTACAGCCCCGCTATGTTATTGTTTAACAGTTTGAATGCTTCTAAGTCAAAATACTATAGGATTTCTTTATCAGTTGCACACTTCTAACAGAATGTTGGGGTTTTTTTTGAAAGGGGCATGCCCTTTTAAAATATATAACCTCTTTTTGCTCTTTACTGAGTTTCTGCTGGTTTTATTGAATCCACATTCCATTTGCTGTGCAGAACCGAAGTTTGGTCCCACAAAATGAAGGGGCTGATACAGAACTGTCAAGATTTGAATAACAGTTGAAACCAAAAGAAAGGGTAACTTTTTAAAACAAAATTGCTTCTTTCAACATAAACTGGGATTTGATTTTGTCTAGTTGGTTGGTTGGTTGTTTTTTAAAGCAACTGGAGACTGTTATAAGCTGTGCTCCTGGGTGAGATTTTCATATGTTCTTGGGGTAAAATCAATAGCTTCAGACTTCCTGATTAAACTCTCAACATCTTACTGCAGTATTTTACTAAGTGCTTTGACTTCTGCCTGCCTCTCTGTGAGCCCACAGTATCACTCAAGGATTATTGAAGATGGCAGCTCAGCTGCTGCGGCCCACAAACGGTCATTTGCTTATCTGGGAGATGCCAGGTGGGAGCAGACAGGCTGTGTCAAACCTTTGTCCCTGGTCTACTTCAGCCTGCTCTGGGCTTTGACGCTGGCTGAACTGCTGAGTCCCTCTTGATATGCTGTATAGTTGGAAAGGGCTGCCATAACATCATGGCAGACTCTGTAGAGCCAACTGTAATGGTTCATCTGGCAGCTTCAGCAAAGAGCAAAATAAAACAACAGATTATTTTAAAGGTTTTTTTAACATATTGGTTTATTGTATCTTGACCATCATTTGCTTTCCTTGCAGGAGGTTGTCAGACTACACACAGTTTGCAGTAGCTTTAACACTTGAAGTTCTGTGATTAATTACAACTAGTTTGATATGGAGCAGATCCTTTTTCAAATCTTTTTTTTTTCTTTTTCTTTTCCTTTTTTTTTTTTTTTTTCTGGGAGAGAAATCTCTCTGGGAAAGATTCTCAGAATTATGTTCCCTTGTATGCAATGAAAGTTCAACTTGTAGTGAATCTGGTATCAGAACCCAGAGTTACATTTAGATCTATATCCACGTTCCTGGCACTAGCATACAGATATCTATCTCTCCCCCTCCCCTAATACCACTTTTCTTGTAAGAAAAGGTCTTTGTGCTCTCTGTATTAGTATACCTCTCAGCTTGCTCTTCTCACTTTGGTAATGAAACATGTAGGTGAAAACAGCAGATTTGTTTGATATCAAATTGCATACAGGCAAGGGAGAGTAGTCTCAGAGAGTGGCTTTTGAACTTTTAAACCCAAAGTGTTTGCACCAAATGCTTTTTATTATTCTCATCTAGCATGAAATGTGTTCTAAGCTGAACTTGTGTTAAGCAAAATGCACTTGCATGGTCCTCAAATGAATCATGAGCATCACATTGTACAGGACAGATTCCTGCTCTGCACACACATGCACACATATTGACACCCTGCTTTCCTGCGAAGAGACTCTGATTTCTGTATCAATTCAAAGTGTGGTCCAGATTTGGAAGCTGGATAACCATGACGTGGCTGGGTGCATAAAGGGTAAGGGTATGAACACTGTGATCTCTTTGCTAGCAACCCATAAGCAGTAAGAAGCCAAATGGGCATACTTTTTTTTTTGCCTCTGTGAGTTTTTCTCTTCCCACAACTTTTCTGTCTGTCTGCCTTATGTAGTGTAGACCTCATGTTCAATCTGCCAGCCAACAAAGAATGTCTAGATGCATGTCCTTTTCCAGGTAGATGTATATGCTACATGTAGTAGAAGTAAACTGTTACTTGGCAAACAGAAAATAATTCACGAAGCCATCTCCTAAGACTGTGGAACAAAAGAGTTGGTGGGCAATTTTTATGTGAGAAAAAAAACGATGTTGTTAAACGCTCATGAAGGGACCAGGGGAAAGCAGAAATGCCTGCAGGGGGCTTTGTCTTTTTCAAATGCAAACAGTTGCATAGTAAATAGCATTTTTTCTAAACCTCATAAGGCTAAAGTCTCACTTTCTGTTAGAAGCTCCCTGTGGTAGTGCCAGCCATCCTTCACAAGCCCTGTAGGAACAACATCTTTAGTTACAGCTATCAGAGACAGGCTCTTCTCTGCCTCCTCCTTCTCCTGCTGGCAGAGTTCCCAGATTGGACCCATTTGGCTGACAACTTGTTCACCTGCGTCAGCCAATGGTGTGCAAAGGCATCCCGGAGCACTTGGCTCCCATCTTTCTCAAGGTGAGAACAGCTCTGTGACAGACACACTCAGCAGGCAAAGTCCCTTAGCACCTGGGGGGTAGCAGGTGCGAGATTCTCCTTCACACTAAGTGGAGTCACACTCCAGTTCCTGACACAGCCTGCAAGGGGGATACGCTACAGCTGCCTTATTAGTACTGGAGCCAGCCAAACCATTGAGTATCTACCTCAGCACTTTTTCTTCCTTATGAGTTTAATCCTAAGCAACTGAATGGCTTTTTCCTACATTTGATATAATAAATCATGCTAACAAGTGGTGTGCATGGGAGAAAATGGTGTGAAGCAGAACTGTTAGCATATTTGTACAAAGCCGATTTGTTTAAGTTGCTGTCTTGTTTAGAAAGATCTTGTTTGTTTCTCATCAGCCTGACAGTATAAATATAAACCTGTTCCCTGATTCTGTAATCTGAGTCTTTAATCAAGCCCTTTGAAGCAGAACTTACACCCTAAGCACTCTTGGTTATATATCTGTTACCTCTTACAGCTTAATTTATACCCATAGTTTATACAGCAATAAGGAAGTTTTAAAATATGAAATCTACATCCTTGGGTAATCCACTAAAAACACTTATTTACAGTGAGAGCAACACAGAAGGGGATTACTAATAGCTTTCCTTTCCCAACTACTGCTGCAGGCAGCAAAACAATGGAATTAAATTTGGCTGTATGTGCAGTCTAATCAGATGATTCCAGGATTACTGACTGTCTCTGGCTCCTATGGCTATGAATACATAAAACCGGTCAGTTCTGCAGTGTTGCATTTGTACTTCTGCCATTGAATTAGCTCAAGGCATGCTTGATGAGGTGGGAAGAAAAGAATTGGAAGAGAACAAATTCAGAGTCAAGGGAAGGACGTTGGACAACTAGAGTTGATTTGGATTGGTACAATTCCACTGGAGTCAATAAGACTGTCTGGGTGATGACTCAATACGAAATTTGGCCATAACATTTGGATCCAAGAAAAATACTCTCCTCAGTTCTGTGGAGACTGAACAGATTCACATATTGTTTACTTTTTTAAGCATTATCATTCTCTTTTTGATGACTTCTTTGGGGGGAACTTTTGGCAAGATACTATGTGTTATTAGAGTCGGTCTGCTTTGTACAGGTTCCATATCTGTAGGTAAAAGCAGTAAGTCGTTTTATTGTAATTGTATAACTTGTATGGTGTACAATAGTTTAAATCAAAGCTTTGTAAATTCAGTCTTGGACTCCACTGAGTTCACTGAAGTAGGTGGTATAGGCATTTGGATTAAATCCTTCAGCAGTTGCTTTGCAGAATATATCTACAGTCTTATACAAGAGCAAGTGCAGGATTTTGTACCTGGGCCGGAACAATCCTCACTGTCAGTACAGACTGGGGGAAGAGGTGCTGGAAAGTAGCACTGAAGAAAGGGACTTGGGAGTACTGATGGACAAGAGGCTAGACATGAGCAGGCAGTGGACACTTGCAGCCCAGAAGGCCAATCGCATCCTGGGCTCCATCAAAAGAAGTGTTGCCAGCAGATCCAGAGAGGTGATTCTGCCACTTTACTCTGCTCTGGGGAGACCCCACCTGGAGTACTGTGTGCAGGTCTGGAGCCCTCAATATAGGAAGCATATGGACCTGTTGGAGAGGGTCCAGAGGATGGCCATGAAGATGGTCAAAGGGCTGGAGCACCTGTGCTATGAGGATAGGCTGATTAAGGAACGGGGGCTGTTCAGCCTGGAGAAGAGAAGACTCTGAGGAGGCCTGATTGCCGCCTTTCAATATCTAAAAGGGGCCTACAGGAAGGCTGGGGATGGTCTGTTCACAAAGGTCTGCTGTGATAGGATGAGGAGCAATGCACTTAAGTTGGAGAAGGGTAGATTTAAGTTGAATATTGGAAAAGATTTCTTTACTCTGAGGGTGGTAGAACACTGGAACAGGTTGCCCAGGGAGGTAGTTGAGGCCTCTTCCCTGGAGATATTCAAAGCGAAGCTCGACGAGGCCCTGCGCAACCTGGTCTAGTTGAGGGTGTCCCTGCGACTGCAGGGAGGTCGGACTAGATGACCTTTGGAGGTCCCTTCCGGCCTGGATGATTCTATGATTGTGTGATTCAGAATCCTGTGCGCTTGCTCAGCATTTTAGAGGAGATGTATGCACACAGCCTTGTGCTTCACAGTGATTTTGAAGAAAGGTGAATCCGTGAAAACTGTAAATAGTTTTATTTTAATTTTCTCAGATACGTGGCTGTAACTGCCTACTGCCAGTCTTGTTTCCATTTTGGTGAGGTTTTATCAGTTCTGCTGTTGGATCCTGATTCTATAAGAACTACTGAAATCTTCCTGACTAAGCTTGCAATGGGAAGTGCTAAGGGATACAGTTTTCTTTTTTTTTTTCTTTCTACTCTTTTGAGCACTTGGGATTACACAGAAGGCATTGACCTAATCATCAAAGACCCAGTCTTCAAGCTCTTCCTTAATTTCTGCTCAGTACTTACTCAGGCAGGGATCCAGTTGACTTCCTTGAGTTCAGCCCCAGCAAAAAAAAACCTCCAACAAATTAAGGACCTGGCCTTAGGTCTGATGTCATACTCCATTTCCTTTCACATTAACTCTTCATTTTACCCCATAGTGAAACTGCGCTAGAGAAGGTGGAGAGGGTTTGTTTGGATCATGGATTCTTCAAATTTCCAACATTCCTTTTTTTTCCCCCACAACACGAAGTAAATGTGAAGGCTTGAGAGAGCTGTCAGGAAATGCCAGCAGTGTCACTAGCATGTAGGAATGATGTGGGGAAAATTGTACTAGCTTCTCTAAATTCACAGAATATAAGCAATTATTTGAACAACTGATTTTGCATATAAAGACTGCAGCCTTCTTTAGAGCTCTTTATCTTATCTGCTGCAGGTCATGATGGCATTTCCTGGCTCAAAGAGGACCCCAGAATGCCACAGGATAAGTGCTGTTTCCTGACCTGGCCCACCCAACATTGCTACCGTGCCCTCAAGGGCAAGCAGACTTTGTCTCTCTGTTCTTTAGGGAGATATATATGCAGGTTTTGCAGTGAACAGGAGATCACTTCTTTATCACTGGTTGTTGATTCAATTTATTCCCCATTTGAGAATTAAATTGTAATCCAAAGAAATTAATAATGTGGAGTGGCAATTCCATTTTTCTCCCCTCTCTGTTGTCAGGGAGACTTAGCTCCAAGTCCTCCATTTTGAGGTCAGAGGCTTAGGCATGAGCAAAGCCTCCCTCAGGCTATGCTGCTTTCTTGTATACTTAGGCTCCAAAGATCAAGACGGAAAAAAACTTAGCCTTCTAGATCTCCTACTCCCAACTGCTCCATGAGTGCTCTGAAAGGGCCTTGCCCTTTCCAACTGAAGTTAGCATCTCAGAGTCAGAAGACCAGACAAACGTGTGATTGTTCTGTAGATATGTCTGCCTCAGTTGAATGTAATTACTAATACTGGAATGCTGTCAGAGTAGATATCCTGTAGTTTCTTTGAGCCAGATTAATTCTGTCTGTGCCAAATGTATTGGCAAACACACAAACACACACAAGTACACGCTCACACAAATGCATTTGTGGAGGGTTCCCAAGCAGCATAGCTACTTGCAAATATGAGAGATAGCTAAGGAAGCAGGGCACACAACAATCCTGGGCAACTCCAACAGATGATGTTACTGTAGATCTTAACAAACAGTGGACGGCAGTGAAATTCTCTGGATCCCTACGCAGAAGTGATGCCTGCCTCTGTGAGAAAATCACTCACAGTCCTACAGCTGAGCAAGTGAGGTTAGGAGAAATGTGAAACTTGGACGTCCACTTCAGCATTATAACAGGTTTCAAAGTGTTTTCAAGCTGAGTAAAATGTTCACAGTCACAGACCTTTTGAGTTTCTTTTGTGCAAAAAGTACTTTGGTATTTTCCAGTAGGCATAAAATAGAATTTATAAACAACAACCACATGCTTTGCAATGGATTGATACAGTTCTATTTTTGCACGTGTTTGAAATTTGGTAGAAGATGCACTAAATGGCCTTATTTACCTCACTGGTGTTTGCCACAAGCTTTTTGCATCCTTCTTCACATTTTTCACCTATTAATTAACCTTACTGCAACACCAAACATGGGCTTCCCTCCACCCCAGCTTGTCCCACTTGTTATTTCATTATGACTCATTTTTTCACAGCTCTTTCTTCCTTCAGCAAAATCTTTGTGATTCAGTTTCTGTTCTTCCCTTCATTCCTGCTCTCTCCTTAGTACCTGCACATTCCCTGGGTACAAAAGAAAAAGTAACCGAAAATTTTGGCTGCTTCTCTGTGGCATATGGGCTCTGCCTTTCCTTGGTGCTTGCAGGAAATGTTTCACCTGGAGAGCTTCAGCTGGGGTGAATTGCCTCAACTGTTGCCCTTCAGTGGAGCTGTGATAGCATATACCAGCCAAAGACCTGGTGGCCTTTAGCTTCTACTTATTTCTTCAGCTACTGAATCTTCAGGAGGCCTGTACTGGGACATAGATGAAGTGAGGAGCAGCAGCTCTATACCTTTAATTTCAGGATCCATTTTAATGAAATAGACTGGAGCATCACTGTTATATTAATCACACTGTCTATGTGGGGCTCTATCCTGCTCCTCCCCAGGTTGACCAGAAAAGTTATTCTGCTCCTGTAAACCAGAATCAGGCCCTACCCGAGGATGAGAATAAACACAGGTCCAATTCATCAGTTAGTCCTTTAAGTAGTTGAGCTGATGTCAGTGGTAACGATTGTACTGTCAAGCACTCTGTCTGTAATGAACACAGCTCCCACTAAGTATGGGGGATTCATTGAAAAGCAATTAATTTTCCCCACCAAAATTTTGTCCTCAATTAGATGACTCAGCTTTATAACAGAATTTAAAAACCCATGCTCTGCAAATAATAACTTTCATTTGTATTCAAAGGGAAACTCAAACCTACTTCATCCAGTTATTTTTATAACTTACCTTGTTTCTTAGCAAACCTTATGAACGAAACAAACAGGCTATATAAATAACTTTTACGCTTCCTGGGGACCTACCTAAGGATAGGTCTGTTTATACAGTCAGGTACCTATGCCAGCCCACAGACAGAGCAGATGGATGGCTCAAAGGAAAGGAAGATGTAATTCCCATCAGGAGGGTAGATGTTACATTTGTGGAATGCAGAGTATTTCAGGAAAAAGAAGTAAAGGTCAGAATTTTTTGAATTTTTGTATTTGGGCAGATCTTAAAATTGCTGTTTATTGTCTTTCAGCAAAACTGTCATTATTGCAAGTACTTCACAGCTAGTGAGGAAATACTACATATTTCTTTCTCTTTGACACCAACAAAAGCAAGAATAGTAGAACCTAACTCCAGAGAACAGGAACAGTTTATTAAAACAGCTTTCTTTCCTAAAGTGCCAGACCTCTGACCAGGATTTACTTTGAATGGTACTTACGGAGCAGATCTTACCCATATGAAACACTTTATTGCTTCCAGCAGTGTTTAGGCATAGATATTAGGAGACCATGATTGTAGGTAAGGTGGTTCTGTGTAGCACGCAGATCACCACAGTATGACTAATGCAAGAAGTTGCAGTATCAAGATAGTAAAAAAATAAATATTCTGTTACCTTACCACAGGCAGAGACATACAGAAAGAAACAAAAGCACCTTAACATAACTTCAGGAATGTGCAGCTTTGTTTTTTTGTTTTCTTTCCTATGCAAGAGAAAAATATTTTTCTTAATTACTTGGCCACAATTGAAACTCAAATTCTCTTTAAGTTTTTTACAAAGTAGGTCTCATTAATATCATAAACAATGTTGTAGCATAGCATAGAGGCAGGATCAAGTGTAGAGCATAACCGTTTCATCTCTGGAATGCGTTCAGGAACAAAAAAGAACAAAGGTTTTGTAGGTTCTTCAAATTGCAACCAGCATCCCATACAGCTATATTGCTCTTTTGTTTGCAGCAAGCAGTAGAGCACTGGAAACTCTCAGAGAAGAAAAGAGTTTTCAGCTTCTCAAATATCAGCGTTGCTTTTATTAAGTTGAGGCAGGACTCGTTTTAGTGGTTCTGTGCTGGAGTTCATTTTTTATTGATTTACATTTAGCACAAGCGTTCTAGCCACATTACAAAGGCAATTTTATACTACACACAGATTGGTTTCTTTCAGAAGTTTGTTTGCTTAGAGCATACCATAAGGCAGTTCAATGCCTACCTTCCACACCATATTCCTGCCTCTACTTAGACTTCCAAACTTTGTAGCTAAGCATCCATGACTTATCTTCTAGAGGTATCTTTCAGTGGGAAGAGTAGCCTAGAGGCCTTATGTTCTTCATTACAGAACTGTCTGAGAATTCTCAGTTCTTCCTTCACAATTGTACCTGTTCTTTGCCTTATGATCAACACTTGCAAAAGTGCAAGTGTTTCAAAATGTTGTTTAATTTCAACATAATTGAGAAAAAAATATTATTCTGAGAGTTTGGAGAGTGCAGAAGCTGGTACCTAACAGCCACCAACCGCCCTGAATGGTTATTATGTATATTTTAGACTCACAAGTTAAAGTCCAGTAAGGAAAACAAGGCTTGAATTTTCCAAGTTAGTCTAAGTAACTATGAGAACTAAAATTCTCAGCCTCACTGAATATATTAAATCACTTTCCACAAACCTC
Source organism: Pedionomus torquatus (assembly GCA_013398155.1). Classification (NCBI taxonomy): domain Eukaryota; kingdom Metazoa; phylum Chordata; class Aves; order Charadriiformes; family Pedionomidae; genus Pedionomus; species Pedionomus torquatus. The sequence continues at coordinate 402,630 of VZRU01015448.1, read as the reverse complement.
TACTTTTACAGACAATCCTAGTTACTACATCCAAACCCACAAGCTCTTTATTACTTAAATCATAAGTATCAAATTGTATTTCCCTTTTTTTGACAAAACCACAATAAAGTACATGATCCTAACAAAAAGAAAAGCAAGTGGAGAATGGAGATACAGCTAAATTTTATCACCTGGAATCAGAAAGCTTTTTCCTTATGAGATTTTTAAGTCATTTGGGGCCACTGAAGAAACAACAGTCTGTAAAACTGAATCAACACTCATTAAATCCAGTAGGTGAAGTTACTTTACATGCAAAAGAAGCTAGAAAATCAATGACCTATGCAGCTTCTGTTTGGCTGTTCACAGCTTTCAGGATTAGGGGCAAACTTCTTTCTGGTGGGCCAATTTAATTCCCTAGAAGCTAGAGCTGAGCTATTCAGAGACTGAAATCGGTCCTTTACATCTTGAATGTTAGTGGTTCAAGTTTTAATCTGGAAAGTATTGGTAGCTACCACAAGGATTTTCCATTTGCATATTGCTGCCATATCTCCTAGCCTACATCAGTGATAAGAATAGCATCCGATAGGGCCCGGCTGCACCTCTGAGGTCTGAACTTGTCGAGGATCTGTACCACAAGAAAAGCCCCGGGGAGAATTCTGGCTGACTCAGACAGGAAATTCTCTGCGGCAGTGTGTGCTGCAGTGACAGCTCTGCAGCCAGCACGTTCACCATGGGCACTACACATCCCACTTGCAGCCCAGAACCCTACACCCTCTGTACCACAAGGTGGGGAAATCCCAAAACTGTCCTCAGATTGAGGAGAGAATGTCCTTATGAGCTGGCGGAGGATACTCAACAGTTCAGCCTATAATTTCCATACAGAAAGTATGTATAAAATCAGTGGATGAAATGGAGTGTTATGGCATAGTATGATATACCAAAGGTTTTTAGAATATCAGGTGTATATACTGACATTTTCCAGGTGTGGACTGCAGAAGAAATAGAATATTGAACTGATGATGTGAAAGCTTCTTCATTGCCACAGTGAGATCTCTACTTTTCCATCTAGATCACTGTGTAAGTTGACGAGTTTCCAAATGCTTTCATTGCCTCATTCTCCTTTAACACTCAAACCTAATCTCCTTAGGTGGTCCAGAAGATATCTGGGTAATAGTCTGTAGTGATGTGTGCTGATAGGGGGTATGTATATTTGTAACTTCAGGAACACTTCCTAAAACAGAAATAGTTACAGACTATTCCACACCAGTACTTTAGACAACAGTACCAAACTAAAGCATCTGGGTCAAATTCTTCTTCACTTGTCAATGGGAAGATTGTCTATAAAGAAGAAAGCCCTTTGAAGGAAATGAGCAAAATAATCAACACTGGTGAATATGGAGTGGGAAAACACATTCTCTCATGAAAATTCATTTTAGAAGATGAAATGCCCAACATACATCAAATTTGATGTCCATTAATCTAATCACAGAATACAAATCGTTTCAGTTGTTAACTGTATCAGGATACAGCAATTACTTCTGCTGCCTCAGCACTGTAGCACGGTTTTTATGCCTCCTCCCTAAACTTTCTTCTTTTGTTCTTGCTACTTACAAATTCTGTTTCAAACTAACATATTTCATCAACTACATCCCCTCCAAAGGAATTAATGCACAGCTGGAGACGCTGAGGTAGAAGAACAAGCAGTAGTGCTAGAGGAAGAGAATACATTGCAATGAGCAAGAGGCCTGTATTGTCAGTCAGGTTGCTCAGGGCTTTGTCCTGCCAGGTCTGCCCCTGCTCTACTGCTTAACTATCCTCAGTAAAATTACTTTCACTGTATCCAGGAAAAGTCACCTCATTCTGATTTATGATCACTGACTCTAATTCTGTCACTCTCCTTCTCAGCAAATAGCCTGACTCTCTGCTCTCAATATCCTCTGTAGGAACTGGGAGCAGGAGGTCTCCTAAAGCTACCCCTTCTCCAGGGTGAACTAGCCCAAATACCTCAGCCTCTCCTCACAGGGCAAGTGCTTCAGCCTTGGCTGCCTCAGGGGCTCTCTGCTGCACTCACTGCAGCTTACTGACAAACTTTGTGCACTGGGGGGCCAGAACTGAACCCAGTTCCCAGATATGATCAAGCGAATGCTGAGAAAAGAGGAGTAGCTGATTCCCACTATCTCCTGGCTGTGCTCCTGCTGATGAAGCCCAGGGCACTCTTAGCCTTCATCACTGGCAGGGCCCTGCTGGCTCAGGCTCACCCAGCTGTCCTCTGGGCCCTTCTGCTTGGAGCTGCTCCCCAGACAGGAATTTCCAGTCTGTTTCTTGTTGCCTGTTAGTCTGTACCAGATGTGGGGCAAGGCATTTCTTCTGGCTGAATTTCACGAGTTTCTTGTCCGTTCATTTCTCCTGTCTCAGTCCTTCTGAATGGCAGCCCTGCCCTTTGGCATATCAGCCATGCACGACCCACATCCCCTTCCATTTCAGGTCATTGCAAACTTGATAGGGATGAATCTCCTTCTTCAGACCCAGGACAGGCCCCTGAGCAACTCCACTTGTAACCATTTACGAACATTTGTGTATAATTTTTTTCCATCCGTACTTTATTAAAAGCTAAAATTGTTGCAAGTGTTGTACTAGAAAAAAAAAAAAATTAACAGTAAATCTGTCCAAACATTATGTTTCCAGAAAACTTGTTGCAAGATGGTCTAAAGAAAATAAAATTAGACTGCCAAGATATTTTGTAAGGCAGCAGGAATTGAGGGAGTAATTTTTCACATTATTTTATCATTTTCCCGTCTAACAAATTTATAGGGCTGGTAAGAAGTGACTTAGACTTCAGTTACGGCTTAGCTCCAAAGTACCTCCAGAAACAAATATACAGGAGTACCAGTATGCCCCAAACTGAATTGGAGATTTATATAATGAAAAGGATAACTTATGTGCATGGCAGGAGACTGCTCAGGGACTTAAAATTAGCTCTGGTCTAATTTAATTTTAGCTTATCTTTGAGCCCAACTCTCTGATGCTCATGTGGCCCTGACCTCAGCATTTGTTAGCGGGATTATTTCATTGGAAAAAGCAAAATGAAACATTCTTTAAAAGTAGGATTTCTTTTCACTACTAAAACACACACAAAGAGGCAAAATGCCAAAACCGTCATATTTAAAGCACAAAAGATGCAGAGCCAGAAATTCCCTGGCTGCGTTAGAGGTGTGAATATTGCTATGTAGTTTTTACTCTGAGTTTTGGCTCTGTTCTCACTCAGTTGTTGTCTTTATAAGCTCAGAAATTCTGCTGAGTGTGTCAACCTCCTCTTTTACTGCTGTGGCCAAATGTGCTTTCTTCTGGTTTAGGAATAATCCTTACAGATCTTTTCTCTGACAATAAAATCATGTTTATTTGTTGTCTTGATTTTGCTGAAAGGATGGGACAGGTAAGCTTGCAAAGAAAATAATCATTCCTCTTAACTCCTCCAGAGTTTTGCATTTGCTATTTTACCTGCATGATTTACAGGTTAGGTGCTATATTAGGCTCCTTTTTGAAATAGCTTCAGGCAGAATTTTGTGATTGTGTCCTACTATTCCCACTTGAGTGCCTATCAGCTACAGTGCAGCTCTCTGGGCTTGTATACCATGGGATAAAGTGCTGTGTTAGAGGTATCTGGCTACCCCAAATGGCCTGGCCTCTACACATAGCACAACTCTGCTCTGGGCAGACATTAACTTCAGAAGCAGAAGCCACAGAGCTGCATCAGACCAGCACTAAGCCCGGGCTAATTAGTCCCCCTGAGAAACTCACTACATTACCTAAAGCTTTTCAGCATCTTAGGTCACACCTTGTTTTTCCTCCTCTAAATATGTGGTATGGCTGCTTGGTTCTTGAGCTGCACTCCAGTGTGCCCCCATTAATCATAACAGAGAAATTGCAAACAGAATTATAAACTTTGTAACAAAGATTTCCATTCTTAAAGCCCCTTTGCTTTTGGCACCTGGATTGTGATTGGAGTCAGTGTGTACAAACAGGAGACGCAGGAGAGACACTCTAAAGCCATTGCAAAAGTGTAAGGAGAATGGCTCTGTTATCTGTAGATAAGAATGGGAAAATTATGACACCATTTACAGAGAGAGCAGCGAAACTACCTTTCCCAAAGAAACTTGATGCAATACCTCATGACAGTGGTACAGAATTTGTTTGAAGATGTCACCATTGCAAGTTTTTCAGCCTGTATGCTCTGCCTGCCAGCACAATAATGATGGCTGAGCTCAGCAAATCTTTAAAAACTAGCTGCAAGGATGGCTGCTACTGCTGTTTTGGTGCTTTGAAGACTGCCATTTTTGTGTCAGCTGCCGCCTTCTGATAAAACAGCTGTGGGCAGAATTAATTTGGGAGTGAGCAGGTGAGAAGAAAGAGGATGAATGGTGGTGATATCCACCGCGGCAGAGGTAGCTCTAGGTCACAGCATTCAGACAGGGGCCAAGAGGCCTCCTGTGCTCTGAACCCTGCCTCCTGTGCCGGCCCCTGAACTGCTGAACGGCGAGTCCACAGTATCCAAGTTGCTATCAGTGCTGTTCCGGTGGTTCTTCCATGTGGACTTAATATTTTACTGTCGTAAAATATTATGTAAAGAGCCTTAGCCAATATCAATAATATCTGGTTAATGCATATTTTTGCAGTTGTAGAACAAAATGCAGCAATATGCGACTAAGCTGGTTTTATTGTTTACTTAAGAAGGCTCAGCTTAGAAGCAAAATCTCTTTTTTTTAAAATTTGGTCCAAGTTTTATCCATCCTTCCAGATGAAGCTTGTGAGGTGCTAAGAGGCCTTGTGATTTTCTGAAGTCAAAGACTTGGCGGGCAATGTAAATTTACATTGTCCGTTTAAAACTAATGGAGCTAATATGATTCTTACAAGTTCAGGATCTAGCCCTGAGACTCAGCAGAGGATTTTGCTCAAATTACAAACACCAGGTGTGTTACTGTTGTACCTCCAAGTCGCTTGTAAATAGATGCAAATGTTAAAATATTTGTGACTTGTAGTGTCTGAGCATGAGGTCCAGATATTACCCACTGTGACTTCAGAAGGAGGTGGGGAGGAGGAGGAGAAAACTGGAGTGTCCACTCAGATTATGGAAAAAGAAAATATTAAAATATTAATGTAGAGAAGACTGAGGGAAGAGCGAAGAACAAGAAAATAGGAATAGCACAGGAATTTTGTGTCTATTGATGTGAGAGAGATACCTTTGAAATGGGGTGTTTAGCTTGCTTATCTAGTCCAATATTACAGTGGCAAAATCAGACAGCCTCCAGTTTTAACTGATTATCTCTTCTTAAAAAATATTTAGGGTGAATAGACACACTACTAACTTAAATACTGCATAAGATATCATTTATCAAAAAGAAATAAGTGCCATTTGGCACTTGCTGTAATTGCTATGATGGAAATAGCAATACATAACTAGCAGAAGAAAGGCTGCCACAATTTTAAAAGGCTTACAGCTATTTTATGTATTTCTAATGGCCAATGAATAAATGATGTGACATACATTTTACATATCTGTGAAGTGATGAATATGAGATTAAATCATACATAATGGTTTTCAGGTGCTAGGCACGTTTAATATACTGAGGAAAAAATTGCTTTTGATGTGAAGTATGAATATAATTGTGAGTATGTTGGATAGTCCCTGTGAGTACTTTCTATATCTGAAGAAAATAATTTTGAACCAGCAGCAAACCCACCATAATATATGAAGAGCAGACCTATAGCCTTCATTCCAGATGTTTAGTTCATCTTCTAGATGCCCTCTCATTAAAAACAAGTGCTAAAGATTGTTAATTTCACCTGATCCTGCCACTCTTTGCCATTGTAGTCTTCAACGTGAGCTATTACAATGTACACCCGAATGCAGCTGAATATGTTAATAGATTAGTGGTGAGTAATAATAAATACAATGATAATAATAATAGCAACAACAACAATAATAATAATATATTACCTCCTTCCTGCAAAAAGAACCCTCTGTTAATCAGTTACAAATATTGTCCAAATAGTAATAAAAAGAAACTATTTTTCTTCCAAACAAAATTAGTCTGGGTTATTTTATTCACTGGAAAAAAAGGAGATAATCTTTAAATCACAGAAATTTTTTAGTCATTTTTTAACTCTTAAGGAGAAAGTGCATTGTCTGCCAGGCGGATGAATTTCAGATGTGATTTTTTTCTTAATGTAATAAGACACTATGCATTTTGTCCTCAGTTCTCTGGAAGGGATCTCAAAGAAGCAATTAATATCAAACTGAATGACTGACCAACCATCTGCCAATTCCAGCATGTTCCCTACAACTGGTGCTTTATTCAAATACAGACTCAGAGTACGGACTCTGCCACCAGAAGAATTGATTTAGCTCAGATGGAAAGGCAAGAATGATATGTAATTATACATACAATGAAACCTGCTCATATAAGACTTTGATGCAGTAAGTCTTTTTCTGCTATCGTAAAGAAAAGATAACAGGAAACTTTCAGTATACTGCAGTGTGTGAGATTCAAAGCAAGTCATACTGAATCTTTACTTGTGAAAAAGTTGTCTGGGGAAGGGGAGGAGTTGCCTCATTACAGGAGTAGTTTTTTCTGTTTAAACTCAAATATTCAGAGATGCTAAAAATATTAAACACTCAAATTTGATTTATTTTGGTGGACTTTGGCAACATAATCCACAGGCAACACTTAACTCATGTTTTGACATCACAGAAGGCAGCTGCAGGGACAGGAAGCTATCCAACAAAGGGAGAGGAAATCCTGGGTTGTTTTGTTCAATAGAATATAAATGAAGAAGACATTATAATGAATAAGGAATCAAAGCTTGCAGAAGACATTTTGTGTCAGCTTCTGACCGCTAGTTTGGTGACAGCCTATAAATCATCTGCAAAGTCTGCTGGAAAAGCCATGTGAGGTTTTCTACAACCTCAGAACACCTATAGGTCTGCGCTATGTTTTTGCCTCAATTGGTTTGTTCAGCTGCAAGGGGACGGGTTAGAATCTTACCTATCTGGAAACAAGGGCATAAAGTCTTCACATAGGTTACCATTTCTGTATTTACACAGAAATTGTCCTCAAGTCACTATGCAGGATGTGTAGTGAAGTTAGAAGAAACAGGATTTGAGTCAAAGTCTCATGATTGGTCATAGAAATTTTAGGTTTTGATAGAGTAAAATAACAGAAATAAATAAATAAATAAATAAATAAATAAAAGGATAATTCAGAGAATATCCAAAATTTCCTTTTTTCTTCTGTGAAAATACTCCTACTCTGCTCCACAACAGTGACAGAAATCAGGAAGGGTCACATCCACGAAGCTTATCTACACAGCATGGAGTTCTGGCAACAACAACAAAGCGCTCAAACTTTCACAGAAGTGAAAGTGTTATTTATTTATTCCTAAGACTGTTAGAACCTCTGCGTTGATATTACACAGAGCCAGTCATTCAGAAGAAGTTGGATTTGAGTCACCAACAGCTCTAGGACATGAATAAGTTGCAGTTCAGGACTTTTATGAGTAGAGTTTGAAAACAGGACTTGCTTCTTGATCAAAATGTTCAGCCCTTAGAATTATCTAAGTATCTTCATTGTTCACCTGTTGATTCTGATATGAAGTGCATACAGAAACTGTATTTTCTGCATACTTCAGATATTATAGGTGGTCAGTCTTTCCTGAAAAAATGCTTCTAAGGTCAACTGGTCAAAAAGTGTATGCTTTGCTTTTAATACAAATTGAAACTAATTAGCAGCATGTGGAAATGATTGCAAGCAACTGTTCATATAGCAGGGCACATGGCAGAAGTGGGATAGTAAGTTTTCTCTGGCCATCTGTGGGAGACTTGTGTATTTGTTTTTAATTGTATAGCAGTGCTTAAACCACTTCTTTGCCTGTTATGTTTTGTGCTTCACAGGTTAGTATGGATTTATTTGTTTGTTTAAAATTAGGAAAGTGAATTGATGTTAATTTTTTATCTCATTTAATTGATTTGATGTGGAGGAAGGAAACTTTCTGGGACTAAACATTAATTGCTTCTGTGTAATTTGACACTTATGCTTTATCTGCAGTATGTCTTTAAATGTTGCTGCCGACATTTGTCAACCTATTGAGCCCAAGGAAGTAAAACTTAGTTAACTTAAAATAATTCAGATTTCTTCACAATAATTATTCCTGTTGCTATTTTCTGCCGCTATTGGAGAAAGGGTAGAAGACCTCTAGCCAAACTTGTCTTTTGTTTGAGGCTCTTGCTCCATCTGTTGTGTTAAGCTGCACTTCTAAACCAGTCTGCGGATAGTGGCACTGTGGCAAAGTTAGATGGTGTTCTTGATATTAAACTTTACTTACCTGTGTACAGCTGCTGCAAAGAGAAAACTCTGTTTTGCCTTTCTCAGCACCTTCCCAAGGCAGCTGTAGCCCTGTAGTCTAATTACCTTGGTATATTGGTAGAATGATAGCTTGGTGAATGTTTACATGTAACAAGGCAATTCTGTCTGTCTTTATGGCTGTTTCCCCTATACTTCTAGATGGTATTACTTCCTTTGTGTCATTGAGCATGTTTGTTCAAGAGCATACACTATCAGAGGAACAAGTTTTAGCCCAGTTTGCTGGTTCTTTAGGCTGCCTTGCACATGTTACAATACTGATACCTGCCTTGGCTGAAGGATAGTCCCTGTCCGAAATGATCCACAGTGCTTTCACCCTGTCACCACAGAAGGTTCTATTGCAGGAGAACTTGCTGTCCTTGAAGGGAGCAAAGGTACAGGCAAATCTTCAGGCTACATTCATTTACACTAAGAACTGAGTCAAAATGCAAACAGGATAGTTTTCTCTGCACCGATTTCTTTCCAGCAGCAAAGAGTTCTGTGCCGACTTAATGATTTGGCTGTAATTTATGCAACTATGTCCCAATAGACTTCTGCCCTAAAAGATACCTTTTTAATTTCATTCTTTTCATCATTATGCCACCTAACATGAAAGTAGAAAGGACGAGTAATTTTTTAAGACACTTCTTAATTGCAGATGTGAAACTCTTAGTGGCCCTTGTAAGTTAGTACGCATCTAAGTACGCAATCAGATCATCAGACTTAGGGTATCCCAGGAACAGCTGGTGTATTGGCTGCTAAAGGCTATTATCTTAAATCTGCTTAAATCTTCATTTAAGATACTCTGAGTGCAACTGAATATAGTAAAAAGGTATGAATAAAACCCCTTGTTGCTCAAAATTTTCTGTTTCTCTGCCTGCTATTATACTTTTTTTGCCTAAGATTTGAAAGATTAAAGATGAATGAGGTCTCAGAATTGAAATGCAACATGTAGCTTGATGTAAATTAGATTTTTATTTCTTACTGATAGCACTAAAGTTAAAAATTATTAACTTATATGTCTAATTCCCTCTGAATTTCCAAATATGTGTTATTTTTTATGGATGTTAGTTTAATAAAACATGAAACTTCTGTAGCTCCTTCAGCTTTCATGATGCTTAGTTATTTCTGTTATCTCAAACTAAAATAATGAAAAATAGGAACCTCTTTTAGAATATCAAGTATCTCTGGTAATCCAGCAAAACTAATGGCACTATATAGTTCTTAACAGCTGTGAGTTGACAGTTATAAATTTTTACTTTAAAAAAATGACAATTTATTTAATTTATGATTTTTTAACAATGGTATTTATTTTATACTTAACAATTGTATTTAAGTAACACTTTACTACTTCTTTTTATGGACATTTCCTCAGGATGCATTCTTATATTAATATTTCCTATGCTTATAGCGTAAGTCTTCTAGTATGTGTGTTCAATTTTCCTTAATCCCTTTTTAGGATTATTTTTTTTTTCTCTGTGGTTATTTTTTATACTAAATGTTTCAAATAGATCTTGTAATTATTTTTGATACTTCTGTGAGTTTTTAATCAAAATTATTTAGCAAACGTCGTGATTAGTAGAATAGTTTCCTTTGTTTTGACATTATTTCTCTTTGATAAATTCATTATTCACAAAAAAAAAAATAAAAAAGATGTTTCTAAGTTGTTCACAAAGATTACTTTGTAGATAATATTAAAGAAATGCAGAGAATGATTTGGGTGAACTTGGTGATTCTGACTGTTAATTAATAAGGGAACATAAATACCAGAATTGTTCCTATAGGTTATATGTAAAATGAATCTCTAGTTTACAGTGAGAAAATAATGGCAACATTATTTGATCACAAAAGGAAATTCCACTGTAGAAAATGAGAAATAATGCAGCCAAACAATAAGTCAATGCAGGAATGCTTCACTGTAATGGAATTATGAGGCTGAATACACTCTGAAATATTTCTTCTTATTTAAACTGAATGTTGTGGTTACTGTTTCACAGTCTATACCACAGAAAAGACTGTGCAGACTGTATCTGTATATAATTTGGAAATGCAAGTATTCACCACTTACTTTGTAGGCTTGAGAATGTGAAAAAAATATTTTTGTGTCCCCTAAATGAATGGGTTTACCTACAGGGTTATGATGGCAACTTGAATAGCAAAATTAGTTTTAAGGTGATTAGCAAACATAATGCAGCTTGTTTGCTGCTTCAAGATATGCAGACTGATTATAAACTAAAAAGAAAAACAAACCATTGGTGAAATTTCCTGCAGAGTACAGTTTGTTCAATTTCTTCTGCATCTAGGTCAATCACATCTGAGAAATGGTGAGAGCAAAAGAGGCAAATGTTCTGAGGTGAGACTGAAAGGCAATCTCCTAGCCAGTGTCTCATACTCTACCACTCCGCTAGCTTTTACAAAGGTCTTTATGCAACATTTAGTATTATAATAGCTTAGCTTGGATAGCCATTTTTGGAAGTTTATAATAGCACTTGTGAAAAGATCTCGATTAACAGCTCTGTGCTCTTGGTCAACAGAAAATTTGCAGTGGCTGGTGTGACACGTTTGCACATTGGAACTGGCACCCGATGGATCTGCCTGGGGGAACAGAAGGAAGAATCTCATTTCTCTGCCTGTAGCATTGCTGGATTAAAGGTACCGCTAGTCACCATTGTGTAAAAATCTTCAGTGTGCATAAAAGGAGAGCAAAACATTGAAGCAAAAGGTACCAGGAATATGGTGTATGCCTTGGCAAAGCTTTTTTTAAGTGAAAGCGGTTTGGCTTCAGTATGAACAAGGGTAAATTACAGTACAAGTCTCCTACAAGAATGTTGTATTTAGCAGAAAGGTATTTATATGTGGATTTTTAAAGCCCAGGGAATTTAGAGTTGAGATTAAATTTACAAGTTTTTGAACACTTGAAAGTTCACTTGACTTGCTCCCGTGGATGATAGCAGCCTCCCCAGATTCTTTTTTATCTCTATTGTAGTAAATAGTATTTTTTGATTGAGCGTTTTTTTTTCACTGCTTGAAGAAGTCAGCAAATTTGAAAAAGCCATTGCACTTGTACTTTGACATAAAATTCAGGAAGGGATCAAAGTGTGTGTGTGTTTGCATTTTTAGCTGGCTCTTCTCTGTCTGTGCTACTGATGAGCTAAAATTAGAATGTCAGGATGGGTTGCTGGGAACTAAACACATAGAACCATTGTTTAGCAGTGATTAGCTCTGACATATATATGTTGAATCCTGATATTTTTTTTAATCATGTTTTTGCTGTAAGATAGCAAAAATTGAGGAAAGAATTTGGGTTTTCTGTTTTGTCACATAAGTGCTAAAAATCCTACCTATCTGAATTCCTAGAAGGCAAATAATATTGTAATAATTATATAACTTTTTTTTTCCTACATAACTACAACATTAGTTGAAATTTTATCTTCATCCTTGCTTTGAAATTTGATTTGGAGGGCATGGGGAAGTAGTGGGGGCAAATCTTGGAATGAGTGCAAAACTACTGATAATCATGAAAATAGTAAGTGGGGCATTATTAATGTATGGTCTCCAGGAATATGTATGAATATGGAATCTATTAAGTGTATTGAAAACACAACTGTTATCACTGTATAAATAATTTATGCAGTTTAGCAGTTAGCTTTTCATTTCCAAAACCTGTGTGGTGTTTGAGAGTTACTAAGCCTGTATCTCTCATACAAATCCCAAAGTAACAGAGGCACTGCAGAGTTCAGAATGGAGCTTCCAGAAGCTTAAACAATGTCAAATATCACTGATGCCCTTTCCAGTCATGTGGATCCTGCTAGCTTTGCTTCTGGATACAAGTCAAATAAAACTGCCTGTAGAAGTAATGCAAAAATACATTACCAGTGTTTGGTTTTAATTCTCCTTGTGACCTGGACAGCTTATGAACAAATTTGGAACCCTAATTGAAATAATGCATTGAAAGCTGTCACTAGATTAGAATACAAAGTGAAGAGGTAGTGACACTTTCTTGATTCAAAACCAAAGCAAGTTGGGAGAGTGAAAAATAAAATCCTCTCTTTGATGGTTCCCAGGGATTAAAATGAGCACACAGCGGAAACCTTTGGAGAAGTCTCAGTTTTCCATTCCTCCTTCTTGTGTATTGCAAACACTATTATATGAGAACTGCAGGTAATATTGGCTCTAGGAAACAAATGGCTGACAGTATTCCAAGCTAGCAGCAGAGTATCCCTTACGCTGCTGCTGGCTGGTGAAGAAGACCAGAGAGTTTTTAATAGCTTACAGAGATAGCACTGTTTTGATTTAGAATCAGCACAGGGTATGCCATTCCCTGCTTATCTACAACAAGCATCTGTTTTAAGATTACAGTACTTTCTATAGAGCTGCAAAAAATGTGTTGACATGTTGTAAGTTAAAGGGAGATAGAGTTCACAGTGTGCTCACACAGGATACTGCTCCCACCAAAACCAAAGCTTGCTGTGACTTCATATACATGAAGAATTCAGTCCCAGCTTCCGAAACAAATACGAAGAGACAAGAGAGACAATATGAGGGCTGTGTAATAACCAAGCCCTGAATCAATTCACTAAGAACAAGGAGTCAACATCTGACCCTGGCCAGCCAGCTGTTTGCCTGGAGGCAGGCAGTTCTTACCTGGGTGAAAGCCAGCACAGCCTTCTCCCCTGGGTACCCCTTTTGCGGAAAAATGTGGAGGTCAGTGTTCAGTCATGTGGTGTCCGTAGTGAAGTGAAAGCAGGTGATGATTGTGATATGGTTTGTTTTGCTGTGAGACAGTGTGTACAAACTAATCCCTAAAAACCACCAACCTCTTGAGATTGTCCCCTGTACATGTCTGTGTCTTAATTCCTTTTTTCAGGGAAAAAAAAGTATGATCTCGTGATGCTGTAACAGAGTTAAGGCTTTTAATTGGCTAAAAGTAATCTTGAAGACAAGGGGGGGGGGGTATTTTATTATTCTTAAAATGCCAGGATAAATTTAATAGCAATTAAAAGACTGGTGATTAATCTGTAGTATTTAAAAACGTCCCCTGTGTTACAGTTCTATATCCCACTAGGTCTGTATTTGCAATCTTGAGTACCAAGAGAACAGGGAAAATTTCTCAGAGAAACCATGTTCAACTCTTTTGGAGGGTCATAGGATTGCTGGGGGGATTAAGCAGTGCCTTTCCCATTTAATCAATGCAGAAATAATTGTATTCTTGTGTCATTTGATAACATCTGCAGAGATGGTTTTGTGGGAGGAAAAGGTAAGCAGTAGTATGTCCTTTGTTAAGTGACTGTGTAATTTACATAGATCAGTTGCAGTGTGATTAGTTTAAATAGGAAGATGTTAGCAGTTATAGTATATTACATAAATGCGCATAGTACAGAGATAATAGAAATGAAGTCTTCCATATTTTTCTTCTTTGGTCTTAATGTTTAAAGATATTGAAAGAAAATTCCCTCAAAAATTCATTGTAAACTTTTTCCAGCTCACAATTGAGCAATTTGTCCTCCCCCCCGTCAGGCCTAGATGAGCTCCCTAGTTATGTTATTTATCTCGTGGACTAAATTCCATGTGAGCCTTAAGATTCTCCTGTGACTGAGGGTCTAGGAAGACTGATGTGAATTTAAAAGAACTGGTAAAGTAGTACTTGCTGGTAGCTTGGCAGGGTGCTGCTGAGGAATCACTGTCAGACATCAGTGTTACATTCAGGAACTCCATTTGCTTGTGATTTCCCTTTTATTGAAGTTGGAATTAATGGATGCTCCTCAGGTTTCAGTGCATCCAATATGGCAAGTTTGACTTCCTCTGAAGAGTGAGTGAATGAGTATTAAGAGAGATGGCTATGGTTGCTGGTAGCCACTAAAGTGGCTTTCATGGTGATTGTAGTCCCAGTCATAGTTTCTGAGAAGTCTAACACGAATTAAGTATCCTTGCTATTTTCCTCTATAGCAAACAAGGACCTTCTTTCTATAGGACCTTCTTTCCTTCATAATTGATAGAGATGAGCATAATTGATAGAGATGAGCATAATTGAGAGGGATTTTCTGTTACTTTAGTCAATAAATATGATATTTTTTGGGGAAAAAATGTTGTGAATGACATTCCCTTATTACTTTCTTTACTACAAAACTATGTAAGAAAGTATCTTGACTTCATTCAAGCTTGAAAAATAGCAAGTGCTCTTACTGAGGGGGGCACAAATGTTCTGTAAGAATTGCATATTCTGATAAAGTGATACAGATATGAGAAAAGCAGACCATGTTCATCAGCAAGATGAGAGAAAGAGGGCCTTCCTCCTATTAAGTTCCCAGTGTTTGGTTCCTTGAGGCTCATTTCATACAAATTTGGGGATTCCACAGTCCTCCTGATGTATCTGTCATGACTAATTATATAAAGTTTTAAGCCACTTAGTATATGGAATGGCAAAGCGCTTAGAAAAGAATGACCAGCAATATATAAAACCCATCTTAATTATATTGCTTCAATCAAAACCACTTGCATGTAAGCATTAGCTGGATAATACAGCAAATTTCTGCTCTATGTAAGTGTTAAACCAACCCTAGGAAATCTTGCATTGTTATGAAATTTTGTGATTTATACTGACTATTAAGAAATATTAAAAATCTCCTACTATGCAAAAGTGCACTATAGCTGGAGGCGATCTGGAGTTGCTCATATTGTGAAATGATCCCTTATGAGAAAAGCTCCTCTTTGCTTGACAGTTGCATTATTCACCCTATGATATGCTTCCAAAATATTTCAAGTTGTGGATTAGTTGCATTGTTTTAATTACTAAATGCAGGCTGTTTTAATCAACCATGCTTCTAATGCCTGAGGAATTTGCCCGATCCTCTGGTAAATGTTAAGTCTTTGTTAGTGAAAGGCATTTGAAGAATAGCTCAGTAGTCTAAAGGCTAAAGAAAATCCACATAAAACAAAGATATATTTTTATTTTCCTAGTTTTATGTATGAAAAAAATGCTGATATGCCATAAACTATGTAGCCTTCTGCCATTTTTCTAACCCTTGGGGAATGCAGTGCAGAATGGACACTTGTTCGGTTACTAAAACTTCTTTTCAGGCTTACAAAGACTTGGCTTCCCAACCTGATGAAAACATTCTTAGGAGTTTATATATAGCACAGATTCTTTGAGCAGTATTGTTTGGTGACAATAATAACATTATTGTTTTAGTTTCTCAAAAGCTCTCTTCACAGCAGTAGCTGAATAGTAGCAAACTAAATGCCACAGTACAGTCCTAAGTGTTGTACCATTTTTCTTCTGCACTCATGAACACAGAAGATGCAGGTGTTGGTTTCTCTCACCAAATGTATATTGTTCCATAATATCCATGGGCATAAAAGTATTACTGTCCAAAATACACCTTCACACAATGGGAATACAGCTTCATGATTTGTGAAATAGAAGGAAAGTAGTGATTATTGGAGCAAATTCCCAGCTGGTATCAATTAACTCAGATTTGCTGAAGTCTTTCTTTCATCATATACCATCATATGGTTTAAGGGAAACATTTTGGCACAGTAATTTTATTCTGGCTTAGGAATTTTCAACTACCTAGAGAATTTGACAGCCTCTTCAGTGATATGAAGTCAATATAGAAGTTGAGTGCTTTTCCCCCTGCTTTGTCAGGGTGCTTTCATTTAGAAGTAGACCTCTTCCTACTGCACAGTTTATACAACAGAGTATTTGAGTATTTGAAGTGGTTTTAAGGATTTTTCTCTTTTTTTTTTCTTTTTTTTTTTTCCCTCTCCCGACTTCAAACATTAAGCCTAAGCTTCCAGGGTGCCTCTGGATACATAAGAGAAGACAGTCCTTGACCTGCTCAAGTAGTTTAACTGCATATTTTTTTTGGTATACATTTATGATAACACAGCTCCTTCATTTAATTCTAAATCAGGAGATCTCTAGGTTTCAAATGTGCTGTTTAGCACCCATTCTTGCAAAGCTGCTGTTTTGCTTACCCACAGTTGTGAAAACCTCATTCTTTCAACCCTAGTTTTACATTATGCTCACAGGTGTAGTATAGCCTCATGCAATTGATATGGTCCCTTGTGACATGTTACAATATAATAGGCCAGCTGGTAAAAGTAGAATAATGAAGAAACATAAGTAACTGTTGATGTCAAGATAGAACTGATGTGAATGTTGTGCTCTGGCCAAATCCCAAATTAGAGCAGAAAACAGTCAACTGAGATAGGTATGGTTTGAAGCAGCATTGAAAATGTTAGCATTGTGTAGTAATGTGCAAAAATCTCACCAGCTCACTACCTTTCAGAAGAACTGGGGATTCTGAGCACCTCTGAGCAAGACCACTTCCTGGAAAATACTTCAGAATGAAGTCAAAATGCGCAATAAAAGCTACTTTGCAGAAATCCCTCAGAAAGAATAGTGGTGCAGCTTGTATAAGGCTCAGCCATACCTTCTCAGAAACCTAGAGTCTTGATGATGTCAGCACATTCTTACAACAGTGCTCCAGAAACATTCAGCCAAGCCATATTGGTGAAACTAAGTTATGTTTGCTTGGTTGTGTTGAAAGATACAGGATGTGCACTGGCTAAAAATCACTGTAAGATGCTTATCACACTTGACCTCTTGGGAACAGAGTTATACTTATATGTACAGCTTTTCAAAATTTCTTTTTTATAAATGTTGACTTGAGCACAAAAGTATTGAAGTATGTTGTCCAGAATATCCTTGAAAGAAGGAAGAGGGAGTTCATTATCTAGCAAAAGAAACATTTTCTTAAATTTTTTAAGAACCATACTCCACAAAAAGCGTATTTCCCCTCCTCCCATTTGCAAACACTCCTGCTTAATTTAAAAAATCACTTTTTGTCTCTGCTTTTGCTTTTTTATGGTGTCCTGTCTTGGAAGACACTAAGTTCTTTGCCTAGCCTAGTGGTGATGTCACCAGCACTGGAAGTTAGAGCAGCCCACTGGGGACTTTCACTTCTGTGATTTTTTTCACCTGGCATTTAGAAAGAACCCTGAGATCCAGAATGGTTGAAGTTCTACAGCTTTTTTGGCATCACTCCTGTACTAGTCTTCTAAGGGAGCACCTTGAGGTTTCACGTAAAACGTTAGCACCGATCTTGCATTATGGGAAATTGCCTAGGATGATATTGAGATTCTCTTACATTATTGAACAAGTTATAAGTCTGACCCGTAATATTTAATGGTAATATGAGTACAAGATCACTCAGGAGTGTTACTTGGAGTTTAGAAATATCTTTGTTTCTAAATACAGGCGCTCTCTCTTAAATGCTCATTTTGTTCCAAGTACTGAAACTTGAACAGTTTCTAATTTGGTATCAAATTGATCTTCTTAGTGGAAATAACCAAGTGCTTAACAAGTTCAAATAGGCTCTACCTTCCAGAGACAAAACTTTATAAGCATTAAGAAAATAGAACTCCTAAGTTAGCTGTGGAGTATCCAAAGCACAAATTACTGATGCAAATGTTATTTACCACATTCCTCCATTTTCAAATGGAGTAAGACGGACAGCAAAGGACAGAAATATTTTTTAAAAGATATGTTAAAAAAGATAATTATTTTTGTTTTCAGGTGGATGGGATGAGTGAATGGCCAGGTACCCAAAGCTGTGTTCTTGTGGCCAATATAGGGGCAGAGAATGCAAAGACATCTAAGGGCCAAGAACAGTCTCCAATTAGTTGCTAGCTTATAAGGGAAAAGCTTCTTAGATAGTCTTATTACTAGAATGGGGGAAATAAATGAGAGTGTTGAAATTAACATAGGTCTGCTTCAGAAAGCTTCATCTGATGATATTGAGATGGTAAGAATAGCTGGAAGAACCTAGTAAGTCTATATTTTGATACAAAATACCTATTTAGTTTTGAGGAATTGGTTATTCATTTTAATTTACCAAAAATTTGTAGTTACCTCAGCTCTGCAGCTAGTTGTGATGGACTCAGTGTTGTGCAAGGGAAGAAAATTGACTTTCACCACAGACAGTTGGTGTGATCCTGAACATGACATGTCTCTGTTAATGTTGTCATAACCAAGTGAATTGTTCTCAATCAGCTCTGCAGAGGAGACAATGAGAAAGATAAATATTGTCAAAGTACAAATTCATGAAGATGACCTTAAGTATCCATATGTTCTTTTCTCTTCCTGTCACATAAATTCTAAAAATCTGAAAGGATGAGAATAGACTGAGATGGGGAGGGAAAGGAAGAAGGCAATTGCCTTGGATTGTGTAAAATGAAGACAGCCATTCTGCGCCTGGAGGACACAGTTGTGTGTTTTGAAATAGTTAACTTCAGATATATAATAGTCACTGCTCTGCCTCAAAGGCTGCTTTTGCTGTTGTAAATACTGTTTTCTCCCTAACATCTTGGCATATTCCCTCTTCAATTCAAACAATCACAGAGATCTCAATATAGAAAGCTTTACAAGATCGCTGATCCCCTCTCAAATCAGTCTCAGTGCTAAAGGAAATCATTTGATTGCCTTGCACATTTGAAATTATTATGAAGAATATTTGCAAGAGTTCCAAACTTCTGATGTATTTAGAAGCACAAGTCATTACCATAGTTCCTTTTCCTGATTTTTACTCCTTAATATATAATGTGGTGCTACCACACTACTTTTCAGGTACAGGCAGCTGTGCCATGACTTCAAGGAGGCTAGGAGTCTGCCTGAAAATTTTCTTAGTCAAGAAGCCCAAAGCACAGATGAACACAGCAGAATCCCTTTTTCACATAAGCTGTCCAAATGCAGCTAGATGGTTGCTTCTCTTTTTGAGTTCTTAATCTCTTACATTTTTTTCATCTCTATTACCTTTGATTAGAGATGCAAAAGCTCTACTTCCTTTGAAATGGTTGTAGCATCTGCCCTTCCACCAGATGATAAAAATATTCTGCTCTTTTTCTCTAATTCGGTTCAGTTACAGTAAAACTAGTGCTGATTCTGGTTTTCAGGTTGCTAAAAAAAAATCTGATAAAATTGCATTAGTTATGTTTCCTAGAGTCAAAATAAACATACTTGAATGGCAGAAAATGACACCTTTCTTTTCAAAGGTTTTTCTGGAATTCACCTTCAGTTCACACTGTCTGCCTCGCAGCATACACACCTCTTCCTGTTTGTGCTCTCTGCAGTTCACTTGCGCATTGGTAAAAGTAGTATCTTAAACAGCTTTTTTTCATTTGGATGGATAACTCCATGTAGGACCACATGTACCAAATTCTTGATGAAATAATGGCAGAGTTTTTATATGTTTTCCTCTAGACTGTCTTGTAGAACAGCTCATTTTTGTTCAGGTTTACATGGCTATCATTCAAATCATCGGGATTTGGATTTCTAAGAATTTACAAAGTACTAACCATTTGTAAAAACAGATACTAAAGATCCAGTAATTATACTACAAAATAAAAAGAAATGTCTCTCCTGGACCTGTGAATAATTAATTTTATGTTATATGGCTGGAAAAAGTACAGTCTCTTCTTTTAGGGGAAAATGCTGGAGTTCATTCTAAATGTTACAAAGTCAAGGGTAGAAAATACAATTAAAAATGACATTTTGGTCATAATCTCCCTTTCAGATACAGTATGTAAAAGAAAAGGTATATTTAGTGATGGATCATTTCACAGAAAGGCTTAAAATGTCAGTGCTAACCGTATTTTCTGTCTTTGCTCTGTGTGTGTAGATAACCACTTGTTCCATTTGCCACCTAAATGCTGATAAATCTGTAAGCCCCCTTCTTCAGGAGAAAGGATAATCCAATGGTTATACTGAAATTTGAATTTGATGAGCATCTTTCTGTGTACCTATATCTTGTGACCTGCCATAAATCCCTTATTCCCATATGCAAACAAAAAGCTGTAAATCCTGAAATGTTTAGGTCTTTTCTGGTGGTGACTGCCTTGTGCAGATCTGTAAGTCTAGTTGGGCTTGTGAGACACCTTACCTAGAGACAGACATCTTGAAATGTGGGAATATTGAGTCTGGGGAATCAGTCTAACTCAAGTCTGAAGTAAAACACAAAATTACTTGCATGGGATCATCAGTACCAACTGCTAGATCTGCTTTTATTCCACTGCGCTTACAAATGTGATTGGCTCCTGCCTATGTTCATAGAATCATAGAATGGGTAGAGTTGGAAGGGACCTTGAAGATCATGGAGTTCCAATGCCCCTGCCATGGGCAGGGACACCTCCCACTACACCAGGTTGCTCAAAGCCCCATCCAGCCTGGCCTTAAATACTTCCAGGGATGGGGCATCCACAACTTCCCTGGGCAACCTGTTCCAGTGCCTCACCACCCTCACAGAGAAGAATTTTTTCCTAATCTAAATCCTAATTTTTTCCTAATCCAATCTAAATCTTCCCTATTCCAGTTTAAAAACATTACCCCTTGTCCTATCACTACACTTCCTGACAAAGAGTCTCTCTCCCAGTCCCCTGTAGGCTCCCTTCAGATACTGGAAGGCTGCTCTAAGGTCTCCCCAGAGCTTTCTCTTTTCCAGGCTGAACAG